>CM077084.1:15966025-15991025 GCA_039513925.1 Platanthera zijinensis
TGCTTGATCTCTAATTCATAGAATCTAGAAGAATAAGAAACCCGGGAAGGGGATATAGCTTTAGACAAAACTGGTCAAGTACTTTTTGATCCAACTCAAAGAACGCCAAGATTCTAGAAAGACTCTTTACCATCTTGTGATGGTTTCTGGTAAAGTGAGGTTGTTCTCACCCGTAGATGTAGGAGCTAACCGAACTGCGTAAACAAAAGGGCTATTGACGGTTTCAAGAGGGGAGACGAAGGTCTCCTATACCAGTTCGACTCTGGTGAATAGCTAAGAAAAAAAGATGAAATTCTCTTTTTTTGTTTTTTCAGATGTTGTAGCTGTGAAGCTATTAGGAAAAGAAAACCCTCCTCTTTTAGGCGACAAAGGCTCCGTAATGAGTACGCCTACGAGTGAAGACCGGCCGAACCGAGGGAGAGGCGCGTAGCGTCGGCAAGAAAGAACATAAGCGAAAGAACGGAAATGCTTGTGCCTCCCTGGGGCTAGCATTTCGACATTCTAGTAGCTTGAGTAATGACAAGTTTGCTGTAGCTGCCGATCATGATTTTCTGCCGGTTTTCCCTCTTTCCTTTTTGTCTCATTTCTTTGACCGGAAAGAGCGTGAGAGAGTCAGTCAACCAACTTCGCTACCGCTCGCCTCTTTCTTTTGGACCTTCCTCCGTTCAATTTCAGTCCCCTCCGCGTGGACGGAGCTGTATGAGACGAGAGTCTCGCGTACGGGCCGGAAGGATGAAGAGAAGAAGGAGCTAAAATGTCTCACACTGGAGCAGAGTTCAGTTCACGACTTTCTTTATTACCTCACACTCGGAATGGATGCAGTTCCAAAGTAAGGGCGGCAGGGAATGCCTCCGCTTCGAGCTGTCTTCTGAGCCCGCTCCTTCTCAGTCGCTCCTTCAACTAATATGGAGGTTGTTCTATTTGTCTTACCGCACGCTCCTCCGGAGGTATCTATTTGACTAGAACCTGGCTCTATGGTACTTGCTTCAGCAGTTTCCTATAGAGAAGGTCAATTCCAAGATAGCTTACCTATCCCAGGAATCGCTCATCTGTGAAGCACATAATAAGGGGTCAAATTGGCTCCTGAAATCGGTCATAAATCTTCAACATGTCATGAATTGTACCTCTAATTCAACGGTCTAATTCGGACCCTTATCTCTCCTATATGGTCTAGATGCCCTCCCGCCTCCATCTCTACAGTCTCCTAGGGGCTCAATAGAGGTACCTACGTGCTCTCAAACATCACCGGAAAGGCGATTTCAGTCTAGACCCCGTTCGTCATGTTCCGGACCTGAGATATTGGCTAAAGTTCGAGTTGTCTCTCTCCTGGGCGGAGCACCGGGTCTAGATAACCAATTTCCAGCTTGAGGTCCAATTTCATACCCTCTCGCTATCGCTCGAGCACCCTCTTCGCTAGCGCTCGCCTCTCGCTAGAACTCTTCGCACCTGGCTGACTAGATTCATATGGCTAGGCCTTCTTTGAAAAATGTGAAAGTTCACATTTCGAATACTCTTCTTTCCGATCGAATGCTTATAGCTTGGGGATAGAGTAAGGTGATTCACATCCTATACTAGGCGGGAAGTATGCGAAGATCGAGTCTCCAAAGTCTTCTGTGATTCAAAACCTAGCGAGAGTTGTTTCAAGGCTCCGAACGAAGGGAAGAAGTTGTGGAAGTAGATAGTCAAAAGACACTTTTCCTTTTCCTTTTAAAGGGACTCTTCCTTATCCTTTTAACTGGTGAGGATTATAGTAAGGAACGGGTCAGAGATTGGAAAGAAATTTCTTGGGTCGCCCTCAGTCACTCTGTGCGGGAACCGTAGCATGGGGGGGACGTCCTCATCCTTTTGCAAGGCTGGCTAATCGTACGCAGTAGGAGCAAGGGAACTCCCCTGGTGGGAGGGCACTTTCCCCCGAAAAAGGGGAAACGAAAAAGGGGAAACGAAATAAGGGGAAACAAAAAAGGGGAGCGGCTTATTCGCGAAAGGGGAAACCGCAGCTTAAGCTTACTGCTCACGTAAACATTTTCTATAAAAGAAACGAGTGCTATCTGGCTATATAATTCCTCTAATAGCAAAATTCTATTATCTCAAAGGGTAGCCAGGTTTCTCCCCCTAGTGGTCTAATTCAATCGAGCATCAGGGACAACGAGAAGATTCTCAAATAGATCACTCGCATAGAAAAGAAAGTTCCTCCATCTTGCTCCGAACAATTTCTTTCAGCAAGAAGGTATGAGCGACATCCAGGAATGGATGCTCGTACGTAGATGGGTTGCGAGTTGGCTTAAGGCTGTGCCTTGGTACGCAATTGAATCAATATCTCCTTCGGTCTCTATACAAGAATTGTTGGAAAAGGCACCTGTTGTGACATCCCATTGGAATTTCAGTCGAAAGGACGAAAGTGTTTTCCGATTTGGATGACTTTGGAAATCTTTTGCTATTCCTCAAACAAATAGCTACTGTCGTCTCTCGGGTTAGATTCGGATGGTTGCTTCTTTCGAACCTACCTTGAAGTTTGACTTGCGCAACGACTTCTTGGTCCGCTTTGGAACAGCCTCATGCAGGGAGGGGCGTTGGTTGTGTTTACGCAATCCCGTCCTTATAAGACCATTCACTAGAAGATTCTCGAGAATTAGACGAAAGAAAGCCTAAGGAGGAGCCAGGATGGACCGCCCCGTGGGTTCAGCTAGACCATAGGGAACGAGTGGAACGAGGAGAGAATGGAAGAGGAGATAAGGGAAAGCCTAAGGACCTGCCTGCCCGCGTGAACCCCTGAAACCTTGCCCCGCTATCGTGCTACTTTTGACCGGGTATAGAAGAAGAAGGCTCGATGAACATTGACCTCTGTTTCGAATAGGAATTCCTTAACAACAGGTTTCATGAGAAGCTAGAAAGGAAAGAGGCGATTACCCCAATAAGCTAACCCTCCGTGGAGAGATTACTCAAGCAAGTGGGGGAGAGTCAAATTGCCTCTTGCCAGGTTTCTGAAATTCAAGAAAGAAGTACGTACGCCTTTCTATACCCTAAACCAGGTTTTTCTAGTCAGTACGTCTGCCAGTGAGTTTCATTTCGGGGGGTTATGAAATCCTCTTCGAAAGAACATTAGCGTAACGTGCATACCCGTGAAAGTAGCTTCTTCGGTCAGATTATATGACACTTTCTCCATCTTGTGCTTGACTTGAAGACCTCCAACGAGGTACACATCCCAGTAAAATAGAAGTTGCGAGACCGGCGTAGCCCCGCCCCCTAACCCTCGTAAGAAGCAGGCGTACTTCTTTCTAGTAGAAAAGGAAGTCTCACATAGTATCTCACCTGTTTTGGGGTGATCACACTTGTACCCTTTCTGAGAACTAGAATACCCAACAAACACTTCTCAGAAAGTTTGTTTATGAGAGGACTCAAGTCATGAACAAAGCAAAACCAAAAACACGAGGCGAGCGTAGCGAAGAGGAAAGACAGTGGTGAGTCAGGTTTCAACACTTGAATAGGAACCACTTAGAATGGGCATACGATGAAAAAAAGAACATGCAGTTAAGACAGCTTCTTACCAGTCCCACGGGGCGGTACCTTCATCCCGGATCGCAGAAGGCAAAAGATGCCGATTTTTCCGCTTCCATTCTTTTTGGGGGGTATATGGACAGTACTTCTGTCAGCCCTCCTGGCCTCAGTTAGAAGGTTATCTGCCCCGCTTTGAGTTTCGGTCTTGCGCATTCAAGCGTTGAATAAGTGCTAAGAAGTCCCGAGTGAGGGCCTTGGCACTGGAAAAAACCCTTTCTTGCTTCAGTTGCATGTCAAGCTCAATCCAAACTGTCTCATCTCAAGCAGCCTCTTCGTTGCAAGCGGATGTGGCATTTATTCCAACCTAAGAGGATTCTATGCCTAGTGGAATTGGAAATATGATGAGAATGGATTCCTGATGCCAGCGTAGAAATGCAGTGATTCTTATGGAAGATCGGGCATTCTTTGAAAAAAGCATCTCATCATACAACTCCTGCGCCTGAACGGGTCTTTGCCTTCCATTTGTTCTTTTCTGGGTGCGCCGCCGAAGTCAATCTCCCACTTTTTCAATCCCCGTCAAGACTTCTTCATAAGGAAGGTCGGGAGAATCGTCTGGAACTGGATGCGCTGCCAGGAAGTCTGCAAGGGCTTGTCCTTTGATCGGGGGTAGAAAATTTCATGAGAAGGATCTCAAATTTCTGACCCCCCTTGATGATCTTGTCATGATGTCTTTCATGGGGTCCACCTTGGCCTTGGATATGAGCATGGTTTGATGTGCCAAGAGAGAATTCGCTTTTGTATTGGAAATCTAAGTGCGAGGCGCGCACATCTTCTCGATAGGCGAGCGAGTCTTTGTTCTCCGCATCCCGGCTGAAAGAAGAGATGTTTCCTGCTTTTCATCAGCATTTTTTCTGAGAGCAAAGCGCCTAAGGAATTGTCCATAACTGCTATGTATATGTATAAGATCTATTACTTTCATTCTATTTGATTCAAGAGGTTAACGAGACGAACGGTAGGGTCAGACGGGGTAGTCCGACGAGTAAGTCAGTGGGAATGAAAAAAACACTTCTTTTTTCTTTTGACATATGGCTTTTTCCATTTTCCCGCCCCGTGGGTCGACTGATTTCGCCTATCGTCCCCTTGGGGCCTTCATCCTTCGGATGCCTTTGGAATACCCGGGAATCTCTCTTTCAAGAACTTCTTCATGTGAGATGCTAATTCCAGGCATTCCCTTTTACCTAATAAGGTAGAAAAATGATTCTGGAATATGAATCTCATTTGACATGCTGATTATTGTCTGACCATATATCATTGGCATGAAGAGTACTTTGATGAATTTTCGAGTGAGACGAGAACAAATTATGTCATAAATGATGGTTGATAGATAGGTCTTCAATAACCTATGCAAGTAAACCTTAAGCTCTTCTAGAAAGAAGGTGTCAATATAATTGATCCTTTGATTTAGATCAGTAACGAGATTTGTTTGCTTAGCTATTTCTGTATCTAACAAGAAGTCACTCATTATCTGAGAAGCACTTGCTGATGCATCTTGTGTAATAGGAAGATTCCTAGGATCAGTCTGACCGCCTTCGATACATAGAACCTTGCTTATGAACATAGGGGTTACTTGCATCAGGATGAGACTTTCCTCCGATGAATTCATCAATATTTGCTGCTGATCGAGATACCATTCATGAGCATCATCATAAGAAATGAACTTTTTCTAATGAAAAGCTGCTGCTGAGGTTAATACCTTATGAACTTCATTATTTGATTTGACACTTTTCAGTCTTATGTGTCTAAGAAAAACACTATGAGACTTCTAGCCAAATCACGTTCATGGAAATGTCAGACCCCAGAGCGGTAGATCCGACCACGGAAGTCAAGCAAAACTGGCAGAGAAAATCGAGAACCTTCGTAGGCTGATGCTAGATTGATTACGAAGGTTTCATAACGAGCACGTTGGATACGCGCCATGAACTCCTGAAGCAAATCCTGAGAATGACAAACGTTCATCATAGACGCTCTAAGTAAGACATCCTCAATAGATCTAGGCCTTTGGGATATTCAATGAAGCTAGAAATCTAGGCATAAGTAGACCTGATTTTCCTAAGAGAAGAGATCGTCATTCTTTTTACAAGATGTTTTAATCTCAAAAGCTTGCGCTTGTAACTCGTTCATGACTGTGCACAACTTCTTGTAATCTTGTTCAAAAATATTGAAATGCAAAGTGTCACGGGAACTACTTAATAGGCAATAGCGATGATGATAGAAAGAAACTATAGGCATGCTTCGCCATGCAGATCGGATAGAGATGATGGTTTCTCTTTTAGGGATACCCAATCCAATGGCTTACATACCATTGGTAGATTGAGTTTGATCGGAAGGTAATTGAAATGACATATAGCGTAGCGTAATAATTGAATGGGAAAGAAGACCGACCTTTCTTCTTCTTAGCAACATATGAATCATTTCAGTTCAAATCTTTGAAAAGAGTAAGAAACTCTCTATTCACTAAGAATTAAACCAATAACACACCGAGCGCGTTCACGGCTAGTCTCTCAGTAAGCAAGTCATGGAAGGAAAGCAAGGGCGAAATAAGAAAGAGTAGCTATCGCAATATAGGCATTAAGTAGATGATTCTTGAAAGAAGATTTTTTCGATTGACTGCTGCTGGAAAGCTTGACTTGGCTTGGCTAGAAGGGACGAGCGAAATTCAGTAAGCTTGAATCTTTTTTCTTTCTATCTAAAGGGAGTTTCGCAGAACCGAGCAAGAAATATCAGGCGTGTTTAGTAGGTTGGCGTAGAGCTGTAAGCGGTGAATTGAACAGAATCTCGACAAAAGAGAATGACAGCGCGTTCCGCACACGATCCCTTTTTCCTTCTTTCTTCAATTTCCATTCTGGGGAAAGAGGGCCACCAGTTAGCTACTTTTTCACGAGGTCGACCTATGTGTGTGAAAATCTCATTATTCTACGAAAAATCTCGATAAACAGAGAACCCACGGGGCGGTGCGCAGCGGAACTCTTAAGAACTCAAAAAGATGTGCAATGCACAAAAGAGAAATACGCTCCCAATGTTACTGAATGAATATGGTAAAGAAAGAGACAATAGCTCATAACGCGCATCAAACTCAGCCTATTGAACATCCTTCTTCACTTCGCTCGCCTGAGACTTTACATACCCTAAACCCACCTCTTTCTGAATATCCTTCGTCTCGATTGGACTCTCCGCCTTTGCTTTGCTATCTATGCTTCCTCGCCGCTAGACTACTTATTTACTTCCAGTTACTCTGTCTAGCTTGAGAATTGCCCTTTCTTTCTTTCTCGACGATCAAAGAGTCAAAACTCGCTTTCGAGCTAACCAACCATGGACAACAAGCAAAACGAGTTCTCATTCACGGATAACTAAGCTTTGACAGGGGAGAGGGGGACCCTTCTCATACCCGCCCAACCAGGAGCCTAACGGAGAAATATGCCCAGCCCAACCAATAGGGGAAGACTTCGGTCAAAGGATGTCCGTCTGTTGATGGCTAGCTCGTACAAGCAAATATTGGACCTAGGTTTGTTGATGGATCTGGTCTTGTCGAACAGGTCCGGATTCAAGGCAAGGTTCGAACACAAAAGCCCAGAGGCCTCGCTTCACTGGTTAGTGATGGAAGCAATTCCCACGAACTGAGAACAAAAGGAAGGATGTACTTGCCCCTTCCCCAGCCATTACCGCTCATCCACCGCTTTTTCTTAAGAAATCCTGTCTCCAGGCTGTCTTTTGCGTGCTATTCCTTACGCAACGCTTGGATTCATTTCAAGTCTCGAGTTCTTGCTCTCTCTCGAAGATTCAATAGAGGTGGCCGAGCCAAGTCAAACTTCGCTCGAGAGTCAGGAAAGCAAGGGGGGGAGATTCGAGTTTACAGGAAAGATCAGACTCGGATTACCATTTCAACTAGCTACTAGAACTAGGCATTTAAACATACAATTATGTTAAGCCGAGTGAGATGGTCTAGCCTGGAGACCGATTCCAGGGCGAAGGGGACAAAGTAGCGCTGAGCCGATAGGCTCAGGTAGGAGCGGTGGTTTTGTAATTCAGACAAAAGAGGATCCGTTCGCGGACGCTTTGCGGGAAAGAGAGTCCAGTGAGGGTCGATTTAATCACAAAGAGATTCTCTTCAACTATCTATATATAGAAGAAGATCAAATCACGAATGCTTGAAGCTATTGTTCTCCCCTCCCCTCCCCTGCTCACGCTCTTAGGACGAATGAATCCACGCCCGGGCAAGAGAAATTCTAAGGAACTCCACTATCACTTCAAATCCGGAATGGAAGGCGGGAAAGCCGTGCTTATGCTTAGGAAGAGGAACTAGGCCAAGCTTTATTGAGCTCGAGCCTTCTTCTCCTTCAAAAACCATGTGCTTCACGACGAGGAGAAGAGCAACGAGCTTCTTCCTGCGCGAAATCACATCCCTGCTGGCTTTGGAAGCTCTCTTCAACCGGCCCGGTTCGGGCTCACTGAAGGGTGTTTCAATCAAGTTCTAGATTGATTTGTTTCAGTGTTTGCTTTCTCTTGTCAGAGACATCATGTGTGAAGCATTGCACAAGTATAGTTAGTAAAGTTGAGGTATGGCTGTGGAAAATGACTCTAAAGGTCATGGCACATTTTTTTCATTGTTTTCTTATTTTGAGTGTGACTTCACTGGCGTTCGCCTTTCCTTTGATTCCTCCTATCCCTCTCTTCAGTCCAAACTCCAAAACCGGAACCCAAGATTCTGACTCTAGAATATAAGGCACCACATATAGAAAAACGAATTTTGAACATCTGTAACATAGTCCACTGTTGGCGGAAGCCAATTGCCATCCTCCTTTTAAAACATAGCAAGCATCCCGCTCTTCTCTTAAGAATACGCATATCCATACCGAACAAGGAAGGCAGTTCGTCTCCAACGGGCAACCCACGGGGCGGTATTTGACTAAATTGAAGAATTTCTCATAACGGAACTTCGCGTCATTTCACTCCATCTAACCAAAGACCTTCATTCATATCTAAGCGAGAAAAGGATTGTCTTTTTAAGTGCATCTCCGGAAAGGCTTTTCTTAACAACTCCTTCGCGGTCTATCTCGAAGCGTCTATAGTTTTCGGCTCCAGGTATGAGAACCGATTAGCTGCAGGCTGGTCACAACCCACAGCTTGTACCAAGGAGTCTGCACCGGAGAAACCATCAAGCAAGTAACCTCCATCTCTATTACCTGTTTCGGCAGGTTATCCCAGATTGATTCCTTCATTACACCGACACAAAATGTATAAGCGGAATGAGGAGGCTTGTTAAGATCTCTTTCTCTTTCTTTGAGTAAGATAATAGCTCCTTAGTAAGCTAGTATCGCGCTCAACAAACAACCGATTGATTTGAATTCAATTCAAAACCCTATGTATTCTGATTAAACAGCTTATTCTCTTGATTCATGTCCACCCTCTTCTTTGCCCCTGGTAACAACACGATTCTATGCGAAATTAGGGAAGATTGGACTTCAGATTCAGGATTAATAAAGAGAATGATGGGGAGCCCTCTCCTTCCAACTCATCAGTCGAGCGGCTTCGCATCTTCGCCTCTTGGCTTCGCATAAGCTCATCCGACCCCTTCGGGTCGCCATCTCGCTTATTTGCTCGAGCTTGAATCGACCCCTATGGGTCGCCATTCGCCTTTCTTTGCTACCCTTCGTCGCTATCGCGACTCATTCGACCCCGGTCGCCATCTCCAACTCAGTCGACTTCACTAGCGTTCGTCGCCTGCGGATCACCTCTCGCTATCGCTCGACTTCACTAGCGCTCGCCTCAACTTTCAGTTTGACAGGTCTTGGTAAACCAGGAAGACACCCTACTTTTTTTCATGGGATTGTGAGAAATCCTAGTATACTCTAGCTCCTTAGCTAGCTATTAAATAGTCTGAGAAAATGCTAGATAGGCCTCAAGAAACCGCTAGCTCCTTTGGCTCGTATGGAACTCCAACTAAAACGGAGACTCTAGAAGGCGGAGAACTGGCTTTTCTTCAGCTTCCTTCTCTGAGCCAACAGCCCGATCCATCAACGTTCGATTTTGAAGTCCATGCACAACGAGAGCGAAGTCATTCGAACTCAGAAGCAGCAGCAGCATTTGTTCCGTTGGAGAAGGCTTCATTCAAAGATCAAAGGTCTCCTAAAGTAAGAAGTCTAAAAAGAGACAAGAGCGCATTCGATCGTATATTAATAGTTGGCATCAGTGTCTTAGAAAAAGAAAAAGCTCGAGAAGGTGGATCTATGGGACTTCTCTCCGTAGCAGCTCTTACAGTTAGAAAGGGAACTGAAACCCTATCCGCTGTGAGAGTAGACGGTGCTAGCGAAGTGAATTAACCGGTTTACTCTCTTTCTAAGAGCAAAGCAAAGGGCCCAAAGGGGGTGAGCATATAGAAATAGGCGAAGGATTCATGTCCCGAGAAGGATTGAATTTGGTAACATCACCTCTAGAAAAGAAAAGGTCCCTGCGCTTATTGGAGGTCTCCAGAAAAAGCACTATGGGTAAAACCAACAATTCTCTTCTCTTTTTCATAGATCTTCGCCTATTTCTATAAGTGAAACTGTTCTTCTCTACCTTTGCTCGTCCTCTGCCTGTGCCATAATACCTTAATGGACTTGAGACCTTAAATGACGGGTTTTCTACAATTAGTAAGCTGGTGAATCAGTTCAGAAGTAGACGAAAGTCATGACACTCTTGTCAGGAAAAAAGTGTTGATTCTAAAATGAGGCGGTGTTACCAATGACTCCCTGCTGCTACCGAATTTCGTCCTTCCCCCCTTTACCTATAAAAAAGAGCAGGCCCCCGTAGATAGATGTCCCATATAGCGAAGAAGGCCAACTCAAATCAAAGGGGGAAGAGATCAGAAAAGATTGATTGGATGAAAGACGAAGCCAACTGCGAAGATCCTTACCTCTCCTCGGTTCCTGTCACCCAGCGGTACTGACTTTATTTCTGGTTTGACTGTTTGAAAGCTTTCATCTGAATTACCTTTTCGGAAAGCGGAATCACAAGAATTTCTCAAGCCGTGCAGCCGGTGAGCACTTTTTTTTTTCATACAAGACTTGGATGCCTTTCAACAATCTTCCTACTCTTTCCCGTCTTCCATTGGAAGGGATGCACTGACCTGAATGAATCGGCCTCCTCTCACGCCGTCAATCGCTGCCCGGGTGAAGACTAAATGGGCGAAAAGAAGGGGGGCTCCGTCCCAGTCAATCCGTTGATCTCCACGATGGTCGAGTTTGGTACCGGACAGAAGAAAGGAGAAACCTACAATTGAGATAGATTCTCTCTGGGATTGGGGGACTCGCTTGAGGTTGGAAGCCTGAAAGCTCAGAAAAGCCCGAATCCGGGAGACCTTGAAAGCGTAGTCGCTTACTCCAATCCCTCTCTAGCCGCGCTCACCCTTTTTCTTTAGTTTTGAATATAGCTCCTTTCTTTCTTACTAATAATACGGTTCCCTCCCTTTTTTGTAGCCGGGAGGAACCCTCTTTTAGTAAGAAAGGAGCTATATCGTATTTGAAAAAGGAACAACAAGTAACAAGGTATAAAAAACTAGTTAGTTCACTATTCCATATTACATATGATATTTTCAATATCTCGTATATGATAGTGAACATCAGCATACTCGCAATCGCCAGACGAGAAACGAGAGCATTGAGCGCTGTGACCCCAAACTGCCCCTCCATTAAGGAGGAAAACGAACGGCTGAAACGGTTCGGGCAGGAGGATTCCTGGGTGGGTAGATCTCATGAGCTCGAAAGAGTGGGTAGAGAAAAACTACTGTTTTCTTCCCCCCTCTTTCCCTTGAAAAGTCGATAGCTCGACACACAGAAGTAGAGGGAAATAGATAGGAATCCCAGGTTATGCTGGTACAAGAAGGCACTATTATACTACGTATTAGGAAGAGTGCTCCCTACGGGGAGTACGGGAGGAGCGAAACCTCCACAACGTAGTAGGGTTCCCGCGGGTGGACGGGAACCAGACGACTCGATATACGTCGGCTCCATACGGATGCCTCCTCTTCTACAAGAAGTAAGGAGGCAGGGTGGAAGAAGAATAGCAGAAGTGCGTCCCCTTCGGGGGACATCAAGCACCCAGCTACTTCCATTCGGGGATGGCTGAAAGTGGGATAACTCCCCCTTTCATCCCCCTCCGGAGGTGGGATGGTTGAGAGGCTTTCCCTCGTGGTAACGTTATAGCTAAATCGTGATTCGGTTCAGTGTGAAGTTAGGATTGAGGGGACCGGGAGGGGGTTTATAATTCCTAGTTCCTAGTTGAACTAGGAATCGTTCCCCTATGCTCCCTATATCGGGAACTCAGATTAGCGCTTTTAAGGCCCCTTCTTTTCTCCCTCATGGGCGATAACCCATGGGATGCCCGAAAAGGCGGTTTAAACGCCTGTTTTACTTTGAAATCTAACTCGTGCTGTAGCACTCGTTTCCCTTGGTCGAGGGCATTCTGTCCCTCTCCCTCGGTTTCAAGCGCTTTTAGCGCATATTTGTTATATGGATTTTAACAATTTTTTTCTGAACGTTTCCCCCTAACCCCTCGGGGGGACTTCCTCTAACTCCATTATCAGGATCGCTATCGCTATCGCTCTAGCTCTAGCTCAGACTAGCCCCAGCTCTAGGATCACTCCGAGTTCAAATCGCTACTTACGTAGCTCTTTACTCTACGCTCCCTAGAGCTCAGGGTTGTTCATACTTTTTAACATATAGTTAGTCAATTGTTGCTTTGTTCCTTACGTCCCAAAGCAACACACTTTAGTAACAAGATAAGATTGGTTCTATTAGCTCACTTCGAAGCTGTGTATATATATAATTGTACTTATCGTCCTCGAAATCAGCCCGGTACATGCCTTTAGGGCCCACCTCACACTATGAGCTGTCACCCAGAAAAGAATTCTTACCCCTACCACTGGTGCACAAACATGCGAGCATGTTAGCGAAAGAACGAAGACTCTGACTCTAATGACTGCTGAGCTATTCCGTTATCTTGCTGGGGCTGCTATCAAAGAAGCACCGGCTCTAGCTATTTAGTTTGACCGGCCAGAGCTATGGAGTGTTCTTGCTTGAGACTGAGTACTGACGACTGATTCAACTACGGAATACTATCAACTGAGAGGATGGGAACAAATTCAAGACTTGACTTCATGAGACAGAAAGGACATTTCTCAGGTATGATCTATCGCAAACCTGAAACTCGTGATTGAACTCAAAGAAATGAAGCCATGAAGAAGGTTTTTCTCACTACACGAGTAGGTTTCTAAGATTCTTTCTTTTCTCGCCTTCCTTTGAGAACAGAAGGAAGAGAGAGGCGAGCGCTAGTGAAGTCGACTTTTCAATAAAGGAGATGCGACCCGTAGGGGCGTAGAGCTGAGCCTAGTTAGGCGAAGGCAACCCGTAGGGGTTGGCGAGTCACGATAGTGACGAAGGGGTCGGCTCGAGCGGTAGCGAGAGGACAAATCAGCTTGGAATTTCTTTGAGTAAGATGGGCGGGCTTAGAAAGTTTCTCAAAATCCCACGTATGAAGCTGAAGCACCCAATCAATCAACCGAGCAAGCTAAGATAAGATGAATCAGAGAAGCCTCGGAAAAGAACTGAAGAGATTGGATGATCTGTCTCAGCTCGAAGAAAGATACAGCATTCTAGTCGTGATCCCCATCTTTCTCAAAGTCTGTGGCCCTACTCTAACCTGATATCATGGGTAAGTTCGCATACTCATAACTTGGTGACAGACTCCTTTTCTTTTGGCATGTGGGTAAGTCGTAAAAAGCCCTTTAGAATATGCTTTCTTTCTCAGGATTCTCTTTTCTCTTTCTCTACGGGCCAGTTCGCTCCGTCAAGCAAGAACGGGGCATGTTCTTCCCCTTGTTATAGTAGTGAGTTTCTCTTTCTGTATTACTATTCAGTTGAATACTCCATTCCAGACCTTTACTACGGTCTGGATAGTTACCCCGAGCCAAAGACTTCGCGAGAACGGTCGGGGGCTAGCGGGGATGCGATTCGCCAAGCTGGGGCAAACAAAGCCTTGACTAAACCCTACTGGATTAGGAATGCGAAGGGTAAACGCCGATAGGCGAACAGTCCAAGAAGGGTAAACGCCGATAGGCGAACAAGGTGAGGTGAGTTGATAGGCGAACAGGTTTCATCCCCGGCTCTGGGTATATATAGAAAGGCGAACTAGCGGCGTGGTCGCGATAGCGACGAAGAGGACGAATAAGATGAGCTTATAGAAAGAGAGGCTACATAAATTCTTAACAAGAAAGGAGACCCGGGATATGCTATTGACCGACCCTTTCGTAGTTACTTCGAATCAAGAGGCCTCTCATTTTTCATGAGGCTAGATAATGAAATGCTGAAATAGGGGAAGGGGGATCACCTTTTCTTTTTTTTTCAGGGCTGCTCGCCCTACTGAACTTCAGTCAAAATTGAGGGGCCCCCCTGAGAATCTCAGCCCTGTGAAGCGCCAGTAGTTGTAGCTGTGGGTAGGGCTTTCGTGAAACTCGCTCCGGGTTCCGATCTAGATGACCTCCGGGCGGTACAAAGTACACCTCTTCCGTAGAGGCAGGTAGTAACCTAACCTTTCAGAGTCGGGGGAGCCGAGCCCTCAACTCTATCAATGGAAAGATCTCGTGTGTGGGAGCAGCTGAAATAAAGAAGAGCATAAGTAAGTCAATTCCGCTCTCAGGCTCGCCCGTCTGTTGCTAGGTCCGGGAAGGGCGCCAGGCGAGGTGCGGAGCAAAGAAATGACCCGCAGCTCTGCTGCGGCCGGCCTCCGGACTATGCAAAAGAATCGAGGCCGGGGGGTGTCGTCCAGAGTGGCCCCTTTTTGGTGATTGACCGAACAGAACAAAGAGGCTAGTCCGTCCCCCAACATGAAGAATTCCATCGAATGGTCACCTTCGTTTGATTCCGACGGCCGGCATAGAATAGATTAGATCTCATGAGACCGCCCACTAAACCTACGAAAAAAGCCCTGCCCTGCTTCGCTAGACGGAGAGTAAGCTAGCGCCGGACCGTCGAGTCAAATTGATCGTGTCATGTGCAACGTCCATCAATGATGGTTCATTAATGTCCATTTCTTTAGACTCCTTCCCCTTTCCCCTATACGAAAAAGATCGAGAGGGGCACAGGAAAATCGACTCACTCTCGTATGGCTCACCCTCGAGCCCTGGGCGGGGCGGCCGGGTCTTTCCCTGTTGTTCTGTTCCCGCCACGAGAAAGACGCACGGCACGGAAGAGGTATGGTATGCCCAGCGCGTGGAGGATCCGTTGTCCCGGTAGGGAACAGTACCCTCTTTTCCCCTATTGTCCAAATTCGATTCTTTTCTCAAACCCCGTGTTTTTTGATTCAAAACCATTTTCTCTTCGCCTATCGGCTCACCCGCCCATTCGGGCGGCCTAAGGAGGGTCAGGGTCAATCATTCTCTTTTTTTATCATCTTCGTCGCTGCTCGTTATCCTTACTGTTCTCTCTGCTTGGGCCTCCCTCCCATTGCTCTAGCCATAAGCTATGTCCAGCTCGCACCCACTCTGGCCCGCCCTGCGAGGCCAGAGTGAGCTCAGCGGTCAGCCCCTGACGTTAGGGGTTCTTTCGCTTTTGCCGGATCTATAGAGATATTACGAGTCCCCCGTCCCAGATTCCCTCGCCGCGGCCATCTGGTTCACCGGTACTACCAAAAAGTCTCATGCTTACGTAACTGTGACTTATATATAAAGAGAAGTCTGATCTCGGACCACGAAGACCCCGGTCGTGCTTCTGGCCATCATCATCTTGAACTTCGCTAACCGCTCGCCTCGTGCTCTGCCATAAGAACTTGGAGTCCGTATCATGGTGAAGCCCACGGAGCGGTCACGCTGTGATTCTTGCTCAAAAAACTGACCGAACGCGTTCGAGTTATTGGCTCGTCCGACCCGGCTGCATTCATGAGTCGCTCGTTCAACTGTCCCTCGGAGACACGGTTGAGAAGTGCCATGCATGGTCGCCCCCCGTCCTTTCTTTCTCTCGGTCCCACCCGGGCCCCTCTGGGGTAAGAAAGAAATGGATCAAAAAATGAGACTTCTGCTACGGGCTATGCCACCCATTACTGATGAGGGAAGTAGCATCCGTCCCATCCACCTACAATGTAATGTCATGATCACATTGGTTGACCCTTTTTGGTAGTTCAACGAACGGTCGCCCCTCCAACAAGAAAAGGTAGAAATATGGAAACTTCTCTGCCATTTGGATCGGAGAATTTATGGAGGAAATCGGGTTTGAAATTCCCAGAAACCGCACGATTATATAGCCAAAGGGAATACGCCGCGCCTAAAATCATCCCAAGCGCTGCTAATGTGGCTACTAAGCTATTTCTTTGGAAAGCTCCTACTGAGATTAGAAATTCCCCTAGAAAGCTGCTAGTACCAGGTGAACTCATATTGGCCAAAGTGGAAGAGAAGGAAATGGTAGGGAGATTCGGCATGGTGCTCACTGAACCTCCATAATATCTAACAAGTCGAGTCTGATGTCGGTCATATAGAACACCAACACATAGAAAGAGGGCTGGAGGAACCAGTCCATGACTTGACATCGGTGGAATGCTACCTCCAATTCCCTATATGTTCGATAGAGCCAAAGATTCCCCCGGAGTACGCCGATTACCCCCCGAACCGTACAAGATAGTTCCTCACTCAGATCCCATAGCTCGGTGCAAAACCCGGTGCCGTTTCCCATCTCCCGATGATAGAGACAGTACCGGGAAATTTTGTCATCACCATCCCTAAGCCGGACATCCGACAGAGGCAACTGTATCATGTTGCGCACCCTCATTCTTTCGAACCACCTCTTTCTATCATTGAACCAAATCACTCTCTTCTTTTTTTTGATTTCATTAATAGATCCGGTTTACTAAGTAAGGAAGTAGCACCGGCGGCAGTTCACTAAGAGGGCTTTTCCCCCTTTCATTGAGATTCTAGGGCTTACCTCTTTTTTCCTTTGAGAGTCATCAGAGAATGGGAGGTGACAGTACGTCATATGCTTTCCTCTTCAAGAGCAGCAGGGCTAGAGAGTCAAACCCTTGATTTCTCCACAACGAAATGTGAGAGATCAGCTAGAAGAAAGTACCAACAAAGAAGAGGCCTTTCGCTTCGGGATCAGAGGGATCCCCCGTGACTCCACTACTGCCTTCCCCTTATTCATTCTATAGGGCGGGGGGACCAACAATCCATAGTGTAGAGGGCTGGCTCACCAATCGAGTACGGCCCGTGTGCCCTTTGTTCTCCATCGTCTACCGCTCCGTGGGCTCAGGCGGCTACCTGCTACAGGAACTGGAATTGTTTTGAGATGCCAACCGGCCTGAAAGAATGCGATGCGCCTGGGGGAAAAAGTGGGGGAGCGGTCCTGCGCAGCTACATGGAGATGTGGGATTCGAGAAGTACCTACCGAGAAAGAATGAAAACCAGAGCACTCCCCTCGAAACGAAAGAAAGATCGTCACCTCCTTGATATAAAGAAAGAACCGGCGTGAAATGGAGTTGAGCCATAGCCTAGTTCTTATTTCGTTTACCAAAGGGGTCGTTTCCTTGCTATGACTACGCCCCGGGGATGGTTGAAAAGCCTTCATCCTTCGGATGCCTTTGAGTCGCGTAGCGATGCTCCGCTTGCTTTACTTTTCTCATTTCTGGAATGCAGAGCAAGCTATGAAGGTAATCGCAGTGAAATGAAAGGATTCATACTCTTTTCTTCCGGGCAAGCCGAAATGAGAAGAGGGCAAAGCTGAAAGGCTCATGCATAGGTGAAACCTTCAAAACAGCAGAAACTAGAGTTCCAGAGTGATCCTGTAATCGTGATGAAGGGTTGTTTCTGGCCTGTCACAGTCGTGAGGAGTTCACCCGTGGTCATAGGGAGAACTTTTAGACATGAGGGGGGCGCCTGTAGTTCTATGTAAGGATTTGGCAGCGACAATTACTCTCTTCTGGGGCTGGCTCCTCCTCTATTGGGGAACTGGTCGTTGGTAGTTATGGGGAGCAAGGTGCAGTCAATTAATTAGTTCGAATCTCGTCAAAATGTCAATTATGGTTCTTCTTAAGCATCAAAAGTCTAGTTCACTCAATATCTAAGCCCTTCAGCGCCGTAAGTAATAAGGGTTGTTCTCACTACCTTCCTACGATTATGGAAGGGTACATCATATGCTTGAAAGCCTGTCAAAAGAGGATTCGGGTTTTCTTTTCGAAGACTTAGGGAGATTCGATACGCCCGTGGAGATGTGTTTGAAGGAGCATAGCCAAACCGCACCAAATGTACAGATACGGAACGGAGTGGGCATGACTATTTTAGGAATGAGTAGTGGTTCTGGAGTCCTTTCAGAGGTCAGATGCGGAGCAGGAAGATACCGCCGGAGATTAGGAAAGAGACTGAAACTGAGGCAAGGTGCGTGAAAATGAGTGAAGAACCGAGAAAAAACACACATGATCCATAAGCATTTCTATTAGCACCGATTGAAACGAAAAGAAAAACGAACCGAATGGCAAAAAGATCGAATGACTCATTCTGGAGACGGACCCTAAACCTCCCCCACGGGGCGGTGCGGTACACTAGAAACTCAGAAAGAAGGAGAGATTGAACTTAGATAATGAATGAAATAGGCCTAAAGTTAGTGAAAAGAAAGTTAGTTCATCCATGTAAATTCTATAGTCCACTAGTTGGAGTAGCGAATCATAAATAAGGCTAAGTCGGGAAGGCTTGAGAAGCCTACAGAAAAAATTGCGAACTGCAGGTAGTTCACAACCAAACGAATCACGTCTATCATGATCAAAAAGGTTTTCGAGATTAAACGCTTCTGGAGAAGATCTTTCTCGTGTGTTGGCGACCATAGTTTACTGACCCGTACTCATTCCCAAGCCTAAGATCCCAATCCCTTTCGTCTGGTTGTTCATAGAATTCCACGACTTGCTAACTAGACTTTCACTGCCTCTGAAATGCTCTGAACACTTGGAGTTAGTTATCAGTCATTTTCACCATTCTCATCATCACAGAAGCTGCTTCAGCTACCGATGTGATAGTACTTTCAGTCAAAATTTGAGAAATGATTGCCCGAGAACCGCTTTCCTAGTCAAGGATGCCCTGTCTATTTCGGTTCCTCCTTCTTTTCTCGCTATCGCTCGAGCACCCTCTTCGCTAGCGCTCGCCTCTCGCTAGAACTCTTCGCACCTGGCTGACTAGATTCATATGGCTAGAATAGACTGGGCTCCTTAAGTCCTGGCAGGCTGCCTTGCAGGTGCCTTGATACTACTAGATACAGATAGATGGCAGCGCTAACATACGAGTGACCTGCAGCGGGCGCAGCCATATATAGATTGCATGTGTTGCCTACAGTAGCCTGCACCAAGAAAAAGAGAAAGAAAGAACAACCCGCAGACCACCACTGGGTGGATAAATGCACCCTTGACCCTACGGGATCCCCTTATCAAGGAGAGAGAGAAGCCCGAGAGGGCGATATCTGGTGTAAAAGGCTCGCTTCCGCCCTTGTCTGAGAGGCCGCCCCATAGAGAATCCAGTTTCTAGCAAATTTGACCTCGAGAGAGCCTCTACGCCCTCTCCTTCAGTCCTTCAGTCGAGCGGCCTATTCGCCGGCACGGGTCCTCATGTTGCAGTTGCATGTTGCATGTGTTAAGCATTCAACTTTCTTCAAGATTCCAAGGCAGTAGTTAGGCGACTCATCTACCCGTCCCCTTAGATATCTTATGTATGGCTGGACTGACATCCGGACCAAAAGAATCACTGAGAATTAGCCTACAAAAAGGGCTAACACCACGTCTTCACTTTCTTTCCATATACCCAGGAGTTCGGGTGCATCAGGTTAGCACAAAAAACTTCCTGGGCTGAACAATGATGCCAATTACACGGTATGGTGTTGTTGAACAGGCTCAGAGGCGAGCCTTTCGTTAACAGCCCGGTTCGGCTGTGAAGGCAACAACCCTATGCGTTATCCGATTAGAAGCTCTGACTGGCTCTTCCCATTGTACCAGTGTCATACATGAAAGGAGAATTGGTACCAACAGACATCAGAAAGGAGTTGGTAAACCAACAGCTCATCAACGCTCATGTACTACCAGGGGACTGGCATCCACCCTGTGCTTTTTCTCCGAGCTATCACTAAACAATTTTGACGGGTGTATAACCCGAGAAAACAAATGTGACTTTCTTCTCAGAGGTTGACCGTTCTCCGGTCAGCCCGCTCGCGAAGAAAGTCGAGCGATAGCGAAGGCGAGATGAAACAGGGACAAATCTTCTTTCAGGGCCGGGTCATTGCCGGAGCCCTCTGGGGGGTGTTGCGTTGTTAGGGAGCCCCATCCAACAGTCTGGGATAGTAGGGGGGTAGGGGCATAGCCAACCGACGTAGGCATGCTGACCAAGCAATATAGTACATCCAACTCTTTTTCCAATAAAAAGATGTAGAAGCTCGAATGGAAACTCTAGTGCTCAAGAGGAACGGTACGAAACAGCAGCAAGCTGTAGGCGCGAAGCGGCATAATAGAAACCCACGGGTTTAGGGTATATAAAGGTTACTTCCTATGTTCATGGAGGGAGAGCTCATTCAAACTGAACCGTGACTGGCAGTCGGGATAATCCAGAAATGAGCAAAATCCCGGGAGATTGACTTCGTTCGCTCCGGAGAGGTCCGCCAAAAGAAAGACAGTGAATTCAATGCTTTTCCGAACAAGCGAGACGAGTCTTCAGAGAGAGTAAGCAAGCTACCGGAAGCGAAGCTTCTGTTCTGCCCTTTTTCATTTCCAATTCCTCCTTTTTGTTCTACTTAGGTGGAGCAATCCGAACTCTCGACAGAATCTCAAAAGAGGCGCCCCGTAGGGGCGTGTAGACACCTCAACGAACGAATACACTCCTCAGCCCGAGGACAATCTCTGAAAGACACATGAATGAAGACCAGTTTTTCTTTTCTTTGCTGATTCCTCTCAATGAAATTTCCCATGTTGCACTAAGTTACTGACGGATGTATGCATGCAGTCCGGGAACACTTTGGGGTGAACACCCATCCGAACAAGTAGGGTCAAGAGTTTAGCATTTAGGCCGTAACATTTAGCAAAAAAATCTTTCACCCAACAAGTGCTCTCCGAACCAAGCTAGATAGTCTCCTATCACTAGGCTCACCAACCAACCTGGACTTTTCTTCTTCTTCTTATTACCGATATCAAAATCATAAGGATTGTTTCCAGCCATGAGTTCCCATATTACATAAGCGCTCTGTGTGGGCCATCATTCGCCAGGTCTTTGAGTGCCCGTCGTACCACGTGGTTGGTGCACTAGGCTGATCGAGACTCGACTTTGAGGATCTGGCACCTGCGCCCGGTTTGCCAGTTCATTTTGGCTCTACGTCCGGTCGTGCGTGGTATGTTCGCGATAGATGTTCTGAACGCATCGCGTACGTGAACCTTCCTTTATTGGGCTGGGCCATTCCATCAAAGATTTGAGAAGGGATCTCGTCTTTTATGGTCGGCGTGGCTTTATTGGGCTTGAGGCTTCGCTTCGTAGACTGGTTTCCCAGCCGTTGCAAAGACTTCGCGAGAACGGTCGGGGGCTAGCGGGGATGCGATTCGCCAAGCTGGGGCAAACAAAGCCTTGACTAAACCCTACCGGATTAGGAATGCGAAGGGTAAACGCCGATAGGCGAACAGTCCAAGAAGGCTTTTCAACATCCCCGGCCGCTCGTCAGGTTGAGGGGCGAAGCAACTACTATGAAAATCAGTGGTCACGATAGTGACGAAGAGGACGACCCACGGAGCGGTGAGCATATAGAAATAGGCGATGGGGTGAAGATAATGAGGCTGAAGGAGGGATAGTGTGACGGGTGGAGCGGGAAAGAATCTATGAATTTAGCGCATTCATTAGTGCATGAAAGGCCCCACGAAAGAAGAAAATCTTCTTGCTCTTTCCTCCTTTGACTATCCCCCAACTCGCGAGATGCAAAGCCGGACCAAGGGGGTTCATCAAAGCGGTCTTTGAAAAGTAAGAAAGAGGGCTACGTCCTTGCACCCGCCCGGGCTTATAGGTCCTCTTCTGGGGCCGTCGGATTGGTTCGTATATGAGCTAAGGCTCACGGTCGAAGACAAGACACACTTTTCTTTGCTACGCACCTCGACGCGCCGCAACTTAGAAATAGAATAATCTCTCTATTCTACATAAGCAGGATTTCATACTTGTTGCCCATTACTCTACTAGGAAAGCCTAGGATATATCTAATTTGCAGAGTAAGTAGCAGTTCTCGATTCATCAGTCAAGTACGTCCCTTTGGGACTGACTTCCAGGCTGGGCATTATCAGTAGGAAGACCATCAGAGTTTGGGAACGTCTTCATACTCAAATAGAATAGATCGTTTATTTAAGACAAAAGTGGAATGCTTTTCATAGTCGCTCGTAGGCTCCGAATTAGTTCTCGATCTACCACTTTCCAAGAAAAGAAGTGTTACTAGAATTCTCCGAAACTCAGTAATCAATGTCTAACCGGGCCGTAGTAAGGGTACGGGTATTAGCCCGACTCTTCCTTTGATGTGACTGTTCATCTATCAGTTTGAGTACCAGGGTGAACTAGCTAATAGCAAAGTCTTCCTTGTTGCTTGATACGGTCCACCCGTAGGATTCATAGGTTCATACACGATATCGACTAAGTAATACTACTAGTCTCCTATTTCTTGCTTAGTAGTGGGAATGTGTTCTAGGCTCTCTGCTCTATGAGGAGTAGGAAGCGAAACTTCTATACGTGTGAAAAACACAATTGATTGTGTTTCACATTTCAGGATGCTCTTGGCTTACAGTGCCCTGCCCTTTTCAATTGGATGAGATCGGTCGAGTGGTCTCAGTTGGAGATGGGATTGCACGTGTTTTTGGATTGAACGAGATTCAAGCTGGAGAAATGGTTGAATTTGCCAGCGGTGTGAAAGGAATAGCCTTGAATCTTGAGAATGAGAATGTAGGTATTGTTATCTTTGGTAGTGATACCGCTATGAAAGAAGGAGATCTTGTCAAGCGCACTGGATCTATTGTAGATGTTCCTGCGGGAAAGGCCATGTTAGGCCGTGTGGTCGACGCGTTGGGCCCTGATAGAAAGCAGTATGTCGTCGACATATAGGACTCTATCTAAAGAAAGAGAAATCCCATTGACCTTTTAAGGTCTATACACTGATCAAGACTGTTTTCGCTTCGCGCCTCATTCCATGAAAGGTACCACTGATGGGAAGACTCGTCCGTATATCGACTTCCTTAACCAGCACACTAAATGCTCGCTGCCCTCCTGCCAGAAGCAAAAGGAAAGGGTTGGTCTCAAAAGGAGCCTCCTGTGCCATTGAGGAAAGCCGTCTTCAAATCCATCTGGTGAAGCGTATACATTCAAAATACGCCACCAAAGCTTAGATTCTCCTGAGCGAGTCCTTCTTAGAAAGCGAAAAGAAAGTCCCCTTTTTAGAAAGCGAAAAGAAAGTTGATGCCCTCTTTCAGAGCCTTGGCGACAAGCCTAGCCTTGCATCTTTCAATCTCCTGATGTAGCCATCAAAGAAAGGGTTCCGTATGTAATTTCTCTATCGGGACATTCAGCTGGTACTTACTTCTATCAGCTTCGAGGACTGTGGGCTCAAGCGACTTTCTATAGTTGGCGAAGGGGATCAGTACAAGACGGCGGACTTCACTCTCTTTGAGTTCCCCGCTCCGAAGAAACCCTCAAACTCCAACAAAGCTAGGGGATTCATCCTCCTTTATTGAAAGAGTCGGTGTCAGGTGTAGCTTTCTTCTTGCCTGAAAAGTAGGAATGCGCTCCCGCTGCAAGAAGAGTTGCAGAAGAAATTGGCCTACTTCAAGTTATCAAATTGGAATCTCTTAGAGAAGTTTCGGCCAGGCATCGGTAACTGAATCAACTAGATTCACAAGACAAGAATGATCAAGGAAATGTCGTGTTTAGCTCTCAGAAATGGCGGTCAAGAATTATCCCGATCAATTTTTCTCTTCATTGAAGAAAGGGAAAGGTTTTGGGGTAAGCTTTCAGCTCTACAGTTGGGGTTGGTCTCCTTACTTGAAACTCTACAAAATTCATAAGATTTACATTCTATTAGCCTACTTTCTTTCATAATCGGAATCATAGATCAGTACAAGCAAAATTGCCCCACATCAATGAGCTTAGCGTTCACGCGCAAAGGGACGTACAAGAACTCCCCAGCTACAGGAACCTTTTTCAAAGAAGATGGAAGGGGAATCACTATCTTTCAACGACAGCAGACAATTTGTGAAGATTGGACCACCGATTCGCTGACATTGATGACAACCGACGCAGGAAATTCTCTCGGAATTGATGAATAGAATTGATTGATGAGCGAACTGGCTATCTATCAAGAAAGAGAAAGAAAGCACTTGTACTGTGGAGAACTTTCATCTGACTCTCTTTCACTCACTGACAAAAAACCCAATCTCGAAAAAAGAAAGGCGAGCGATAGCGAAGCTCTCTTTCTCTTTCATCCTATAAAGAGACTCCAAAAAGGGAATTGCCAAAAAGATCTCCTGATCCAATCGAGATTTTTCTAGAGAGATAGGCGTCAAAGGCGAGTAAGAAACCATTGCGAACTGCGATCTATCTCTCTTTGTCTAAAAAGAAAGAAAAACCTAAGCTGACAACGAAAGAGCTTTCTAAAAAGCCAACTGAACAGACTATGTAACATACTGAAGAGATTACTCGTAATAGAAAGAACTCAATCGCTCACTTTTCTCATTGCATCGCTCGATCCTGGTCGACATCCCCCCTTCTTCTGCTCTTCACCTAGATCCCCATAATACCATGAAGAAAATAGAGGAAGTGTTCTAGTTAGATTAGTTTGACTAGAGTCATAGTCTAAGGAGACGAAAAAGCTAAGAAAAAGAACATAGGAGACAACTTCTAGTTTGATATTGAATTAGTGAAGAGTTCTAGAAGAGGGGAAAAACCCTCTTTAGGTTACATCGACTAAGAAATAGAAAGAGATATGTAATATATCACTTTCTTTTATGAACTTAGCTCTTGGTATGGAAAAAGAGGTTTTTAGGAGGAAGACGATCTTTTATATAGTGAGGTAAAAGAGGGTGTTTGGTAGAATCCGTTGATCTCACTTTTCCTCTCTAGACTTCCTATTTGAAAGCTCTATCGGGAAGAGTTTACGGGTTTTTTGGCTAGAATGGGATAGGTAGGGGCTCCCGATCACATCAATCAATAGAAAAGAGAGTACCGGTACCGAACAGCCCATTCGCTATGCAGCGGAAGCATCAGCTAGAACAGAACTAAGGGCGTGGGGCTTAGATTGGAAGAGGCTTTTTTCATTTCCCTTTCTAAGAAAGAGTAGCTTTAAGCGCGCTTACTTAAAGAAAGAGGCGCGTAGCGAGAAAATGGATTGTTTCTAAGAGTAGAAAACCTTTTTTTGCTTCTTCGTCTAAATAGTAGCGTAAGAGCTAAAAGCTA
>CM077084.1:15996025-16340229 GCA_039513925.1 Platanthera zijinensis
AGCATGTAGAAAATTACATTAGCCCTGGTATAGTAATTTTCAGAGTATCGTCTGATTTTTTTTTTTTCCGCTCTATGCCGGCGAGAAAAATCAGACGATTTGCCGGGAAGACAAGACGATACACCGAAGAAAATCCGGCATATAGTCTGATTTTTCACAAAATGAACCTAAAATCGACACAAATCAAGGTTTTTTCGATATGTGAAACAATAAAAAAAAGTAGGTTTTAGATTTTCCCTCTTATCGACTTGTTTTTCACGACGAATTTTGCACTAGGTTGCTTAGTCATCCTCCGCCCAATCCCCATCGTACACCTGGGGAGGAACCCCAAGGCTTAATTTCCAGAACCCCCGTGGTTCAGGATAGCTTGTAGGCTGCTCCAGGGTGAGGCTATGCTGCATATGCTCGATCCAGCGATGATTCCAAACCTGCAGCTTTACGGGCCATTCTTTTTCAGGCTTGTTTTTCTTTTTTTCGAGTTTTTCGTTGGCTGGCCATGGCTTGTCATATGTATACCCGGAGATTGTCTTGCTAGTTTCAATAGGGGAGATATAAGCGGGACATACAAGAAAATCGCTATCAGCGGTGTTTCTTAAAATGTGAAAGTTGGTTCCTTCACCGCGGTCTTCGAAAACTTGAGTTAGAGTGTGATTAGTGATAAGAAGATTCCCCTCGATTTTTTTAATGGGTATAAAAGCGAATTGAATCAAAGATAAATGAGCTTCACGGAGTTTTTGCTCAATGCAATTGAGCTCTAAAAGGGCAAAATTCGGGTATACAGTACCACCTCTACAAATGGAATTCCCTCACAAAAGAAAGAAATCCTATTTATCCTACCTGCTATCTACAGTCCTACCACCTCTGACTCACTCTCCGGCAGTACACATCGAGCTATGAGTCCCCAGGGAAGAGACTTCCTCAATCCAGGGACCTACTCCAATAGTTCGCCTTACCCTAGATACTCCAATACGTATTGGAATCAAAAAGCGGTTTGCGGAACTCAATCTCAAGACACAACATGTATAGAGCGGTTTGCGGCCCACCAAGCTCTCTTTCTCTTTCATTCGGTGGGCCTAGGCAGCTACTTGGTTGCCCTCCCTGAAGACTTCGCTAGCGCTCGCCTTGTACTTTCAAACTCCTCCATCAACAGCCTGCAATCATTGAGAATAGGTTGAATAACAGAAAAAGCCCTTTTTACAGGATGATATCATACTAATAATGGATGTGGCATCTAACTCAATCTCAAGACACAACATGTGTTGGTTTTTGTATACCCCCATTCAACCAGGCCGCCCCATAGAGAATCCAGTTTCTAGCAAATTTGACCTCGAGAGAGCCTCTACGCCCTCTCCTTCAGTCCTTCAGTCGAGCGGCCTATTCGCCGGCACGGGTCCTCATGTTGCAGTTGCATGTTGCATGTGTTAAGCATTCAACTTTCTTCAAGATTCCAAGGCAGTAGTTAGGCGACTCATCTACCCGTCCCCTTATATATCTTATGTATGGCTGGACCTACTATCCGTTGTTGCGCCAGTTGGTTCAACCAATCTCCTCCACGGAGACCCCTTATTCTATGACACCAGAATGAAGTTCATCCCTGAGTACGAGCATTTCATTCTTTTTGCCCACGGCTGAACTCGCTTAATCCGCATATCTTGAACTCTTTGATTTGAACTACTCCGAATTCGGCGATGAACTCACATTTCGCCCTGGTATGTCCTGGATGCCCCACCAGGGAATCGAATCCTGGGGGACTCCAGCTTCTGTCTTCCTCTTTCTGGCATCTGGTGGAAATGTTCTCTCAATCGATCAGTTTATTCTACTCTATGCCTACTCAAAGCTTAACCATGCCCTACCATTTGAACAAGGGAAAGCAAAAGCACAGAAAGACGAGTGAACAGCTGAATCAACTATTCCCGGGTCAAAGAAGACCAAGGAAATCTCGATTCAACTTCTATCTATAAGAAAATCAAATAGCAGAAACCTAATGGAAAAAAGAGCTTCTGGCTATCGAGAAAGCCCTGCTTGAAGAAAGACTGCCCAACCACCAAGATTCTCGCCATCTATTTAGAGGAAGAACTGCTTATGAAACAAAAGCAATCGCAGCTCCTAGTCCGACAGTTCGCTCCGCACCTTAAGAGAAAGAGTTCCGGCATACTACGCGATACCGAACCCTTGGGGAACTTCACTACTTTGAGAGTAGAGTGAGCCCTTTTATTTTGCTGTGCCTGGGCATGAGTAGACTGCTTTCCAACTCTGTATTTGGTAGATTTTCAACTAGTTGATCGCTACGCGCCTCATCACCTGTCCCATTTGAAAGAGCTTCCTGAGGCCTAAATGAAAAGTTGTAAGTCTCCGAGGGCTCGTTGGTCTTGCTTTCGATTCCAGAGATCGAGATTCGAATTCGCTCTTTTCGAAAAGTGAGGTGAGTGAGCAAGAGCAAGCAACATCATGAAAGAAAGGCGAGCCATTGCTTCTTCCACATGGAACAAACGGATGGTCGGGTGAACCGGAAATACAACGTAGTGAAAGAATAAGTTGTTGTGATTACTACTCATATGTGTTGCAGGTACGACACATCTTAAGCAAGTAATCTTTATTCCTATTATCTGGAATTACACTTTTTTAATTTTTTTCTCTAAATATAGATACGAGGTTTTGTGCCGTCAATGTTACTACATGTTGGACGTCTTCTCCATCAATACGTAGTAGACAACTACGTTAAAATTGAAACGCAAAAATTACGGTGGATCAGAGCACATCAGAGTGACATACGTGCTGAATTATACCAAGGATTGCAAGATTGCTTAGCCACTGGAGAAAATGACGTGTGTAAGTACCACGTTGTCTCGCATACTCTCAAATCTATAAATATGTCTACAAGGGCCCCGACTATGTGTCATTTGAGGTGCGTCCTGCCCAAAATTATGATGAAATAACAAAATATGTCGATGGCCGTTGGATTTGTGCACCAGAAGCTCTATGAAAATTATTCAAGTTCCAATTATATCAAACTTATCCATCAGTCGTGCGATTGCAAATCCACTTATCTAATCAACATCAGGGTCATTATCATGCTCATCAATCAGTATCAGAAGTGTTGTCTAACGATCGTAATGCAAGGACAATGCTAACTGAGTTTTTAAAAATAAACAGTGATGGCCTGCAAGAAAATACATATATATATGTTGATTTCGCAAAACACTATAGGTGGTTAAGTACATCTCGAAGATGGATAAGAAGGACTACAACTAGGAAAGTGGTTGGCAAACTATATGCAGTCTCACTCGCAGAGGGTGAGAGATTTTACCTTCGTCTTTTATTGAATCATGTTCCTGGGCCCAAGTCTTTCAATTATCTACGCACAGTTAGTGAACATCTATGTGCAACAGTCAAGGAAGCTGCTGAGCGTTTGGGACTTCTCGAAGAAGACAATAGCATCCGTACTTGCTTAGCCGAGGCACGTGATTTCAAAATGTCGTCTGCATTACGCAGGTTGTTCACAACAATTTTGCTCTATTGCGAACCTACTGGAGTCTGTGAATTATGGGATGAAAATTTTCTTGCTATGATCGAAGATTACCCAAGTACAAGCACGGTAAACGTATCATTCGTGACAAATAAACTGCTTCACGATCTAGATGCAATATTCAAGCAACATGGTAAAAGCATAAAAAACTTTGATTTGCCAAAGCCAAGCGAAGATACCCACGATCATAGAAATATTCCAAGCATAGTTTTAGACGAACTGTCGATCCCTGTGTCCACCGCCGATCTGACTGAAATCAACAATCTTAATGACGGTCAGTTAAAGGCTTACAATTTAATTACTGATTACATACGAACAAGATGCAATCTTCTTCGTTGATGGCCCCGACGGTACTGGCAAGACATTCTTATATCGCGCAATACTATCCACATTTCGACATAATGGTAACATTATTCTGGCAACAGCCTCATCAGGAATTGCTGCAACCTTGCTACAAGGTGGGTCCATAACCCATTCTAAATTAAAAATTCCCATCGACCTTGATAAATGACTGTATTGTGGATTCAGCAAACAATCAGATATGCGTTTACTAATAGAAAGGGCTTCTGCAATCATATGGGATGAAGCACCTATGGCACACAGAAAGGCATTTGAAGCAGTCGATCGATCATTTCGGGATGTGACGAGTACCGATAAACCATTTGGTGGCAAGGTAATAATCTTGGGAGGAGATTTTCGACAGGTCATGCCAGTGGTTATAAATGCAACTAAGGTGGAAATAATCCGTGCCAGCATTCTTCAATCATATTTATGGACAGATGTGAAGTTACTCCAACTAACAGAAAATATGCGGGCTCTGGGTGATGCACATTTCTCAGATTACTTGCTAAGGGTCGGAGACGGGACAGAAAATACTATAAGTGAGGACATGATTCGAATTCCTGATAATATGGCTTTGTCTTGGGAAGGCGAACATTCTATCAACAAATTGATAGACTTCGTATTTCCAAATATAGCTCAACACAATATCAACTCTACTGACGCCAGTTACATCGAGATAAGGGCTCTTATTACACCGTTAAATGAGGATGTGAACAAACTAAATGCACTTTGCCTGGATTTGTTTCCTGGGGAGGAAACTACGTATTATTCTTTTGATTATGTTAGTGATGATCAAACAAATTTGTACCTACCAGAATTTTTGAACTCTATTAACCCAGGGAATCTGAAAGTGAGGGTAGATATAACTCTAGAGGGGGGTGAATAGAGTATTCAAATATTATGATACCCTACTCAACTCCCTTAGAGTTAATTTGCGGAATTAGTTTATAGATATTGATAACCCTAGAGCCTAACACAAAGTGTAGTGCACAAGAGAGAGCTAACTGTAATTACAGTTAAGCTTGGGTCCTAACACAGCAACTAGTAATCCTAGTTATTTCTATTCACAGCCACAGTGCAATAAATTAAATGAGCAACACAGACGACACAAGGAATTTATAGTGGTTCCCTCTAAATAGGTACGTCCACTCTTCTACCACCCTAGTAGGAATCCACTACAGGTTTTTGTTCAGGTGCCCTGCCACCAACTGATCTGCTTCAGGTAGATCAAGTAGACCCTTTGAGCTTTTGATCAGGAGCTCAAAATCCAACACAGGTTTTTGTTCAGGTGCCCTGCCACCAAGAGTTCACTTTTGAAGGAAGTAATAACCCTTTGTACAGGAGGTTGAGAGAGTTAAGGCTTCTTCTCTATTGTTAAACAAATTAGAGAAGCTAGTGGATTGCACAGAGCTAGAAGCTCTAAAGAATCAAGGCTCCCCCTGGCTTAGAGAATATCCAGGAAGGAGTCTCGCTTCAGGGTGCAGAAACTCTTCTGAACTAAGACAAAGAATTGTCTTGAAGTTCTGAAGGGAAAGCTTGAAGAAGATTCTTGATTGTTGAATGATTGTTCTTCTTCAAACAACTTCCTTTCTTCTTCTTCTTCTTCTTCTAAAGGCCTCTGAGTGAAAGTCTTCCTGTAAGCAGGATGAACTCAGGATGAAGAAGAATGCAGAAGAACTTTGAACTTCTCAGTTGAATATGAATTTCTGAGAGCTGTAGAACTTTCTTTCTTTTTCTCTTTTTCTATGCTGCCGAGTGTATATGATCTGGGTTCTGTGTATATTTCTGTGTGTATATCTCTTCTTTCAAAAGAAGCTCTTTTTATATGAGCCTTTGCAACGGCTTTAATTTGAGTTTGAATCTTTGTCTTCTTCTGGAATCAGCAGTCTGGGCTGCAAAAAGCATAAAGCAAAAACAAATCCTGCAGACAGACATACTATAAGAGGATAAAGCTTTCTAAGAAACTGTATAACCAATCAGATAAGAAGGGGCTAGAAAAAGGTCACATCAGAAAGAACTCTTTACAGCCAGAAAAGACTTTCTGAGTCTAACGGCTATAAAGGACAGCCTGGCAGATAAAACAGAAAATATATTTCAACTAATAAGACAAAACACTTTGTCAGATAAAGATTGGCTCATGCATAAGGAATGGAGCAGATATTGCATGGAAATAATATCACAAATTTTCAGAAATAATATGCCAAATAAATATGAAATAAATCATAAAATAGAAGAGGACAAAATTATTAAAGACATACAGCAAAACGTCGAACGACCCTCGGAGATCGTCGACCGAAGCACAGAGATCGTCGACCTATCAAACAGATAGTCGAACGATACAGATAGTCGAACTACCAAAGAAGATAGTCGAACTACCACAGCAGATAGTCGAGCTATCAGAACAGATAGTCGAGCTATCAGATAGTCAATCTATCAAGACAGATAGTCGAGCTATCAAGCACAACAGATAGTCGACCTATCAAACAGATAGTCGAACTATCAAAGAAGACAGATAGTCGACCTATCAAACAGATAGTCGAACTATCAAACAAAACAGATAGTCGACCTATCAAACAGATAGTCGAACTATCAGATAGTTGAACTATCCAAGCAGATAGTCAAACTATCAAACACAATAGATAGTCGACCTATCAAGACAGATAGTCGAACTATCAAGCAACACAGATAGTCGACCTATCAAACAGATAGTCGAACTATCAGATAGTTGAACTATTCAAGCAGATAGTCGAACTATCAAGAAAAACAGATAGTCGACCTATCAAATAGATAGTCGAACTATCAAAGCAAACAGATAGTCGACCTATCAAACAGATAGTCGAACTATCAGATAGTTGAACTATCCAAGCAGATAGTCGAACTATCAAACAAAGCAGATAGTCGACCTATCAAACTGATAGTCGAACTATCAAACGAAACAGATAGTCGACCTATCAAACAGATAGTCGAACTATCAGACAGTTGAACTATCCAAGCAGATAGTCGAACTATCAAGAAATCTGTCTGGTCAAAAGATGTCGAGCGGGGTTCGACGATCGGCGAGGCAGATTCCACAGAACGTCGAGCTACCAAGAGTTGAACTAACTCAGAGATAGACGATCTGCTGACAGACGAACGTCGAACAACTGATAGACGATCGTCGACCAGTCGATAGACGATAGTCGAGCGGCGTTCGACCATAGTCGAACAAAAAACAACTTAACCAAATTTTCATCTGGATAAGTGACAACTCTAAATCTAGAGCAAACTAACTAAACAACTAACCTTTGACCATAGATAAATCTTGGTTCAAGAGACAGAAGGAGAGGACAGAACTCAAATCCAAACTAGGGTACCAACAATCTCCCCCTATTTGAGTTAAGTCTCTCAACAATAAAAACATAAAACAAACTACTGAAAATAAATAAAGTACATGAAGGGAAAAAATTTAAGCAGATAACATCAATCAATCAGATAAGTAAATAACTGTCAATCAATGAATTTTAAGAGGCATCAGAATCAGGTTTAGGAACAGAAGAACTAGGAATAAAAGTAATTTTCCTAGAAAGATCTAGAGCTTCTTTCCTTGACAGCTTTAGGTCTTGCTCTCCAATGATTTTAGATTCAGATGCCCTTGGAACAACTGCCTCAGGATGCTTTTCCATGTATTTTGAAGGGTCAAATACCTCAGGTCTAACCTGAAATTTATCAAGCTCCTTCATTCTGAATTTGGACATAGTGGTTAATCCTGCAGTGTCTTTACCTTCAGCTTTGACTTTCTTGATTTGGGCTGATCCAACAAGCTCAAGAAATCGAGCCATCCTGAAATCAGGATCAAACTCTTGGATTTCATACACATTTTCAGAGGTTGTATCAACAGGTTTCACAGCTTTAAATTTAATAGACATATCTAGCAGACTTTCAGCTGGCTCTTTATCCTGAATAACTAGAGAAAAAAGAGGAGCAAACTCAGCAAATTTCTTGCTAGATTTTTCAGAGAAAATAACTCTTTTACCTTTTGAAACAGCTTTCACTGCATGATCTGGCTTTGGAGAGGATGTGCTCTTTGTTTCTTTAGAAGGAGGAGGAGAAAAAGTTGGTCTTTGATAAACCACCTCCTTCACTTGTTCCTTTACCTCAGCATCATGTCTTTGATAACCAGATTGCATTTTGTCTTGATATCCTTGAGAGCTTTTCCTTTGAGATGACTGAGATGGGTTAAACCTGTCAGACTGAGCAGAAGGTTTTGCAGATAAGTTTCCAGAGGCTCTTGCACTGGGAGGTGGAGGAGGAGGACCTCTAGGAGTCCATCTTGGGGCAGGACTGTCATACCTCTTCGACTTCTTCCTTAACTTTTGCTGATTCTTAGAAAAGGTCATCCAGTGTTGGAACTCTTTAGATTTAGGATCAATACCTTTCAAGATATAGTAGGGAACATTATTGTCAGGATTTGGAGGAGGAGGAGTCACAGCTTTCCTTTTCTTCTTTGCAGATTTCTTTTTTTTGGTTTCCTCAGATTCATCAGAATCAATCTCATCCTCAGAATTTGAAGAAGGAGGAAGATCATAAGGATCATACGCCTCTTGCACAGCTTTTTCCTTCTCTTTTAAGGCAACTCTTTCTAACTCTTCTTCCATGGCATCCTGTGCCAGAAGAGTATCTAAATCTAATCCAGGGGAATCATCCCAGACAGTAGACTTTTCAATTTGAATTTCTGAAGCCTTTTCTTGTTCATCAGCAACTGTCATGGGGACTAGTTCTTCATGCACTGCTAACTGAGCTGGCTGAACAGCCTCAGGATCTTGAACAATAGGTTCTGGTTCAGTTTGAACTTCTGGAGCTGGTTGGTGATCAAGCTCTTGGACATCTAATACTTCTTCCATTTTATCTGTAGTATTATGAACAAAAATTTGCTAAATGACATCGTATCATTCCTTCTAGGTATTCCCATACTAACATATCAGTTATCAAGTCTAGAAAATGAGTAAAAGGGATACCTTCAGAATTTTCCTTTGAATGTCCTAACTCCCATAATTCATCTAGGAAGGAAGTAATGACTCCTTCTACGTAGAGGGCAACCAGGGGAGTGGAGCATTCTTCTAGGCATACATACTTTGACAATAAACTCAGATTTCATTATGGCATCAGAAATATCTTTTTCAGACAATGGAGGAACTGATTCTTCTATCTCTTTTTCTGCATCTGCTTGAGGATCTGCTGGAAGGGAGGCCAAGGGCAGCTCAGAGGCATCTTCATAAAGCATCTCCCCCTGCCTGATTTCAGTAGAAACTGAAACCAGGCCCCTAGATGAAGAGAGCACAGCAGATTTTGAGAGTGCTTGGATGACAGCAGTCAAAGAAGAGATGGAGGAAGCAAGGGGAGCAATTGCCTCTTCAATCATGATTTTGATTGAAGGAGTAATTAACTCCAGGATGCTAGAGATGAAGGCTGGGGTGATTTCAAATGAAGGTGGGGGAATCACAGAGGATGGATGATCAGCAGGGATGGTGTGTTCTAGATGAGATGGAGAGTGAACTGGAGAATGATGGGTGGATGCAAGAAGATCAGCATGATCAGAATGAAGAATTGGAGACTGAGGAGGAGTGGATAGCTCAAAAACCAATAAATCAAAACTAGGATGAGATATCCTAGCAAGATGATGAGGGAGAGGGGATGCTGGTGGTGATGCATGGAGAATTGTGGAGGAATCAAGAAGAAGAGATGCAGAGGATGGAACTACAACTGAAGTAGATGGTGGCACTTCAGTGGAGGTTGAAGGTAATGCAGATGAGATGGAAGGAAAGGAGAGATTGGCTGAGCCTGCTTCTTGAAGGAGGGGAGAGACTGAAGCAGTCCTTGTGCTCTCTGATGCAACTGGAGCTACCCCTGCAGGAGCGGGCTTCAGAAAACTCCTTTTCCACTTGACAAATAGGGTCGGGTCCATCTTTTTGCTGACATTTATTGAAGTAGAAACTGAGACCAATAGATGGGGATATTTCTCCTTTAGAAAAATCCCAACCACCCTACCCAGGGTGACTTCCTTCTTGCTATTCTTTTTCCTTATCAAATCAAACAAAACTCCTGCCCAGTTAATTTTCTTCTTGTTCACAATGGCACACATCAGGGCAAACTGTTGCCTGGTAATATTATCATGGGCAGAGTGCTTTCCCAGCAGCACTTTTCCGACGAGTTCAGCAAGGAACTTAATCTTCAACGGAAAATTCACCTTTAACAGCTTAGAAGGAATGTCGTCGGCATGTCCTAATTCAGTCAACATTCTCTCAAACTCAGGGGTATCTTGTTCATAATCTTCTTCCCCATTCAGTAATCCAAAAATTTCAGTTAAAATGGCGGGAGTCAAAATTACCTCTTCTCCGCCTATCGTTCCGGTCATTGAGTCGTCATTTGAAGACGAAGTGAATGCCCGTTCTTTAATCTCGGGAATGTTTATCTTTATTCTTGTTGACATGAGCTTTTCCAAACCTTGATCTTTGCATAAGCTGAGGATTTCCACAATAGCAGATTCGCAGCAACTGAAAGAATCGAAATCCACGCTGAAGCCTGCATCGAACTTCACTACGGACAAGAGGGTTGGAGCAATCGCCATCGGAGAGGCTAGAGAAGACGAGAGAGAGACAGCGAAGGCGAAATGGCAGAAATCGCGAGACAGGGAGCAAGCAGAAAGACGGAATGCGAGAAGACGCTCTCCGTCGACGATAAAAAGAACGATCTCTTAACCTAGGTCGACCATCGGTTTTATATTAAAACAGCAATAGTCGATATATTTTAAAAGATACTGGAGACGATAGTCGAACGGTCGTTCGACGATCGTTCCTGAAGCAGAGTAGTCGATCAATCGTTCGACTATTTCTGTCTTCACAAACAACAAGCTGTCGTCAACCATAGATCGACGATAAGCTCGACCTGTTCGACGATCTTCGAACGTCGGTCGACGATCTTCAAGCAGATAAGCTATCATCAACCATAGGTTGACGATAGGCTTGATCCGATCGACTATCTTCGAACGTCGTTCGACGATCTTCAAACAGGTTTCAACACAGGCAGACGTCACACTTAGTCTTTTCCATTAATCATGTCTAGTTGAACCAAAAAGAACAGATGCTTCTGTTCATCTAAGGGCTTGGTGAAAATATCACCTCTCTGAAGGTCAGTGGATATGAACTCAAGGCTGATCTTGTTCTTTTCCACACAATCTCTCAGGAAATGGTGTCTAATCTCAATGTGCTTGGTTCTAGAGTGGTGCACGGGATTTTGTACAATTGAGATAGCACTGGTACTATCACACATGATTTTTGTGTTCTTGTGTGTGTACCCATAATCCAAAAGCTAGTTTTGAATCCACAGGATCTGTGAACAACAACTAGCAGCTGCTATATATTCAGCCTCTGCAGTTGAAGTTGAGACAGAAGCCTGCTTCTTACAAAACCAAGAGACCAATCTCTCTCCCAGGAACTGGCAAGTTCCTGAGGTACTTTCCTATCAACTCTACAGCCAGCATAATCAGAATCAGAGTATCCAATTAATTCAAATTCTGACTCAGCTGGGTACCAAAGTCCTAGATTTGGACATCCCTTCAGGTATCTCAAGATTCTCTTGAGAAGAATCAGATGAGATTCCTTGGGGTTGACCTGGAACCTAGCACATAGGCATGTAGCAAACATTATATCTGGCCTACTTGCAGTTAAATACAATAGGGAACCAACAATGGCCCTATAATTCTTTTGATCAATAGGCTTTCCCTGATCATCAGAATCTATAACTACATTAGTAGCCATATGTGTATGCATTGCTGAAGCATCAGCCATCCCAAACTTCTTTACCAATTCCTTGGCATATTTGGATTGGGAGATGAAGATGCCATCAGCATCTTGCTTTACTTGGAGACCAAGAAAGTAAGACAGCTCACCCATACTACTCATCTCAAACTTAGAATGTATCAAGTCAGAGAACTTTTTGCACAGTTTGGGATCAGTGAAACCAAAAATAATATCGTCTACATACACTTGAACTAACAAGATTGTGTCCTTGTGGTGCTTGACGAAAAGGGTTCTATCAACTACTCCCCTAACAAAGTTGTGCTCTAACAGGAAACTAGCTAGAGTCTCATACCAGGCTCTGGGTGCTTGTTTGAGTCCATAAAGAGCTTTTTGCAACTTGAAAACATGTGAGGGCTGAGTTGAAGAAACAAACCCAGGTGGTTGTTCAACAAATACCTCTTCCTTTAGCTCACCATTTAGAAAGGCACTTTTGACATCCATCTGAAAGACCTTAAACTTCATATAGGCTGCATAGGCTAGAAAGATCCTTATTGCCTCTAGCCTTGCAACAAGAGCAAAGGTTTGGTCATAATCTATACCTTCCTCCTGTCTGTAGCCCTGAGCTACAAGCCTAGCTTTGTTCCTTACAATGATTCCATTTGCATCCAACTTGTTTCTAAACACCCACTTGGTGTCTATGATCAGTTAGCCTTTAGGTCTTGGAACCAAAGTCCATACTTTACATCTTTCAAACTGATTGAGTTCCTCTTGCATAGCAATGATCCAGTGGGGATCTAGCTCAGCATCTTTAATGGTGAGGGGCTCAATCTGTGAAAGGAAACAAGCGTGCATCACATCCTGTCTTAGCTGATGTCTTGTTTGAACACCAGCTGATATTTCTCCAATCACTTGAGATGTAGGATGATCTCTAAGTGTGACAACATCAGCAGGTGGGATGTGATCATCAGCAATAGTTGGGATTAATTCCTTAGGAGGAATTTGATCTACTATTGGTGGTATAGCAACAGCTTCTACAAAGTCTTCATCACTGTCTGATTCAGTGATATGAAGAGTTGAAAGGTGGAGAATCTCTTGAGTGACATCTTTATTAGATTCTGGTACCTACAATGAACTTGAGGAAGGGGAAGTTTCCTTCTCCTTGTAAAACATCTGAGATTCATCAAAAGACACATGCACAGATTCCTCAATTTTAGAAGATGATTTATTAAATACCCTATAAGCTTTGCTTACTTGAGAATATCCAAGAAAAATTCTCATTGAAGCTTTTGCTTCAACTTTCTAAGGTATTCTTTATTATTGTTATGAATGTAAACTACACAGCCAAATACTCTAAAATAATTTATTTTAGGTTTCTTTCCTTTAAGCAACTCATAAGGAGTTTTACACTTAAGCTTGTGTATAAGACTTCTGTTCAGCACATAATTAGCTGTGCTAACAGCTTCTGCCCAATAGGAAAGAGGCATGTTAACATCTGTCAATAATGTACCAGCAGCTTCAATCAGGGTTCGATTCTTCCTTTCCACTACCCCATTTTGTTGGGGAGTTCTAGGAGCTGAGAAGCTATGTTTGATACCTTATCTCTCACAGAATTCTTGCATGAGAAGAGAGTCAAACTCAGTACCATGATCACTTCTGATCAAGGCCACATGAGTAGAGTACTCATTCTGCACACATAATAGAAAATCTGTAAGGGCTTTGAAGTTATCAGCCTTAGTTCTCAAAAAGAACACCCAAGTGAACCTAGAGAAGTCGTCTACAATTACTAAAGTGTAATACTTCCCTCCTAGACTCTGTACATTTATTGGGCCAAAGAGATCCAAATGTAATAAATACAGGATTCTAGGTGAATCACTTTTATTTACAGATTTAAATGAATTCTTGGTTTGCTTGCCTAATTGACAAGCCTTGCATAGGCTCTCCTTCTTGTAGGGGCAAGAAGGTAAAACTCTAACAAGGTTGTATTTAGATAACCTAGATATGTTCTTGAGGTTAACATGGCTAAACCTTTTATGCCATAAGGTGTTGTTATTTGTTATTTCATTAAATAAGCAGATTTCAGAATGGGTTGAATTAAAATCTACTAAATAAATATTGCCTTGTCTAATGCCTACTAACACAACATTACTATTTAAAGTAATATTACAAAGAGTGTTAGTGAATGATACTTGATATCCTGCATCACATAACTGACTTACTGAGATAAGGTTATGCTTCAGTCCAGTTACATATGCAACCCTCTTGAAAGTTACTGCTCCAATGGTAATCCTACCATATCCTTCAGTTTGACCACAGCTAGAATCCCCAAAGATCACCTTTGGTCCAAGCTTGGCCTTGAACTTTGACAGATTTTCTCTATTCCCTGTCATATGTTTGGAGCAACCACTATCTAAATACCACATGTCCTGAGTGATAGGATAGGTCTTCACCTGCAGTGAGATAAGTTAAACATTGTGGACCCAGGTAACCTTGGGTCCATTATTCTTCACATAATGAAAGCTAGAAATAAAAGAATATGCAGGTTGGGGTTTATAACCTAAAGGGTAAGATCTCCTAGGTGGGATGCTCCATGCAGTTAATGGGTCCACAAACCTAGGGTTTCTATTCATATTCAGGTTTCTAGGGTTCTGATTATAATTTTGAAATTCATGTTGAAAACGTCGATCGGCGTTCGACGATGGATGCACAGATCGTCGAGCTTCGTTCTACCACTGAGCATGCGATCGTCGAGCAGCGTTCGATGCTTTTTGTATTTCCTTAAATTTTTGTTTTCTTTTCTCTCTCTTAGCTTTATTTAAGGCTTGATTAACTTGTCTTACTTGCTCAGTGTTCTTTATCCCATCAGCTGAGATGAAGTTCACTGGAGTTGAAAGATGATTTTTAAGAATAATTGGGGGTTCACAGAATGAAGCTCCTAAGCCTAGCTTATTATTGCCTGACCTAATGTTTGACATGCTGGTTATTTCAAGCAACTTAAGGCTTCTACCATTCAGAGATTCTTCTAACCTTTTGGACTTAGCTAATTCATTCTTAAGAAATTTTATTTCTTCACTAGAATTAGTGAGTTCTGCTGTTAACCTAATGTTTTCATTAGAGATAAATTCAGATTCAGCAAGCTTATTTTTAAGGTCCTTAATTTCCTTTTCAGAACTAATTAAATCTAAACACAAAGATTTAAAATCTGATTTAAATTCAGCAGATGTAAAATCGTAAGAAGACAATACCTCATCTTCTGTTGGCATTTCTTCATCAGAATCTGAACTCTCTGCAGCTGAGTGATTACTACAGGCATCAATTGCCATCAGGCAAACTTCCTTTGCCTTCTTTTCTTCCTCATCCTCACTGGAGCTTGAGGAGGAAGATTCCTCATCAGAATCGCTCCAGGTTTCAGCAACGAAACCTCTCTCCTTCTTTTTGTTTTTGTAGGAGGAGGGCTTGTAATGCTTCATGTGCTGTTCTTTTTCCTTCCTTTTCTCTTTATTCTTTTCCTCTAGACACTCTGGTAGAATGTGTCCAGGTTTCCTGCAACCATAGCAAATTATTTCTTTAGCAGGAGAACGATCATACCTTGGTTTATCTTCATATCTTGAAGATTTCTTTCTGAAGTCTTTCCTTCCCATCTTGAGAAACCTCTTGGCAAAGAGTGCCATCAGTTCCTCATTGGATTGACTTCCTTCAGAAGCTTCAGCAGCTTTGAGAGCAAGAGATTGTTCTTTTCTTGTTGGAGTTGGAGTCTTTGCTTCAGCCTCAGCTTCCCTGGTCTTCAACACTTGCTCAAAAGACTTGAGCTTGCCAAGGAAAGCTTCTGTTGAGATTTCATTTGTACTTCTGGCCTCCTTGATAGGCCAGATCCTCAGATCCCATGTGCTAGGGAAGCACATAAGAATCTTATCATTGATCTCTGTCAATGATATATCCTTGTCAAGAGTTCTCAGCTCATTTATGATTGAGTTGAGCCGTGTGTACATTGCTTCAACTGATTCAGCATCAGTTTTCTTGAAGTTTTCATACTGGGAGATAAGGTTGGACCTTCTGTCCTTCCTTTCATCAGCTGAACCAGCTACAATCTGGTTCAGTGTATCCCACATTGCTTTTGCTGAGGAGCAGTCAGCAACTTTCTGGAATACTTCATCAGACATTGTCTGAGCCAGAATATTCATTGCTTTGGCATCTGCTATCTTTGCCTTTTTGTATTCATCGTTGTAATCTAGAGGAGGCACTGCACTCATATCAGTTGATGATGAAGCAGTAGCTGCAGCAGGTGCTCTTGGTGGTCATGTCAAAATAGAAGCAAAAATACTCTCATCAATAGAGTTCATATATAACTTAATCCTTGCCTTCCAGATGCTAAACTTAGCTAAGTTGCATGTTGGAGGTCTGGTGCTAGAGTAATCCTTAGACTGGGCCATGCAGTGAATATCTATAAGCTTGGTATCTATCAGGATCTTGTGACTTAGGTGTTAGCCTATACAGTCAGTCAACCTCCCTCTGATACCAATTGAAAGTGAGGGTAGATACAACTCTAGAGGGGGGGGTGAATAGAGTATTCAAAAATTATGATACCCTACTCAACTCCCTTAGAGTTAATTTGCGGAATTAGTTTATAGGTATTGATAACCCTAGAGCCTAACACAAAATGTAGTGCACAAGAGAGAGCTAACTGTAATTACAGTTAAGCTTGGGTCCTAACACAGCAACTAGCAATCCTAGTTATTTCTATTCACAGCCACAGTGCAATAAATTAAATGAGCAACACAGACGACACAAGGAATTTATAGTGGTTCCCTCTAAATAGGTACGTCCACTCTTCTACCACCCTGGTAGGAATCCACTACAAGTTTTTGTTCAGGTGCTCTGCCATCAACTGATCTGCTTCGGGTAGATCAAGTAGACCCTTTGAGCTTTTGATCAGGAGCTCAAAATCCAACACAGGTTTTTGATCAGGTGCCCTGCCACCAAGAGTTCACTTTTGAAGGGAGTAATAATCCTTTGTACAGGAGGTTGAGAGAGTTAAGGCTTCTTCTCTATTGTTAAACAAATTAGAGAAGCTAGTGGATTGCATAGAGCTAGAAGCTCTAAAGAATCAAGGCTCCCCCTGGCTTAGAGAATATCCAGGAAGGAGTCTTGCTTCAGGGTGCAGGAACTCTTCTGAACTAAGACAAAGAATTGTCTTGAAGTTCTGAAGGGAAAGCTTGAAGAAGATTCTTGATTGTTGAATGATTGTTCTTCTTCAAACAGCTTCCTTTCTTTTTCTTCTTCTTCTTCTAAAGGTCTCTGAGTGAAAGTCTTCCTGTAAGCAGGATGAACTCAGGATGAAGAAGAATGCAGAAGAACTTTGAACTTCTCAGTTGAATATGAATTTCTGAGAACTGTAGAACTTTCTTTCTTTTTCTCTTTTTCTATGCTGCCGAGTGTATATGATCTGGGTTCTGTGTATATTTCTGTGTGTATATCTCTTCTTTCAAAAGAAGCTCTTTTTATATGAGCCTTTGCAACGGCTTTAATTTGAGTTTGAATCTTTGTCTTCTTCTGGAATCAGCAATCTGGGCTGCAAAAAGCATAAAGCAAAAACAAATCATGCAGACAGACATACTATAAGAGGATAAAGCTTTCTAAGAAGCTGCATAACCAATCAGATAAGAAGGGGCTAGAAAAAGGTCACATCAGAAAGAACTCTTTACAGCCAGAAAAGACTTTCTGAGTCTAACGGCTATAAAGGACAGCCTGACAGATAAAGCAGAAAATATATTTCAACTAATAAGACAAAACACTTTGTCAGATAAAGATTGGCTCATACATAAGGAATGGAGCAGATATTGCATGGAAATAATATCACAAATTTTCAGAAATAATATGCCAAATAAATATGAAATAAATCATAAAATAGAAGAGGACAAAATTATTAAAGACAAACAACAAAACGTCGAACGACCCTCGGAGATCGTCGACCGAAGCACAGAGATCGTCGACCTATCAAACAGATAGTCGAACGATACAGATAGTCGAACTACCAAAGAAGATAGTCGAACTACCACAGCAGATAGTCGAGCTATCAGAACAGATAGTCGAGCTATCAGATAGTCGATCTATCAAGACAGATAATCGAGCTATCAAGCACAACAGATAGTCGACCTATCAAACAGATAGTCGAACTATCAAAGAAGACAGATAGTCGACCTATCAAACAGATAGTCGAACTATCAAACAAAACAGATAGTCGACCTATCAAACAGATAGTCGAACTATCAGATAGTTGAACTATCCAAGCAGATAGTCGAACTATCAAACACAACAGATAGTCGACCTATCAAGACAGATAGTCGAACTATCAAGCAACACAGATAGTCGACCTATCAAACAGATAGTCGAACTATCAGATAGTTGAACTATCCAAGCAGATAGTCGAACTATCAAGAAAAACAGATAGTCGACCTATCAAACAGATAGTCGAACTATCAAAGCAAACAGATAGTCGACCTATCAAACAGATAGTCGAACTATCAGATAGTTGAACTATCCAAGCAGATAGTCGAACTATCAAACAAAGCAGATAGTCGACCTATCAAACAGATAGTCGAACTATCAAACGAAACAGATAGTCGACCTATCAAACAGATAGTCGAACTATCAGACAGTTGAACTATCCAAGCAGATAGTCAAACTATCAAGAAATCTGTCTGGTCAAAAGACGTCGAGCGAGATTCGACAATCGGCGAGGCAGATTCCACAGAACGTCGAGCTACCAAGAGTTGAACTAACTCAGAGATAGACGATCTGCTGACAGACGAACGTCGAACAACTGATAGACGATCGTCGACCAGTCGATAGACGATAGTCGAGCGGCGTTCGACCATAGTCGAACAAAAAACAACTTAACCAAATTTTCATCTAGATAAGTGACAACTCTAAATCTAGAGCAAACTAACTAAACAACTAACCTTTGACCATAGATAAATCTTGGGTCAAGAGACAGAAGGAGAGGACAGAACTCAAATCCAAACTAGGGTACCAACAGAATCTACCCCCACACAAACTTATATTGAAAGAAGGCGCACCTATTGTGCTTCTTAGAAACATTGATCCCAAAATAGGATTGTGTAATGTGACAAGATTAATAGGTAAAAAGTTTGGAAGAAATGTCATCGAGGCCGAAATTTTGGGAGGTAGATTCAGGAGACTTAGAGTGTTCATTCGGCGAATGCCACTAAAAAACGCAGAAGATGCTCGAAAGCCTCTTGAATTAACAAGGAAACAATTTTCAGTAAGATTAAGCTTCGCACTTACAATTAATAAGGCACAAGGGCAGATGATTGGTACTGTAGGAATCTACCTACCAAACAACGTGTTCGGTCACGATCAGCTATATGTTGCGCTATCACGAGGTGTCTCCGCAGAGACCACGAAGGTTTTGGTTAAAAACGGAATAATCGACGGATATGATGGAGTATACACTAAAAATGTCGTTTATCGGGAAATATTCGAACTGATATCCAAAAGAATAACAAATGGTTTATGAAGTTGGATGAAAGCAGATGCATACGCTACCGACATAAAAGTAAGCACATCAAATGAATATATGCATTTATGTATTCAAACATAATTAAAGATAGTTTATGGAATTATAATCTCATTGTTAAAGTTAGTCTTATCATTTTCTTCAGATTCACCAAAAAAAGCCAACAACGACCGAGGAAAGGAGAATCTTGATTATTCCAGAGTGGATCAAAAAATATATACAGATATTGATGATGAAAACAATCAAATTTCAAGGCACGATTGGCCCAAGGTCGACAAATTCAACGGTCCAAAGATTACCTACCCCAGCATTTCAAAATAATGGCCTGTCATCAAACAATGGAATACTATTTGGAGAGTTCTCGCCGAGACGTAACTGCGCATATTTTATCTATTATATGAGATATATTGTGAAGACAACTGATTATCTGAAATATAGTTCTTACTTGATGATATAAATCTACTTTACGTGTAATTCTTCCTTAAATGTATGATTTTTTGTGCGTTGGGAAAAAATTCAATGAGTTAGCCGAATGTCACCACCCAGATCCGATTTTGCCCCCACAACACGTCCTCTATGGCATTCTGTTGCTCTGAGGACATTTGTCAGCTCCCACGACGACTAACTCCTTCGTAATGAAGAATGTTGCCCCCACATCAATAGTCGAACCCATGACAATTGTTGGCACTATAACAAATGTCACCCCAACGACAAATTTCACCCCCACGACGATTGTCAACCCCATGACAAATGTCACCCCCATGACAAATGTCACCCCGCAACAAATGTCACTTCCTACGACCAATGTCACACCCGTGACAAATATCACCTCCGCGAAATATCTCGCTCTCACGAAAGAAGTCATGAACGACCACTGTCGCCACCCACGACCCATGTCACCGTCGATCTGGGAGGGCGAAGTCCGCCGCCACGGGAAAGGTACTGGCGCGCGTGGCACGGGGGGCCCCCCGTGCACTGTCACTCGTATATATATAAGGAAGTATCAAGTGCGGGCGTACGGACAAGGGACAAGGAGACTCCAAATTGAAAAGTGATCAACATGAAAGTTGTAGATCTCGGCGATCCGAACAACTTTCATGTTGCTCACTTTTTGATTTGGAGCCTCCTTGACCTTCGATTTGGGATCCGAAAATCGGGGGCGGCGAGACTGCTACAGTAAGCCTCCTTGACCTTCGATTTTAGACATGTATCGGACATAAGCCCTTATTCTCTTTTGTACTCATTGATATATATATATATGATATACTGTGATTTGTTGACTTACTATTGTAGTTTTACTTCTTTTCTCAAAATGACCTAAAAATTGAAATGATCGTACTAGCCGATAGGATCAGCGTCATGCGGTGTCGACTAAGCCGTGAGTTGGTGTCCCCGTAAGACGACGATTCTGGGCATATGACCCGGGTAACTCCCTGGTAAGGGGAAGGGGTCTTACAATGGGCACCATGCCGCCTACCTGAGTCGGGCCATAGGTCGGGCATACATCTAATAAGGGATTCTTGCAAGTAGGAATGAAATGTTCACAAATAATATAATTCATAAATAATTCGAGATTCGATTCTATAATATTGGATTAAAATTCGTACTTTTCAAATTCAAATTCGAATAATTTTCAAATCAAAATTTGAATAATTAAACTATGTATGTTTATACGAGTGACAGTGCACGTGCATCCAATTGACCAGCGTGAATACCATAATCACCATATTGTTTAGGTGGGAAGGGGCTCCCGCCGCTCGCAAAGTGCGTTCAATTTTTATTATATAAATAGTAACAATAATACAAATAATCTATTTTATGGCCGCAGTCTCATGGCGGCCATAAAAAAGATTTATATAAATTTTCTTTTGCGATTGTTAACCGCAACCGTCTATGACTAATCGCACCCCAAATTTCAAGAAAAACTCATATTTAATCTATGGTTAACCGCAACACGACGCTAATACGAGCACATGCCGATAATATAGTTGAGAATGAGAAGCAGTCCGGCTCAATACCGCCGAGTATCATTCGCCTGTAGAGGAGCAATGCATTCTCCGGGCGCAAATATCGCGCTGCGACAAGTTAAAAATTGGGTTACGGGTTAACATTGGGGTGCGACAAGTCAGGGGTTGTGGTTAACAATTGTTTTTTTTTCTAAGCGTGACGCGTACCGGTAGCCCGCCCTTCATCCTGAGCGTTATCGCAAGGTGGTGGTCCGGGCACGTGTCCTTTCTGACGAGCACCTCCAGCTCGAACCGTTCGAGCACACATGCCGCAATCGACTTCATCTGAATGTAAGCCATCTCCTTCCCCAAACACAACCTCGGCCCCCCGTGAAACGCCGGAAACTTAAACGGGCTCTCCGGCCTGAACTCGCCGCCGGCGCTGTCCAGCCACCTCTCCGGACTGTAGTCCATGCAATCGTCACCCCAAATCCCCTTCATCCTTCCCATCGCGTACGCGTTATACGCCATGAACCACCCCTTCTTGATCTCCGTCCCATCCGGCAGCACCTCGTCGCCGCAACAAATCGACGAGTTGAACGGAACTGGAGGGTACAGCCTCATCGTCTCCGTCACCGCAGCGTGAAGGTAATGCATATTCCGAAGCTCGTCGAACTCAAGAGCGGTAGAATTGAAGCGGAAGGTTGCTAACTCGGCGAGTATGCGGCGCTCGACGTCCGGCCGGGAGGAGAGGATCCAGAAAAACCACGTCAGGGCCGACGAGGTGGTCTCTCGGCCCGCGAGGAGGAAGGTGATGATGATGTCGCGGAGGAACTCGTCGGAGTTGTTCTCTTCGTCGGCGATGAAACGCGAGAGCAAATCGCCGCCGCCGCCGCAGCTGCGTAGATGCACATTTTCTTTTCTGGACCGGATTATATTCATCGCGAACTCGTTGACGGTTCCAATTGACTCGCGGAGCTTTCTCTCAGACCCAACGTCGAACACCTTCTTGACCCTCCAAAACCCAGGCACGGCATAGCGGAATCTCCCCGCACTGAGCTCGGCGGCGTCATGGAAAGCCGACGAAAAGCCAGATGCCAGCCCTGGGGCGCAGAAAGATGGATCGAGAGAGGATGGATCCACGTCGAATGCCACCTTGCAGATGTTATCAAAGGCGAATCGCTCCAGAGTGTCCTGGAGGTCGATTGGGTCGCCGGATTCGGCGGCGCGGAAGAGAAGGGGGAGAAGGCGGGTGGAGATCTCACGAGAAATGGCGAGTTGGACAAAGGAGCGAAAGGAGCGGGTGCTAAACTCGAGTCCGGCTATCTTTCGCTGGAGGCGCCACAGGGAGCCGTCGGAGTTCAAGATGCCGCGGCCGAGGAAATCTTCGAGATTTGAACGGAATCGGTCGCCTTTGGGGTAGTTATCGAAGTGAGATTTGAGAGTATGTTCAACGTTGGCAGGGTTCGCGGTGATGACGCCCCGGATACCTCCGGGGCGAAAGATGACGAAGGTGTTGGTCGGAGAGGCGGCGAGAAGCTCCGTGGTCCAGGCAAGGAAGCGGTGGCGGTGGCGGAGGAATTGGGGGAGGTGGCCGATGATGGGGTAAGGCTGTAATCCCGGCGAGCACGGAGGTTTCTTCTTCGGGAAAATTTGGTTGCCGAAGAAGAAGAAGAAGAGATAGACCGTGATGGAGGCGGTGAAAGCAAAAAAGAGGACTAGTGGAGGGTGAAGGAAGATGCCGGCGGCCAAATCATTTTCCATTTCCTTGTGAAGCACTTGGAGGAAATACTGAGGATATTAGAAGGGAACTTATCATGACATTTATGCTTACATGAATTTATAGGCGCAAAAAATTCAGAGCCATTGCCGGCCCAGTCCAATCTAAAGGAGGATCCGCGGAAGTAATGAAAACTCAAAAATTAGTGGGGCCCATGTAAATTTCAATGATGTGGACCTTCTTTTATCTTCGATATGCGGATCTAATTATTTTTCTGCAAGTGTGTGTGTGGGGGGGAAGTTTTTAGGTCAGGACCGTGGACGATAAGCATCGTCCACACAATCAATGAGAAGCCACAAATGATGAGGGCCCCGCGCAAAAGTGTATGGCACAAGCCACAACTGTGTGGGCCTCACCTCCTTTACAAGCTTCTCATTGGTGCAGGACCATGAGCATCATCCACGGTCCTGACCTAAATATTGCTCGTGTGTGTGTGGGGGGGGGTGAAAGTTAGGTGACAAGATCTAACAGCCTCTAGAGGGGGGGTGAATAGAGTAAGTTCAAATAAATTGATATATTTAAAACCTTTAGATTTGCTTAGTGTAGGTAGTGAGTGATGCAAACAGATAAATATATTTAAAGTAAAATCACACAGCACACAAGCAAGAAGAAAAGCAATCCACAGAAGACACAAGGAAATTTATAGTGGTTCCCCAAACTTGGGTAGTCCACTCTTCTATCACCCCTTGATAGGAATCCACTGCAGGATGCTTGATCAGGTGTCCTGGGCACCACCAGATTTTTTGATAAGGTGTCTTGCCACCACTGATTTTGACAAGGTCTCAGCTAACCAAAAGGTAACTTTTGAAGGGAGTTAAAACCCTGTACAGAAGAGGTAAAATAAGAAGGGTTGAGTTTGCTTCTCTGTCAACAATCAGAGAGAAGCTAGTGGATGTAGATGTTGTCAAAGCTCCCCCTGAGATATAGAAGTTCAGGTAGAAGAAGCTTTGCACAAGGGTGACAGGCTCTTCACTGCTTGTCCTTCTTCAGCAATAGATGACTCAGAAACTGAGTGTTTGATGTCTGAAGGTAGAAAGCTAATTGAGAAGAGTTGAATGCAGAGGCAGAAGAGGTTTCAGAGAATGTTGATCAAGATGTTTCTCTGAGTGTAGTTCTTCTCTGTAAATTCTCTGCAGACTGATTTCTTGAGAAAGAGATGAAGATTGATGTTCTCTGTGTTGTCAGAATGAATGAATTATTATTTTTTCTGTTCTTCTTGTCTCTCTCGAATAGATCTCTGAGTAATGGGATAGCCGTTGGCAGGGCATTTAATATATTCCATAACTGTCCATGCCTAGAAGGAAAGCCTTAATTGATTTCCATTGAAAATTCCTTGAGATATGGTGCAATTAAGTCTTGAAACGGCCATGGGATCTCTTGCAATAACTGCTTGAAAAATCTCTCATTTGAATTTCAAATGTTGACAGACGGGAGAACTTTAAAACGTCGAACTCTTCCTGAAGCGTCGATCTGAGCTCGACTGACCGTTGATCAGAGAGTAAAATTGAAGCAGAGAGATACACGCCACAACGTCGAGCAGAACTCGACGTTACGTCGAACTGAGAACGACGCTGCGTCGAGCTGCGATCGACTGTGCGTCGAGCAGCAGTCGACTATGCGTCGAGCTGAGGACGACTCTACGTCGAGCTGGGGTCGACTCTCCGTCGAGCTGAGCAGAACTAAATCTCAAATAACCTAAGTTCTAAACTCACACTCAATGACCTATGCTATACAATTAGGTCAACATCCTTAGCATAGTTATCCTGACCCAAATATAAAAAGGGTGTTCCAACAATCTCCCCCTATTTGGATTAGGATTACTATTCACATGAATTTAAGGAAATTAAAAAAAATGCATACAGACATTTGAAATACTGAAAATCAAGAACACAGATGGAAGCAGGAGCAGATAAGCAACTATCAAAGATGTTTATGGCAGTAGCATAGAAGATAAGCCATCTTACATTTACTTCTTCTTAGGCTCTTCTTCAAAGCCTTTCTTGAATTTGATTTCCCTTTGAGGGTTGGCAGTGTCTTTCTTTGATCTGTAATCTTCAGAAGTCCCCAATGAAGTTATGCTCTTTCCAGAGGGAGGAACAGCAGCAGGATGTAACTCCATGTATCTATCAGCATCAAAGAATTTGCTAGAATGATATTTGTTTAATTCCTGTCTTCTTTGGTCTGACATTGTGCTTATGTTGGATGTGTCCAGTCCCCTTTCTTTGTTCTTCTTAATTAGGTCTAGGGCAGCAAGCTCAGTCATCCTAGCCTTCCATGCAGTAGGGTTGTTAACTGGATCATCATATGGAATAGGAGGCTCATACTTATTACTTTGATCTGAAGGAATAGGTTTCTGCCTTACACCCTCATTGAGCTTAAAGGGAAAGGGACCAGTGGTTGAAGCAATGGTCTTTCCTTCCCTTTGATAAGATTGGGGTCTGGCTTGACCTCTAGCTTGATTACCTCTAGAAGATCCTTTGGATTGATTTCCTCTTGATTGATAACCTCTAGATTGGCCACCTCCTTGTCCTCTCCTTGACTGATAAGTCTTGCCTTGGAAGGAGGATGTTGGAGGTTTGCTTACTAGGTTAGCACTGCCTCCTGCACCTGGAGAAGGAGGAGGTGGAGGAGGAGGAAAGTCAAACGACTTAGAATCTCCTTTCTTGAACTTCTTTTTCTCTCTCATTGCCTTGAGCTGATTTTTAGAGAACTGCATCCATGGCTCAGTAATCTTGCATTTGTGCTGTATGTAATAAGGAATGTCATGGTCAGTAGCCCTTTCCATTGGAACTCTCTTTAGAGCTTTGCTTCTAGCTTTCCTCTTTTTAGCAATAGTTGCAGAAGAGTCATCAGAGCTAGTTGCAAACTCATCAGAGGAGCTGCTTTGGATATGATCATAGGGATCATAATAATCATCTTTTGATGCACTTTCTGAAACAGGAAGAGGAGCATCTGCCAGTGTAGATGACTTATCTAGCACTGCAGGGAAAGAAATGGTTTCAGGAGCAGCAGGCACTGAATCAGCTAAGTCACTCAAGACTTCAGAAATCACAGCCTCAACAGAAATGGCTGGATAACTTTCACTAGCAGGAGCTGAGGCTACCACTGCATCAGAAGTGTTAAGAACCTTATCAACAGTCATGTCATCAATAATATCAACAGAATCAGAACAAATATGAGCAATAGACTCATTTGCAGGAGCATCAGCTACCACTGCATCATCTTCAAGAATCATCTTATCACAACCAACAACAGCAGCAGCAAAGGGAATGATGGCCCTGGACAGATCTTCAGCAAGCAGTAACTTGTGAGAGCTGAAGGATCTTCTGAAAAAAGATGCTGGTACTGTCACAATAGAATCTTCAACTGGAGGTGGACTGAATTCTCTATCTGCAATCTGAACATCTGAAACAAGCATCTCTTCACAATCAACAGAAGGCAGCTCTTCTTCTACCAAAATCTCCCCCTGCCTAGATTCAGTAGCAACTGATTCTAGGCCCCTAGAAGAAGGGCCAGCCACAGCAGGAGAGAGGGAAGAGAGCTTTGAAGAAATAGAGTCCAAAGATCTGATTATTGGAGCTAGGGAAGCATCCAATAAGGAGGACAACCTTGGAGCCAAGAGCTCATAGAGCTTATTAGCCAAGGGAAGCAGATCTACTTGCTCAGACTGTTGAGCAGAGGTAGAGGGGAGAGAAACAGATGCAGCAGGAGAAGATGATGGTATAGAAGGAAGAGGAATGGAGGGTTGAATAATGGAGGACATGATGAGGTCTGAGAATGAGGGCTCAGCAATGTTATCATGTGAATTATCCAAGAAGGAATCATCTTGATTGATCTCAATGTCCATTGAAGGGAAGTAATGAAGAGGATCAAATACTTCAGAAGTGGTGGTAATGGATGGATGAAGAGAAGATGCAATAGTGTCAATGGATGATGTTTGCAAAGGGAATGAGAGCTGAGAAGTTGATGGAGAGAAGGTGGTTGGAAAGCTGAATGAAGGAGAGATGGTGATTGATGGCCTGGCTTCTTCTACTAGGTCAGTTGACTGAGGGTGAGTGGCCACAACAGCCCTTGTTTCAGTAGAGGATTTCATTGCTGCAGCAGCCTTGGGATTTACAATCTTCCTGTCCCATTTTCCAATCAGGGCACAGGTCAACCTCTTTGAAGCATTAATGTGCTTGGAGGTTACCAGAAGCTGTGGGCAGACATGATGAAGCAACAATCCCAAAGTCCTTCCAAAATGAACATAGGTCTTATTGACCTTTTTCTTCACTAAATCAAACAGTAATTCTCCCCAATTTAGGTGCTTTTTATCTAGGAGGGCAGCCATGATGCAGAATTGTTGCCTGGTAATAGCATCATGTGCTGTCCTCTTAGCACAGATGACCTTGCCTACCACATCAGCTAAAAGCCTAAATTCAATGGCAAGATCCACTTTCAGCAATTTGGAGGCATTCTCAGAAGAATGACCCATTCTGTCTAGCATTGCAGCATACTCCTCATTTGACAATTCCAAGCTGTCATTTCCATTCTCTAATTCAAAAGCTTCAGTAAAAGTAGCAGGAGATATTGATACCTGAGTTCCAGAAATAGAACCAGTAATAGTGCTCTCATCTGTATTAGCTGCTGTATATATCCACTCTTTAATTTCAGTCTCTGCCATGGGCATTCTTGTTGACATAAACTTCACTAGTTTCTGTTCTTTAAATAGCTCCAGGATATCCAGAAAATTCTGTGAGGAACCTTCAAAGGAATCCAGATCGATGTCGAAACCATAATCGAACTTTATTGCCGTCAATATGTTTGCTGGAATCGCCATTATCTGCAGAATACCTCTCAAGAACAAGTGTAAAAGCTTTGGAGGGAGAATGTAGTTGCAGGAAATACGAAAGCGCAAATGACATCGACGCCGAGAAGATGATTTTATACTAGGGTTCGACGCAGAAAAGGAAATAACGTCGAGCTTAGTTCGACGCTAAGAGGCTCTAGGGGAAACGAAGAGACTCGATGGTGTTCAGCTGAGTTCGACGTTCGCCGTTTTGAAGGTCGACGGTCGACGCTATTTGGGATGCTGAACGTCGAGCTCTGGTCGACGTCAATTAACGTCGTCGACCGAAACAGAACCTTAACAAACTCTAGACAGAGTCGATCTCTGGTCGACGCAAAAGATGAGGTCGACGGTCGACGCTATATAGCGGTCGACGGTCAGTCGATCTCCGGTCGACGTTTCCAAGTGAAAAGCGTCGAGCGTCGAGCAGAGTTCAGACAGAACCTCTAGATCTAACAGCCTCTAGATCCTTAAGGAAGAGATACATTTGCCTAGATTTTGTTATTTTTATGATTTCAAAATCTTGTAAATTAATTTATGCTATCTCCATCTATCATTCCCAACTGATTAAGGAAGAAGAAGTGTTTCTTTTCATCCAAAGGTTTGGTGAAAATATCTCCCCTTTGTAAATCAGTAGAAATATACTCTAGTGCTATTTTATTCTTTTCTACATTATCCCTTAAGAAATGATGTCTGATCTCTATGTGCTTTGTCCTACTATGGAGAACTGGATTTTGAGCAATACAAATTGCACTAGTATTATCACAAAGAATTTTTGACTTCTCTAAGTTGTAACCATAGTCTAGGAGCTAGTTTTGAATCCACAATATCTGTGAGCAGCAACTTCCTGCAGCCATGTATTCAGCTTCAGCAGTTGATGTAGACACAGATGTTTGCTTTTTGCAAAACCAGGAGACAAGTCTATCACCCAGGAATTGACAAGTTCCACTGGTGCTTTTCCTGTCTACTCTACATCCAGCATAATCAGCATCTGAAAATCCAGTGAGATCAAATCCTGAATCATGTGGATACCAGAGACCTAGATTTGGACAACTTTTTACATATCTAAGAATTCTCTTAACTAATGTGAGGTGTGACTCTCTAGGGCTCACTTGGAACCTAGCACATACACATGTAGCAAACATAATATCTGGTCTGCTAGCTGTAAGATATAAAAGAGAGCCAATGATTGCTCTAAAATTAGTCTGATCAACTGGTTTACCAGATTCATCAGCATCTAAGACAGCATTAGTAGGCATAGGTGTTTTCATAGAAGATGCATCTGACATACCAAATTTCTTAACCAATTCTTTTGCATACTTGGTTTGAGAGATGAATATACCATCAGCATGTTGTTTGATTTGCAATCCTAAGAAAAAGGAAAGCTCACCCATGCTACTCATTTCAAACTTTGAGTGCATAAGTTGTGAGAACTTTTTGCATAAGCTTGAATCAGTAGACCCAAATATTATATCATCTACATATATTTGTACTAGTAGGATATGGGACTTATGGGTTCTAATAAAAAGAGTTTGGTCTACTCTACCCCTTTTAAAATCATTTTCAAGCAAAAAGGAGGCTAAGGTCTCATACCATGCTCTTGGAGCTTGCTTGAGGCCATATAAAGCCTTATGTAATTTGAAAACATGTTCAGGAAGGGTTGAAGAGATAAAACCTGGAGGTTGCTTGACATAGACTTCTTCCTTGATGTCTCCATTGAGAAATGCACTTTTAACATCCATTTGGAAAACTTTGATCTTCTTGTGTGCAGCATAAGCAAGGAAAATTCTTATGGCCTCCAACCTTGCAACTGGTGCAAAGGTTTGGTCATAATCAATCCCTTCTTGTTGACAATAGCCTTGAGCAACAAGCCTTGCCTTGTTTCTCACAATGATCCCTTGATCATCTAGCTTATTCCTGAAAACCCACTTAGTTCCAACAATTTGATGGTTTCTTGGTTTTGGAACCAATTCCCATACTTTGTTCCTTTCAAACTGGTTTAGTTCCTCTTGCATTGCAATGATCCAGTTTGGATCTTGCTCTGCATCTTGAATAGTTTGAGGCTCTATTTGGGAGAGAAAACAGATGTGCATCAGATGTTGATTTATCTGATTTCTGGTTTGCACACCTTCTGAAATTTCTCCAATCACTTGGGAGATTGGATGATCTCTTATTGTTACTAAATCAACAGTGGGTGTTGATTGTTCACCAACCTGTGTTGTTGTTTCCTCTTGTGGAACAACAACTGGCTCTCCATTTGGTTCTGAAATTTGATCTGTATCTTCACTCTTATTGCTAGCAGCTTCTTGTTGAGTTGTTGAAGATAGATTTCCCTCATCCATGATGGTTAACTGATTAATATTTTCAGCTAATGATTGTACCTGTAAGTGATCTTTGGTAGAAGAATTCTTCTCCTTATAAGACATATTAGATTCATCAAAGGTAATATGCATGGTCTCTTCAATTTTATGAGATGATTTGTTATACACCCTATAAGCTTTGCTGTTCAAAGAGTATCCCAGAAACACTCCTTCATCAGCCTTAGCTTCAAATTTTGCTAAATATCTCTTGTCATTATTGTGAATGAAACAAATGCAACCAAAAATTTTGAAAAAGCTAACTTTAGGTTTCTTCCCTTTGAGCAATTCATAAGGAGTCTTATCCTTTAGTTTATGTATCAGGCTTCTATTCAAAACATAATTGGAGGTGTTCACAGCCTCTGCCCAAAAGGTTAGAGGAAGATGAGCATCTGTCAATAATGTTGTGGCTGATTCAATTAAGGTTCTATTTTTCCTTTCAACTACCCCATTTTGTTGAGGAGTTCTAGGAGCTGAGAAAGTGTGCCTGATCCCTTCATTCTGACAGAACTCTTGCATAAGAAGAGAATCAAACTCTGTCCCATGATCACTTCTGATCAGGGCTATATGAGTATTGAACTCAATCTGTATGCTCTTGAGAAAATCTGTCAAAATTTTGAAGTTATCAGACTTCTTTCTTAGGAAGAACACCCAAGTGAATCTTGAGAAGTCATCTACAATCACTAAGGCATAAGATTTCCCCCCTAGACTTTGTACTGTAGTAGGTCCAAAAAGGTCCATGTGCAATAGATACAAAACCCTAGGTGAATCACTCTTGTTAAGTGATTTGAAACTATTTTTAGTTTGCTTTCCTAGTTGGCAAGCCTTGCAGAGTCCTTCCTTCTTGTAGGGACCAGAAGGTAGTCCTCTAACAAGGTTGAGTTTAGACAACCTAGCAATAGTTCTAAGGTTAACATGTCCTAATCTTTTATGCCAAAGCTCATTTGGCTTACTAAGGGAATTAAAAAGGCATATGTCTACTTTAGAAGAATTAAAATCTACTAGGTATATGTTATCTTGCCTATTTCCAATCAACACAATATTATTATCTAGAGCAATATTACATACTAGATCAGTGAACCAAACCTGATAACCAGCATCACAAAGTTGACTGATGCTGATTAAGTTGTGCCTCAGTCCTTCCACATAGGCTACCTTCTTGATAGTGATTGAGCCTATTTTGACTTGACCATATCCCTTGGTTTGTCCAAAATTGGAGTCACCAAAGATTACTCTTGGTCCAAGCTTTGCTTTGAAGGATGAAAGATTGCTTTTGGTTCCTGTCATGTGTTTGGAGCAACCACTATCCAGGTACCAATGCTGGTTCACCACTGGATAGCTCTTCATCTGCACATGTAACAGCTTAGTTGTTTTTCACCCAGTTCACCTTGGGTTGAGGTTGATAACCAATGAAATCAGAAATGAATGACATTTCAGGCTGACTCTTATAGCCTTCAGGATGATATCTCCTAGGAGGAATCACCCATTCAGCATAAGGGTTAGGCTGAGATGTAGGATACTTGATATTCAATTTAGATTTATCCTGTGCAGACAACCCAGAACTCTGAGCTCTGTTCGACGCACGTCGACCTAAGTTCGACGCTGAAGTTTCAGGACGTCGAGCTCCATTCGACGCTTGAACAGGCCTACTTTCAGGGACAACAGCAAGTCGACCTGAGTTCGACGTGTGTCGACCTGAGTTCGACGCTTCAGCAAGGTGTTGCTGATTCTTGTTAGAACGGCGTCGAGCTCTGGTCGAAGAACGTCGAGCTCTGTTCGACGTTTTCTGTTGAACTTGAAGTTGCTTAGGTAGATCAGAATTTTTTCTGGCTACTACCATAATTCCTTTACCCTTGTTACTGGTAAATTTTATGGGAGTTGTTAGCACTATAGGTTGGCTTGGAGAGGCACCCAAACCTAGTGAACCACTCATTCTTGAGTTCACTGTGCTTGTGATGTCTATTAGCTTGAGGCTCCTCCCATTGAGAGTTTCCTCTAGCTGTTTAGCCTTGGATAGCTCACTCTTTAGTGAAGCTATCTCCTCCCTACAGCACTCTAACTCATCAGAGAGCTTGAGATTATTTGCACTTAATGTGCTGTAATCAGACAGTTGACTTCTAAGAGAATCATTTGTCTTCTCTGCTGTCAGCAAGTCTATGCACATTGATTTAAATCTAAACTTGAAATCATCAGAAGAAAAATCAAATGAGTCAAGTACCTGATCTTCACTCAATTCCTGATCAGTCATATATTCAGATTCATGCTCTGAATCTGAGCTGCTTTGTGATGCATTGATTGCCATCATGCAGAATCCTTTTTCTGTGGCATCATCCTCATCATCACTTGTGCTGGATGATTCTTCAGAATCTTCAGTATCACTCCAAGTTTCTGCAACAAATCCTTTCCTTGTATTTTTGGTGTTGCTGGAAGAGGATTTCTCATAATATTTCTTTGAATCTTTCTCTCTTCTCTTGTCTTTTCTTTCTCTCCTATCTTTCTTGTCTTTGCCTTGATTCTCAGGACAGTTTGGAGCAGTGTGTCCTGGTTTCCTGCAGCCATAGCAAATAATTTCTTTATTATTAGATCTATCATACCTTGGCTTGTCTTGGTCCTTAGAAGACCATTTTCTGAAATTCTTCCTAGCCATCTTGTTGAATCTTTTGGCTAGTAGGCTTAGAAGTTCTTCATTGACTATCTCCTTCTCTTTAGGTACTTCCTCTGAAGCTTTGAGAGCTATTGTCTTCTCCACTTTGGGTGCAGGAGAAGATGTGTTTTGCTCCCCTTCTCTTGTCTTGACAAATTGCTCATAGGACTTGAGCTTGCCTAAGAGAGCTTCAGTGGATAGCTCAATTTGACTTCTGCCATCTTTGATTGGCCAGATTCTTGAATCCCAAGTGCTAGGTAGGCACATGAGAATTTTATCATTTATCTCAGTGAGAGATATATCCTTGTCCAGAGTTTTCAACTCACTGACAATGAGACTGAATCTGTTGTACATGTCAGCCACAGATTCAGCTGGAGCCATTTTGAAGTTCTCATACTGTGTTATCAGTTGAGCTCTTCTATCCTTTCTTTCATCAGCTGAACCTGAGACTATTTCAGTTAATTTGTCCCAGATTTCCTTGGCGGTATTGCATTCAGCAACTTTTTGGAATATGTCATCAGACATAGTTTGTGCCAATATGTTCATTGCTTTTGCATCAGCAGCTTTCCACTTCTTTATATCAGTGTCTGTTCCTGCAGGAGGTGGAACAGCTGAAGTACTTGTTGAAGTAGGAGGTCTTGGACATTCTGTTAAGACACAATTAAAGATATCTTCATCAAAAGAATTCATGTAAAGTTTTATCCTTGCTTTCCAGAGTCCAAACTTGGAAAGATTGCACACTGGAGGTCTTGTGCTTGCATACTCCTTGTTTTGTGCCATGAGTTTTATAAAAACAATTTATAACAAAACAAAATAAAGTAACCACTCTATAGGGTTTGATCTTGTCAAAGATCTTTGTGGTCCAGGTGTTAGCCTGAAGTAAAGACCAACCTGGCTCTGATACCAATTGAAAGTTAGGTGACAAGATCTAACAGCCTCTAGAGGGGGGGTGAATAGAGTAAGTTCAAATAAATTGATATATTTAAAACCTTTAGATTTGCTTAGTGTAGGTAGTGAGTGATGCAAACAGATAAATATATTTAAAGTAAAATCACACAGCACACAAGCAAGAAGAAAAGCAATCCACAGAAGACACAAGGAAATTTATAGTGGTTCCCCAAACTTGGGTAGTCCACTCTTCTATCACCCCTTGATAGGAATCCACTGCAGGATGCTTGATCAGGTGTCCTGGGCACCACCAGATTTTTTGATAAGGTGTCTTGCCACCACTGATTTTGACAAGGTCTCAGCTAACCAAAAGGTAACTTTTGAAGGGAGTTAAAACCCTGTACAGAAGAGGTAAAATAAGAAGGGTTGAGTTTGCTTCTCTGTCAACAATCAGAGAGAAGCTAGTGGATGTAGATGTTGTCAAAGCTCCCCCTGAGATATAGAAGTTCAGGTAGAAGAAGCTTTGCACAAGGGTGACAGGCTCTTCACTGCTTGTCCTTCTTCAGCAATAGATGACTCAGAAACTGAGTGTTTGATGTCTGAAGGTAGAAAGCTAATTGAGAAGAGTTGAATGCAGAGGCAGAAGAGGTTTCAGAGAATGTTGATCAAGATGTTTCTCTGAGTGTAGTTCTTCTCTGTAAATTCTCTGCAGACTGATTTCTTGAGAAAGAGATGAAGATTGATGTTCTCTGTGTTGTCAGAATGAATGAATTATTATTTTTTCTGTTCTTCTTGTCTCTCTCGAATAGATCTCTGAGTAATGGGATAGCCGTTGGCAGGGCATTTAATATATTCCATAACTGTCCATGCCTAGAAGGAAAGCCTTAATTGATTTCCATTGAAAATTCCTTGAGATATGGTGCAATTAAGTCTTGAAACGGCCATGGGATCTCTTGCAATAACTGCTTGAAAAATCTCTCATTTGAATTTCAAATGTTGACAGACGGGAGAACTTTAAAACGTCGAACTCTTCCTGAAGCGTCGATCTGAGCTCGACTGACCGTTGATCAGAGAGTAAAATTGAAGCAGAGAGATACACGCCACAACGTCGAGCAGAACTCGACGTTACGTCGAACTGAGAACGACGCTGCGTCGAGCTGCGATCGACTGTGCGTCGAGCAGCAGTCGACTATGCGTCGAGCTGAGGACGACTCTACGTCGAGCTGGGGTCGACTCTCCGTCGAGCTGAGCAGAACTAAATCTCAAATAACCTAAGTTCTAAACTCACACTCAATGACCTATGCTATACAATTAGGTCAACATCCTTAGCATAGTTATCCTGACCCAAATATAAAAAGGGTGTTCCAACAGGGGGGGTTAACAGAATTGAATCAAATAGCTTTTAATTGAATTCAAAATTCAGCATAAAATGTGTTTTTTGCAAAATGCACCCTCGAAATATAGGTTTTTGACAAAATACATCCCGAAAATTTAAAATTGTCAAAATGCACCCCTCAAAATGATTTTTTTGACAATGTGCACCCTATAGTGTACATTGTGACAATTTTATTTTTTGCCTATTGATGGTGCACTTTGCAAAAAAAATCATTTTGGAGGGTGCATTTTGCCAATTTTATACTTTAGGGGTGATTTTGCCAAAAGCTTATATTTCGAGGGTGCACCTTGTCAAATGCCTGCATAAAATGCAGAAATTCAGATTCAGATTCGTTCGAATATTCAGTGCCGTATTCGGATTCGTAATGAAATGTTGGATTCGAATTTGAGTTTGGATTCGAATTTTATATTATTTAATTATGAGTGGCAGACACGGGGCTTCACCCCTACAGCCAATCACGATAGTATCGCGGTGCGACGACGCTCCCTCCACTCGTAAATCCCTGAGTGTTATGCCCCACTAGTTGCTATTTTTGTGTGGCGTTCACTACTTTGTGAGCATATTGAAGATTGAAGATTATGTTTATATGAAAGCATGGTTTTTAAACTAAAAGAAAAAACCTAAATTTTAAAATCTGAAATTTTTATAATAAAAAGATAAAATCGAAAAATGAATGTTTAATCAAAAAGATGTTTTTTTGAATATATAATTTTAATATAATTATATATAATATTTAATTACATATACTAATTATAATTAATTATATATTCTAATAATCACGAGCTATACACGAGTCCGGCAAATAAGTATAAAATTATTTGAATTCAAAAATTATTCAATTTTAAATTCAAAAAATATGAATTTTAATTGAATTTTCACGAATCAAATCCTGAATTATTTATAAAATGAGTGTATGTGAATAATCAAACTTGCAAGACTCCCTTATTAGGTGCAGGCCCAACCTATAGCTCGGCTCTGGTAGAGAGCGTGGTGCCTGCTCTGGGCAAGGCCTGAACCTGGCTCCAACTTGGAGCCTCGCTCCATTTTGATTGCCACTTGGACACGTGAGGCAGGAGCCCTTATTACAAAAAATATCCCTATTAATATAAATGAAATGAAATTTATATTTTTTAAAAGACCAAGCTTAAGATCAACAATCATAGGCTGATATTGTATGTTTTTGCATATATATTATTGATGGGAACAGTTCTAATTTATATATAAAAAAATCGGGCTGCACATATCGAAACTGCCCTCTCCCCCACTGAAGTCACATGAGTTACGCGGGTAACCGCCGTGCGCGGGATCCACGCACCCGACCAGCCAAGTAATTACCACGTGTCGGATCGCACGCGCGGCCCAACCGCCACCGCCCGGCAGTGCTAGCTGCCCCTAGCCCGAGGTCTGCCACCCCCTCTAACCGCCCGGGGGCGGGAGGTCTCAGCATGGCCGGCCTTCGCGAAGGCCGACCGAGGTCGCCCAAACCCGGGCGGCCTGCCCGCGATCGGCCCCACAAGGGGTCGGCCAAGGCCGCCCGATCTCGGGCGACCTTGCCGCAGCCGGCCCCGAGAAGAGCCGGCCAAGGCCGCTCGATCCCGTACGGCTTCCCCGTGGCCGGCCATTGCAACGACCGACCATGGCCTCCCGGATCTGGGCGGCATCGCCGCGGCCGGCACCACAAGGGGCCGACCAAGGCCGCCCAATCCTGGGCGGCCTCCCAGCGGCCGACCCTTACAAGGGTCGGTCGAGGCCGCCCGGATATGAGCGGCCTCGATGCGACCGGCCCCTGGGAGGGCGGCCCGCCCCTAGGCGGCCTCTCCGCGACCGACCGCCTCTTCTGACCGCCCTCGATACGGAGGGGAGGCGGCCGGCTGCCGCGCCGACGTCGTCGGGCCGCCATTCTTTGCGGGAGAGTCTTCCCTCAACCCGGGGGCAAGACTTTCATTTCTAAAAAGTGTCAATCTATGCGATCATTTCCGAAGCGGTTCTATTAGCCAGTCCGGTAGTTACTAGGCAAAATTACCGAGTCGTCCTCATCTAAATCTATAAATAGACCCAGTTTTATTTGAAAAAGGTCTTTTCTCTAGTTTACTCTGTTTCCCTCCTCTCTCCCTCTCCTCCATTTTCTCTACATGATCTACGTTCAAGACCACCACCGTAAAGCATGGCGAAGGCATTAAGTTCAAGAGGTGGTTTGCGAGAAGGCAAGTCAAGAGGGAGACGCGTGAAGCCGTCCCCGCCCTCACGTCAAGACAACTTCGAAGGAATGAAGCGCCCACATCTTTGGTGAACGAACATCGGAAGACCGCCAAAGCAGCATGACGGTCGGTGGGACCCTTCGTTCATTCTCCTCCCCCTCATAAACTGTAATGAGGCGCTTCTTGTTTCCCTCCCTTTCCTCCCAGAAGCCCTGTAAAAATGCTCATATAGTGGAAGTTAGGTCAGCACCGTACCGACCGCGTGGTTTTTCACCCCGATTGCGGGTTTTCCACTTCATTAAGTCTTCGTCTTAGCATCTAATTATTCTTTGACTTTATGGCACACACGACCATTCACGGGATAAGACGGTTGAGTAGGCCCGGTCTACCAAGAGCGCCGCGCGATTCCCCAAAATATTGGCGCCGTCTGTGGGAACATGTTTCCAAAACATTCCAAGACACCAGGAGCAAGGGTTCTCTCTTTCAAAAATAGAGGGAAAGATCCAGACGGTTGCAAGGACCCTCAATTCGACGCCCCAACACATTTTGCCGGGGGAGATGAGCGCGAGACAAAAATACCCCGCCAAAGTCTGGCCATTACATTTGATGAAGAAGACCTTGAAGGGCTTCAAATCCCGCACCAAAACCCCTTAGTGATCAGCGCCGAGATCGGGTATTTGTGCTTTCGAGTTAAGAGGAACCTTGTGGACTGCGGTAGCTCTGCGGATATCCTATTCCATCCCACTCTTCAAAAGATTGGGCTCAAAGAAGAACACTTGAGCCTTGCACCAGGCCCAGTCCACAACGTCAACTACCGTCCAGTATTAGCCCAGAGAATAGTCATACTCCCCTCACACTCGGGGAGCTGCCCATACAAGAGACCCATCACATCCAGTTTACAGTCATGGATGCCAGCTCCCAGTTCAACGGTATTTTAGGGAGGCCATTCCAGGCAATCTTTGGGACCGTTCCGTCGATCAAACATCTCACCTTAAAGTTCCCCGCTGTAAGTTCACCTAGTGTCAACTACCTTCACCTATGGGGGGGGGGAATAGGTGTCTCTGCAGCTTATTAGCGGAATTAAGATTTTACCTGCACAAGAAAACAAAACAACCAAGCACAGAAAATACACAGGCAATTTATAGTGGTTCCCCGATTTGGGTACGTCCACTTTCCCCCTTCGACCTATCTCCCAATATGGGACGACTCGGTCACTTCACCAACAGGATTGAAATCCAATCCTTGCACTAACGGAAGGCACCCTTCCACACGTAGGAGTCAACACTCCCACAACCCGAGTTGCACCCAACCCTTACAACTAAAGACCAATCGGTCTGTTACAAAGAAATTGAAAATGCTTGTAAGAAATACAAACGACGTTTGGAGAGTAAGGTGTCCCTCTTCGTTCGACGGCGTGTTCTTGAGGTCAACGAAGAGTCCACAACCCTAGATCTCACTTGGAAAGAATCTTCCCGAAACCGGCGGCGGCTTGTAGCGGCGGCAAGGCTCTCGGAATCAGCGGCTGCGACGGAGAGCAGCAGCAGTGCCAACTTGATTCAAACTTCATAGCGAAGGAAGCAAGGTCTTCCAACGGTCACACTAGGATCGATCGTCTCGATCGATTCGGAAGGGGAAGGATTTTCCCGATCAACGAATCAAGAGACAAGGGATCTCTGGTTAGACGCGTGAGACGCTATGCTAGCCTAAGCTCCGGTCGCCGGAGATCTGGAAGAACCTGAGATCAGCAGCGGCGACAAGTGCACGAGCGGCGGAGACGATCGGCGGAGCGTTAGGGCTTGTCGGCGGCTCGTGCTTTTTGAAATCTCGTCTCTTCTTTTTACTGTTCATACATACGGAGTATATATACATTAGGTCAAGTATATGACCGTTGTGGGTCCCACCGATAAGAAGACTTGAGCCCGGTTCGAAACAGTTTAGATAATTTGAACCGGTCCAGAGAACAACAGGAAATCGCCTAAGTCAACTTCGGCGAGAATCGTAGGTGATTCTCGACGAATCGGCGAGAATCACTTACGATTCTCGCCGACTTCTACTTAGACGAATTCTGGCTGTGCAGATACAGAAGCCGGGGAGAATCGGTGGGAATCACTTTTGATTCTCACCGAATCGTCGAGAATGCAAGGTCATTCTCGACGAATCGGCGAGAATCATAAGTGATTCTCGACGATTCTGCCTTAGAAAATTTCCCTGTCTGTGTCAAGATAGCCGGCCCAACCAGGCGAGAATCATCTAGTGATTCTCGACGACTCGTCGAGAATCACTCATGATTCTCGACGAATCGGCGAGAATCACTTAGTGATTCTCGACGATTTTCACTTAGACGAATTTCGTCTTTCCGCTCGAGAGCTGGTTTTTGGCCCATCCTTGCTCCTTGTCTGCTCTTGCTTTATCATAGCCCTGTACTTGAAATTAAGTACACCCCAATAGAGAGAGTACACGTAGGCCAACACACTGATCTGCTCAACGAGAGATTACGTTGCACATACCCGTGTATATTGACCCACTGCACCCTGACATTGGTGTGTACTTTGCATGGAATGTCTGCAAGTACAACTAGAAATATTTCATCAAATACATTGTCTATTTACCTTGGCTTGTACAGGGGCTTCTTCAAATCAGGTACATTGTGGATGCAATACCCAACACCCGCTCTATGCGGGATCAGAGTAGTTCACGAGGATCAGGCGGCGGATCGGGCATGCTGTACAGAATTTGGGCAACCATCACGACTCGTGTCCCTCAACATAAACAACTTTGACTTCCGTGATGAAGTTCTCACTCAGCATAGGGCCCGGGTAGAAGGGGTAGTCGAGATAACACTCTCTCAACATGAACAATCCCAGACCATGCTGGTCGAGTCCCTACCGACTCTAGAAGAGAGGGAGGAATATGCGGCCTTCCTTCGAAGTAATAGAGATATCTTCACTTTGAGCCCAGAAGACATGCCAGGGGTAGATCCAGAAGTGATCCATCTTTCTTTGAGTATCAATCCCTCACACCGACTGTAACACCCCTATCCGTTACATAGTATATAGCAGTAGGTCCGGTCGGGGCCCGACGCCATATACTACAGACAGACCGGTTGGTTACGCGTTGAAACCATTCAACCAATCATGTCGTCCTACACAACACCTAGCGGAAGCAATTTATTAGGTTGCAAAAGAAATAAGAACCCAGCCACAACAACATGAATGTCCACTACAAACTCAGGAATGTATACATACACCAAAAGAGAAATGGCCTTAAGGCCTTACACGGTTCACTTAACAAAAGAAGTGTTTTCCCAACATCGGCACGCAGGCCGGACATACATGAAAAACGGGAAAGAAACATAAGCAATTAGGCCTTCGAGGGCCGGCACAGCAACAAGAGCTTTAGCACGCTATTTCCCGCTCTGCTCCGCAGCACCTGTAAGTCACAAACCACCGCCCGGTGGAAAACAATAGCAACGGTCAGCAATGCTGACCAAATTATAACGATCCCGCCCCCACATTCGGGGCGGCGATGCTCTTTCCCTGCACTTTATTAGCATAGGCACTTATATAAAGTATTTGCACTTCACCACAGGCGTAGGCTCGCACGGCCACACACCCCGTGCACTCAGGGCACATTCTCGGCAAACCGGCCAACGTCACGTCAATTCAAGCCATAGACGTTCCCAATCCACCACCGCCTCTTGGACGGTCCTCCAGATGAGCATTTTGGCTTCCTGGCCTTGGTCACGGCAATTTAAGCCATAGACCGCCGAAGCCCCTCATCCATGCCAACGGTCCTACCGAACGACATAGACCGGGTACGGTTCCGCCTGACCCGTGCTCACACCGCAACGACAATTTAAGCCATATGCGCAGGCCAAGACTCACCGAGTCCCGTTTCCACCACAATAATCACATAACCCGGTTATGTTCACGTTGGCTCCCCGACCACCGTGTTGGCAAAACCCGCTTTTGCCCAGTTTTCCGGGTGCACCTTGGAGTTAATCTCCAAGGCTCCCTGATGCAATCTACCACGTAGAAAACCCGAAAAATGCCCAAACACCCGGAGTCTTCCCCGGTTCATATGCAATGCAACATCACCGATCCGGCTCTACTTGTCCGAATAGGCTTCACACACAATGCCTATGTCCATTTTCGCATACGGACGCTACACAAGGGGGACTTTACATATCTACCCCAAGGAACGCTCCAACTCTTCACTCACTCGCGAGAGAGGGCTTCCTATGCAAAGGAAAAGAGGGCTTCACATGCCCAAGGATGAGAAATCGTTACCCTTGCGTTCTTCCGCGGCGCCATCGAAAACTATGCGGTTGAAAAGCACCGCAACGGCGTCACCTCCGCAGATCTGGACTCGGATCGCGATTTGGAGCTCCGAAGCTCCTCCGGCCACCGGATCTTGGTCTCCTCCTCCAAACTTGCTCTCCCCTCTCTCTAAAACTTAGAGAGAGATTTACTTGGATGGAATGAGGGATTCTAACCCTAAAACCCAGCTAAAACCCCTCAGGAACAGCCCCCCACCGTCGGATCCAAAGCCAAGGAAACGAACGGTCGAGATTAGACCTGAAATCATAAAATCTGGGCCGAACACGGGTTCACACACGGCCGTGTGCCTGGCCGTGTAGCTCATTTGCCGTCTCAACCAAAATTGAAAACCAGCACACGGCCTTTGACACGGCCTCCGACACGCCCGTGCCACCTGCGACACGCCCGTGTCGGGACCCGTGTCACGCCCCCCGTGTGCAATCGGCCAACAATTTGCAGTCAGAGAGGTACACGGCTTGGTGACACGGCATCAGACACGCCCGTGTCAAACTAGACACGCCCGTGTTCGTGCCCGTGTCACTGCCCGTGTACCCCATCGTGTAGCCCAGGTGTGACACGGCCTGGGACACGCCCGTGTCCTAGGCCGTGTTCCACCACACGACCATCGTCGACCTGCACTGGTCGACTACACGGCCAGCTCGACGGTCCGAGCTCGACACGCCCGACACGGCCTCCGACACGCCCGTGTCGGGGCCCGTGTCACCTGTACCAAAAATCTTGTCTTGGCCAAATTCGATCCCCGTCGCTCCTACAACATTTTGGGGTGTTACAATTCTACCGCCCTTAAAGAATTTCGTCCACGAAATTAATAAAGGAAAAACAGGACTTAACGTAAAACAGTACCTGAGCGGAATAATTCCGGGTACTCCTCGAGCATAGTCTGCTCCCATTCCCAAGAGAGCTCCTCACGCCCGCAATTATCCCACCGGACCTTAACCATCCGGATCTCCTTGTTACGGAGTCTCTTTACCTCAGCATCTTTGATACGAATGGGCTTGACCCTAGTCGTCAACCCTTCGTCCACCGGCACTTGGTCAACTGCGATCACCTGCGAAGGCTCTTGCACCGCCTTCCGCAACACAGAAATGTAGAACACATCATGTAATCCACTTAATTCCTCCGATAGCCTCAAACGGTATGCCGCTTCGCCGACTCGCTCCAGAACCTCAAAAGGTCCAAGGTATCTTGGGCTCAGCTTCTTCAAGCGTCTCACCCACGAAACCCCCTTGAATGGCTTCACTTTGAGATATACCCAATCGCCTACTGTGAACTCCACGTTCCGGTGCTTGGCATTGTAATACTTCTCCTGCCGGTCCTGAGCGATCAACAAGTGCTCCCGAATGATCCGCACTAACGAGGTAGCACTCTCCACCTCCTGCTTCTTGTACAATCTTGCCTCACCCGTTTCAAGCCACGATAACGGCGTGCGACACTTCCTACCATACAGGGCCTCAAAGGGCGCCATTTGTATACTCGCTTGGTAGCTGTTGTTGTACGCGAACTCCACCAAATACAGGTGGTCTTCCCAATGCTTACCGAAATCCAGAACACACATGCGTAACATGTCCTCCATCGTTCTATTGACCCTCTCGGTCTGCCCATCCGTCTGCGGATGGAAAGCTGTACTGAACTTTAACTTTGTTCCCAGCATCTGCTGCACCAACCTCCAATCATTTGACGTGAACCGCCCATCGCGATCACTCACAATGCTACGGGGCACACCATGCAGCCTAACAATATTGTCCACGTATAGCTTCACCAACTTCTCCACCGAGTCATCCTTCCTATGCGGAATGAAATGCGACATCTTGGTTAGTCGATCTACGATCACCCAGATGGCGTCGTTCCCCTTCTGCGACCTTGGCAACCCGTGCACAAAGTCCATAGATATATCGTCGAATTTCCACTCCGGTATAGGCAAGGACTTCAGAAATCCTCCCGACTTTTGGCATTCCGCCTTGACCAAGGCGCATGTTTGGCACTTAGCCACAAACAACGCCACATCTTTCTTGAGCCCCGGCCACCAAAACAACTTTTTGAGATCACGATACATCTTCGTGCTCCCTGGGTGGATTGAGTATTTGGTATGATGAGCCTCGTACATCAACTCTGCCCGGAGGTTACCCCCACTCGGGACGCACAACCGATGATCCTTCCTTAATAAACCATCCTCCACCAAGAACTGGGAATTTGACCCATCCAGAGCGGCCTCCAAAAGCTCCTTCATGGAGTCATCTAACTCCAATGCCTATCGAACCCGATCAGCCAGGTCATACTGCACCTCTGTCCAGTTTAACATTGCTTTGGCGCTCGTCTGTTTGTCAACGCAATAGATCTCAAGCTCCTCCAACTCCCGTACTAGCCGCTCATCATGCACCGACAACCAGTTGGCTCGGGCGGGAGCCCTGCGGCTCAGCGCATCCGCAATTACGTTGCCCTTCCCGGGTACGTAATGTATTTTGAAGGTGTAGTCCCCCAGGAACTCCATCCACCTCCTCTGCCTCATATTAAGGTCCTTTTGATCCAACAAGTATTTTAGGCTCTTGTGATCGGTGTATATATCGACCCTTACGCCATAAAGGTAGTGCCTCCACAACTTGAGTGCAAATATCACGGCCGCCAACTCCAAGTCGTGGACCGGATAGTTTCTTTTATGCACCTTCAACTGACGCGATCCATACGCTATCACGCTCCCATGCTGCAACAACACGCAGCCCAAGCCACTACCCGAAGCGTCGCTATATACCTCGAAGCCCTCGGTCCCACTCGGCGAACTAAGCACTGGCGCCGTGGTCAACCGTCTCTTCAGCTCCTCAAAATCTTGCACGCACTCTTGCGTCCACAAGACTTTCTGATCCTTCCTTGTCAACTTCATGAGAGGTAATGCTAACCGCGAGAAGTTCTCTACGAAGCGCCTGTGATAGTTTAACTTTCAAGGCAGCCTAAACACCTAGAGGGGGGGGGTGAATAGGTTCTGCTTTACTTATAAGAACTTCTAGGCAGAATTCAATTCAATAGCTAACACAATTTACACAGCAATCACAGAAAATAAAATATCACAGATTGCACAATGTTTTATAGTGGTTCCCCAAGGTTTGGGTACATCCACTTTCCCCCTTCACCTATCTAGCAGTATGCTAGATTCGGCCAAACTTCCACTTATCTCAGATCAACAGATCCTACAACTCAGAACCCAACTGGTTCCTACAACTCAGGCACAACTGCCCTACCTCAGCCTTGCCCCAAGGCCTACAACTCAGAGAATATCCTTCTCCTATACTCAGGCAAACTGCCCTACCACTCAGAGTTCAACACTCCTACACTCAGCCTTTATAACATAGGCTTACAACTCAGATCTGTGTAAACAAATCCTACAGAAATATAGAAAAGATTATTAATCTGTCTTGCCAAAGTTGAGAGAGAAAAGGCCAAGACAATTCTTGATCAGCTGATGCAATCAACTGTATCTGAGCCTTCTTCAAGGCTTCTTGAAAATGAACTTAGCTGAGTTGATTCCAAACAGCTTCTTGAGAATCCACTGGTGGTTTCTTTCTTCTTCTTCTAATTCAGGCTTGATCTCTCTCTATCCAGCACTTTGAAAGATTCTTCTGAATTCTGATTAGAACTCTTCTTAGATCTATCCTTAGATAGTCTTCTTAGATCTCCCGGAGAAGATCTTCTTAAGTGCCTAGCACTTTCTTGAAATGAATTGGATCGTAATCCTTCTCAACTTTTTGATTCTCAACAATGTTTTTCAACAGTTGCTTTCTCCTTCTGAATCCATCTATTTATAGACATTCTTCATGGCAACCGGCTGATCCGGTTTCTAACCGTTTTCTGACAAGTGTGACAGCTTCAGTTAACCGGTGGTAACCCACAGCTGTCAAGTCCTAAAACAAGTCCTGTGCCTTAGTCTTGAACCACAAGTTGTTGACACAGTCTGTCAGAAAGTGTCGAGACCATCTGTCTAACTGTGTCGACATAATTGACTTTGGTGTCGACACAGTCTTCAGTGATGTCGACTAAGTTGCCTTTGAGTCGACACAGCTTCTTCTGAAAATAACTTGGTCTTGACTCTTCAGTGTGTCGACACAAGTCCTGTGTGTCGACACAGTTGTTGTAGAATCATGACTTAGTAAGTGTCGACACAGTCTTCAGGTGTCGACAAATTCATCTCTTAAATCTGCTTTAATGTGTCGACTTAATCACAATGTGTCGACACATTCTGCTGGTGTCGACAAACTTGAGGTCGACTATTTTCTTCTGTGTCGACACATTCAGCTGATGTCGACAATCTTGAGATCGACTATATTCTTCTGTGTCGACACATTCTCCCAATGTTGAGGTCGACGCTTTTCATCTGTGTCGACACAAATTCCCAGAGTTGTGTCGACTCTTTTCTTCTGTGTCGACACAAATTCCCAGTGATGTGTCGACTACTTCTTCTGTGTCGACACTTTTTCCCAGTGTAGTAGTAGACTAACTGCTATGTGTCGACACTGCTTCCCAGTGTTGTGTCGACTTTTTTCTTCTGTGTGTCGACACTGCTTCCTCTGTGTGTCGACACTTGGACTTAGAATTTTTCTGCATACTTTATCAATTCTTCACCTGCACATGTCAACTTAAAACAACATCAAATACACCTTGATGTATATCATTGAGCTAGGTTGGGCTTCTTCAAATCAGGTACACATTTTCCAATGTACCCAACAATCTCCCCCTATTTGGAGAAGTCATAACCCCTATAGCCAATGATATACACCATTTATAAACAGTACTAAATGATGATTAATGACATAACAGGAATACTTAATATAAACAACACAAAAAAAAAATTTCACCACAGAATGCACATTATAATATGCCAAACAACATTTTGTTTATAACTGGGTAATGTTGGATTACAATGTTTTACATTTAATGATTACATCACAACATTACAAAACACTATAAAAGAACTTAAAACATAATCAGGATTGATCAGGCTCTCTAATTATAATCCCTTTGCCAGATTGAATTGTAGCTGTCACAGGAGCTTCTGATTCTTCAGCTATCTTCTTTCCTTTAAGATCAGCTTTCTTCTGAGCTTCTTCCTTGATCCTTTGCCTTTCAAAATAATGAAAAGGCTTAGGGAAGTATTTGCTTGGCTCCTTAGCATCAGATGGCAGTCTTCCCAGCTTGGCTTTCCTTCTGAATTGTACTATTGCTTCTTGTCTTGCCTCATACTTCTGCCATTCTATTTCATTGTACCACTTGCCTCTCTCATGAACTTTATCTTGTACAGCTTTCCATGCAGTGAGTATTATGTTCCTTGAAGTAGGACTCCACTGCTCATAATCTGGCTTCAGTACAGCCTGCTCTCTGAATTTCTTCTTTGCTACTAGAGCATCTTGCTGTTCTTTTAGAGTAGCCTCAGGCTTATCCACCTTTCCAAAGACAATATTAGTAACCTCCTTTGGAGGACTATACATTCCTTGAACCTTCTGATCAAGCATGTCAAAATCTGGAGGGGGGTAAATGACTTGGGCAACCTCAGGTTGAGTGCCTTCAAGTAGATTTGATTGTATTCCTGATTCAGCTACCATAGCATCATCACACAATGGGGGATATCCCAAAGTGGCTCGAATGCTATTGGTCACCCATTTGGAGTGCTCTGAGCCTGCATGAATTAGCATCCTCTCCCCCTTTATGGCTTCTCTAGATACATGATCTCTTAGATCTTCCTTTTGAAATCGGATTTGGCCATCCAAATAATTTACACCGTCTTTAAAAAATGTTTTTAACTTGTTAAGCTTTTCAGATATTTCTTTTTGAGAGGTTGTGATGGCAGTCTTAACAGATGCAATGGCAGCTTGAAAATTCTTATCAAAATCTTCCCTCTCTTTGGCTCTATCTGCAGGCAGACCTGGAACAATCTTCTTTACCTCCTCAATGATCTCATTATGAGATTCAGTTAAATTATCATTCATTCTGATCTGATTTTCCAAAACATAACTTTGCTTCAAGGCAATGTCATCCACCTTTGTAGTGATAGCCTCCTGTTGTTTAGCTAGATAAACCACAGCATTGCCACCCTTGTGGAAGCAATCTGTCATTTCAGTTTTATGCAAGTTGACCTGAAACTGGATGGACTTGATATCCTGAGCTAAGTCAAACTGAAGTGACTTGCTATTCTCATCAACATACTTTTCCATAGCCAACCTTTGTTCATCCAATTTTACTTGTAGATCTATCATAAATTTGTTGTAATCAAAGGCTGGAGATACTTGTAGAGGTGTGGTCTGTAAAGCCTGCTTATAATTCTTGCTTCTTCTCTTGAAGACAACAAGTTTTCTTTTCTTTGCCACCCTGGCATCTTCAGTTTCTGTTTCAGATGAAGTATCTACATGAATTCTTTCTTGAGGATGATGAATTGTATCTGTTCCAGGGGTCTGTTGCTCAGCTTCAACATCCACTGGCTCACCCTCAACCTGTGGCTCAACTTCAGCTTCCTGCTCAATGTCCATACCTATGGACTTCTCAATATCTGGTCCACCTCCTACTTTATCAGCAGTAGTATCAATATCAGGGAATAACTCCTCCATAGTAAATTCCAGTGGAGCTGTAACTTCTGCAGCAGTTAAATCTTGAGACAAGTTTAACTGTGCTTCCTCTTGTACTTGCACTTCAGTACTTGTAGTATCTGGAGTAGGAGTGGACACTAGCTCCCCCTGAACCTGTGCAGTAATAAGAATATGAGCAATGTCTTTTATAGTAAAATACATTAGCTCCCCCTATACCTGAGCAGGAGTAGATACCTTTGGAGCAAGAGTGGAAACTGGCTCCCCCTACATCTGTGCAGGTGTTGACACTTCCTGGACAACAGTTGTGTCTGGCTGATCTTCAACCTGTGTCCTCAGGGGGTCTTCTTGTAATTGTTCAGATTCTTGATTCTGTGTAGGGGTTTTCACAGGGGTGTCTGGCCTGCTCTCTTCAGGCACATCCTTGGATAGTACCCTATCCCACCTTGAGAACAATCTCATATCCATTCTTCTCATATGATTAATCTTACTCCCTTGCAATTGCTGCAGCACTTCAGGAATCACTCCAGTGAGGTACAGGCTCATGATCCTAGCCATGTTAGGCTTCTTGATTCCTTCTTTGATCTTGTCAAAGATCACCCCTGACCAATCAGTAGGAATAGTAAAAACAATCCTGGTCATCAGGCTGAACATATAGGCAGAAATCCTATCATGTCCACCTGTCTTGCAGAGGATTACTTTCCCAACTACTTCTGACAAGAACTTCCCTTGCTGATTCATACCCTTCCTGTTGAATGCATCTCCAATCTTCAATCCTGAGTCCAGTCCACACCATTGAAGGGCTTCCCTTGTCTTAGATATAGGAACTTCCTCTTCATTCTCAACTACTTGCAATTGAAAGATCTTTCTTATACTTCTTTGATTAATCTTCACCTTAGTCCCTTGAATAGTGGACTTAATCTTGAGGCCAGTAGAGTGGACTGATGCAGAGATAAAGAACTCGTGCACCTCCTTCTTCCAGATTTTAGTAGGTTGTGAGATGAGAAATTCTAACCCTGACTCAGAGAGGAGGGTGATAACTCCTTGGACATCTGGCGGCGCCTCTGCAAAGGCCTGGCGCACCAACTCATACCCTTCATTGATGTTATCTTCAATCTTTGGCGCCATCGTTTTGTCGAGAAAGCTTGAGAGAAGAGAGAAAGATAGACTGTCGACACAGGGTTTTAGTCTCGAAAACCTTGGAAGCGTGTCGACAGAATGAGATTTTGACCTATTTATAGCCGCAGTTGAAAGAAGTTCAAAAGGCGCCAAAAACAGTCAAAATGTGTCGACACAGACGGAATGTGTCGACACAAACTTCTACCGTCTCGACATTACTTCAGCCTACTATGTGTCGACACCAATTTGTGGTTATGTCGACACCTTAGATAAACAGAAATTCTGTGTCGACTCTAAGGATAAGTGTCGACACATATTCTGTAAGTGTCGACACCATTTTCCTGGTTGAGTCGACATTATATTTCTGGTTAAGTCGACAATATAACTCTTAAGTGTCGACACATATTCTCTGTGTCGACACAATATTTCTGACTTGTCGACATAATTTCTCTGAGTCGACACATTACTACTGAATGTGTCGACACATTCTTACTTAGCCAATTTCTGTAACTTCAATGTGTCCTTTTTAACACTTGATTATGTTGTTGTTATTACCTTTACTTATTTATATGCCACTTCAATTGCATTGTTAATGATTTTGTTAATACATTAATCAATGGTTAACATACCTAATTCAATTTTGAATTTATTGAATTTGGTTTCATCTAAAGGCTTAGTAAACATATCTGTTATTTGATAATCTGTTTTTACAAATTCCAATGAGATGTCTCCTCTTTCTACATGTTCTCTAAGAAAATGGTATTTGATTTCTATATGCTTAGTTCTACTATGAGAAACTGGGTTATTAGCAATAGAAATAGCACTCTTTGAATCACATAAAAGGGGTGTTCTACTTACCTGAATACCATAATCCTTAAGCTGATGCTGCATCCACAATAGCTGTGCACAGCAGCTTCCAGCAGCAACATACTCTGACTCAGCTGTGGAAATTGCCACACTGGTCTGCTTCTTACTACTCCAAGATATTAGTCTTCCCCCAGGAATTGACAAGTACCTGTAGTACTCTTTCTATCCTCTCTACATCCTGCAAAATCTGCATCTGAATAGCCTGTTAGTAGAAAATCTCTATTCCTAGGGTACCAAAGACCTAGAGTAGGAGTGCCCTTTAGATATCTCAGAATCCTTTTGACTGCAGTATAATGAGATTCTTTAGGGCAGGCTTGGTACCTAGCACAGACACATGTAGCATACATAATGTCAGGTCTACTAGCAGTGAGATATAGTAGAGACCCAACTATTCCTCTATACAATGATTCATCAACAGGTTTACCTGCCTCATCTTTGCATATAGGCATACTTGTTCCCATAGGAGTTCTCATGGAGGAGGATGACTCCATACCATATTTCTTAATTAATTCTTTGGTGAACTTAGACTGGGATATGGACAATCCATCATCAGTCTGTCTTACTTGGAGTCCCAAGAAGAACTTAAGTTCTCCCATACTGCTCATCTCAAATTTCCCTTGCATAAGTTTGGCAAACTTTTTACAAAGGTTGTTTTCAGTAGATCCAAAGATTATGTCATCAACATAGATCTGGACTAAGATGATCTTTCCTTTGGATTCCCTAAGGAATAGAGTTTTGTCTATCTTTCCTCTTGAGAATTTATTCTCAATGAGGAAGGTAGACAGGGTTTCATACCAAGCCCTTGGAGCTTGTTTTAACCCATACAAAGCTTTCCTAAGCTTATACACAGAATCAGGTTTAAGAGGATCTAAAAAACCTGATGGCTGCTCTACATATACTTCTTCTTTAAGATCACCATTCAGAAATGCTGACTTCACATCCATCTGATATACTTTGAAGTCTTGGTAGGCTGCATAGGCAAGGAACATTCTGATTGCCTCCAGCCTTGCTACTGGAGCAAAGGTTTGATCAAAGTCAATTCCTTCTTCCTGCCTGTATCCTTTTGCAACCAATCTTGCTTTATTCTTTACTATTATTCCACTTTCATCTAGCTTGTTCCTATAGATCCACTTAGTGCCAATTATGTTGTGGCCTCTTGGTTTAGGAACAAGCTCCCAGACTTTGCACCTTCTGAATTGATTCAGCTCCTCTTGCATAGCATCAATCCAGTGCTGGTCTTGGATAGCTTCTTCAAACTTCTTAGGTTCCATTTGGGACAAGAAACTAGAATGCAAAAATGTGCTTTGATTTCTGCTTCTAGTTTGAACTCCTTGTCTTGGATCACCAATTATCTGATCAGTAGGATGATCTCTTAGATATCTTATAGCTGGAGGTAGATTCCCTTCAGGTTGTGCATCTCCAGCTTCTTCATTCTGTTGTTCCTCTTGGTTTTCATCAGCTTCCATTATCTCTTGTACTCCCCCTGGACAGCAACCTTCATTTTCCAATGCTCCATCTTCCTTTGAAGCTTCAGCAATGGAGAGCTTGTCCATCTTCTTGCTTATACCTGTTGAGTCATTTGATCTACAAGACAACTCACAATTGATTAATCTTGTTTCATCAAATACAACATGCACAGATTCTTCAACAACTTGAGTAGTTAAGTTGAAGATTCTATAGGCCTTACTATTTGTGCTGTACCCAACAAATATCCCATCCTGGGATTTGGCAGCAAACTTAGTCAAATATGACTTGCCATTGTTAAGTATATAGCATTTGCAACCAAAGATCCTAAAATAGGACAGATTTGGTTTTCTGCCTTTCACAATCTCATAGGGAGTCTTTCTGTGGCTTTTGGTGATAGAAGCCCTATTGATGACATGACAAGCAGTGTTAACTGCCTCAGCCCAAAAATATTCTGGGAGAGAGGTGTCACTCAATAGAGTTCTACCAGCTTCAATTAATGTTCTATTCTTTCTTTCAGCAATTCCATTTTGCTGAGGTGTTCTAGGTGAGGAGAACTCTTGGAAAATCCCAAAGTCTATACACAAGTTTGTTATGCTTTCAGATTGAAACTCAGTACCATGGTCACTTCTGATTTTGACCACTGTACTATTCAGTTCATTCTGAATTTGCTTTACAAAATTAAATAATACACTTGGGGTTTCAGATTTTTGTCTCAGAAAGAACACCCATATAAATCTAGAATAGTCATCTACAACCACTAGAGTGTAGACCTTCCTACCTAGACTGTGAACTGGCATAGGACCAAAAAGATCCATATGCAAGAGGTATAAGCACCTCACAGAATCCTTGTTTTCAAGGCTTTGAAATGAGGTTTTTGTCTGCTTGCCCTTTTGACAAGCTGAGCATACCCCTTCCTTTATACACTTAACTTGAGGCCCATTCCTCACTAGTTCTTTACTAAAGAGTTGGCCAATTGTCTTGTAGTTTAGATGAGCCAATCTCTTGTGCCACTTAACACAAAGAGAAGCATTGTCATCAGCTACAAGACAAATGGGGGAAGCCTTATTCTCACATTCAAAATTAAGGCAATACACATTTCTCTTCCTATACCCAGTCAATATGATCTCTTGATCACTTGACCTTTTGATATGACATCCATCCTTACCAAATGAAATGTCATATCCTAGATCACTCAGCTGGCTTATGCTTATTAGATTATGTTTCAAACCTTTTACATAGGCCACTTGGGTGATAGTAATTAGGTTAGAAGAGATGTTACCAAATCCTTTGATGACTCCTTTTTCAGATCCACCAAAGATCACTTTATGTCCATCTTTGACAGATGAATACTCCTTCAGCAGCCCCTTTGTTCCAGTCATGTGCCTGGAACAACCACTATCCAAGTACCATATAGGGGCATGGTTACTTGGATTCACCTGCAATACAGAATTACTTACCCTTAGAACCCAAGTAAGTCTTGGGTCCTTGGTTCAGGTTAGCATTAATAAAGTTATCATAACCTCTTCTAACAGGTAGACTCTTATTCTTTATAACACTTGTGTTATACCAGCAGTCCAATGCAAAATGGCCCCTCTTGCCACAGCACCAACATTCAAACTTATTGTATCTAGATCTAGATACATCCTTGTCAGAAGAATTTCTGTTCATTGCTGGTGCTGTTGCAACTTCACCTACTGATTTCTTAAAACCATTGGGTTTATGACCATAGGTAGGCCTGCTTGCCTTAACACCCTTGTTCTTCAGAACATTTGTCTTAATATGACCTTGAATATCTTCATGATCATATATGTTAGAAGGCACTTTCTCCTTACTAAACTTTATGGGGACTGAAAGGTTTAGTGGCTGAATAGGGGCTTTGCCTTTCCTCTTGAATCTGCCAGCCCTGGAGTTACCTTTAAATCCTAATCCAGCCTTACCCTTCTGAGTGACAAATTCATCTATCAAGGGTAAGACAGATTTTGGCTTAGAGTAACTAGCCACTAAATCCCTTTCAATTCTAAGTCTGGCCTCCAGACTCTTTACTTGATCATTAGTATAATTAATTGTGCCCATCTGAATAATAGTTATATTCTTCAGCTTGGCAATTTCATTTAATTTTTGATCAAGGACTTTTTCTAACTCAGTTGTTGCTATCCTTAGTTCAGCAATTTCCTGAGCCTGTGTTTTAACCAGGTTCTTGCTTTTCTTAAGGGCCTGCAACAATTCCCCATACTTGTCTATCAATTGATAGACATCTCCTTCAGATCCAGATGCATCTTCATCACTTGATGCAGATGTAGCTGATTCTTCATTTGTACTACAAACAGATGTACAGGAAGGACAGTTTACCTCATTAGGACCAGACTGATTCTGGCATATGTCCTCTTCTGATCTTGTCATCAAACCCATGCATTGATGTTCATTGATGGAGTCTAGCAACTGCATAAACTCTTCTTCCTCAGATGCAGCATATAGTCCAATATATGCTTCAGCTTCAGATCCTGATTCTGAAGTTGACTGATCTGACAGACTTTTATCTTTCTTTGCTACAAAGGATTTCTCCTTCTTGCCTTTCTGATAAGTCTTCTTCTTTTCTGAAGATTCCTTCCTTTTGTCAGGACAATCAGCCACTATATGTCCAGGCCTATTGCAACAATAGCAGACAATCTTTGAAGTAGTGGCTTTGCTGGGCTTTGATCTACTTTTCTCTTTCCTTGATGACCTTCTCTTCTGATAATAGTCATCAACTTGCTGTGATGTGGAAGGCCTAGACTTCCATTGCTTCTTTTTCAAGAACCTTTGGAATTGCCTAGTGAATGCAGCAAAGTCTGCATCTGACTCACAGCTAACTGAACCCTTATCTGAATTTTCAGAACTATCTTCTTCAACTTCCTTAGGAGGAGATGGTGATTTCCTCCTATTCTTTCTGGTGGCTTCAGCATTAAATGCCACAGTCTTTTCTCTATGCTCTCCTCTTGAGTTTCTTTCCTCCTCCTTCCTTACCATAAGTTGCATTTCATAGGATAGCAACTTTCCAAACAGGGTTGGAGGAGATATCTCTGCCAATTTAGCCACTTCTCTTATGGCACAGATCTTTGTATCCCAATCCTTTGATAAGGATCTTAAGAATTTGTCATTCAGTTCATAGGTACTGAAGACTCTTCCATAGGATATTAGCTCATTCACAATTCTATAGAATTTCTTATAGCACTCAGTTATGCTATCAGATTTTCCTTGTCTAAAGCTTTCATACTCCTGATTTAGCATAGACTTTCTATCCAGCCTTACTTCTTCAGATCCCTCCATGTAGACAATCAATGTGTCCCACATCTCCTTGGAGGTCTTGTAGTGAATCAGATTCTGAAATGTTGAATCATCTATGGCACTGACAATGATGTTCTGTGCCCTTTTATCCATGGTTGCCAAGATGATTTCATCCTTGGTCATTTCTGAATAAGTCTTTGGTATTTGGATATTTGCATCAAGAACAGATATCTTCATTGGAGTGAAGGGCCCTTCCTGTACTGTGATGTAAATCCTTGGGTCAGATGCTTCCATAAACAATCTGACTCTCTCTTTCCAGATCCCAAAGATTTCCTTCTTGCATATGGGTAATTTCATAGACCCTAGCTCCTTATGATTCTCTCCAGAACCCATCTTCTTGAATCTTGAATCTGCCTTTCAGATCTACCTCAGACTGTTAAGTCCTTTTTGAGGAACCTCCCTCTGATACCACTTGATAGTTTAACTTTCAAGGCAGCCTAAACACCTAGAGGGGGGGTGAATAGGTTCTGCTTTACTTATAAGAACTTCTAGGCAGAATTCAATTCAATAGCTAACACAATTTACACAGCAATCACAGAAAATAAAACATCACAGATTGCACAATGTTTTATAGTGGTTCCCCAAGGTTTGGGTACATCCACTTTCCCCCTTCACCTATCTAGCAGTATGCTAGATTCGGCCAAACTTCCACTTATCTCAGATCAACAGATCCTACAACTCAAAACCCAACTGGTTCCTACAACTCAGGCACAACTGCCCTACCTCAGCCTTGCCCCAAGGCCTACAACTCAGAGAATATCCTTCTCCTATACTCAGGCAAACTGCCCTACCACTCAGAGTTCAACACTCCTACACTCAGCCTTTATAACATAGGCTTACAACTCAGATCTGTGTAAACAAATCCTACAGAAATATAGAAAAGATTATTAATCTGTCTTGCCAAAGTTGAGAGAGAAAAGGCCAAGACAATTCTTGATCAGCTGATGCAATCAACTGTATCTGAGCCTTCTTCAAGGCTTCTTGAAAATGAACTTAGCTGAGTTGATTCCAAACAGCTTCTTGAGAATCCACTGGTGGTTTCTTTCTTCTTCTTCTAATTCAGGCTTGATCTCTCTCTATCCAGCACTTTGAAAGATTCTTCTGAATTCTGATTAGAACTCTTCTTAGATCTATCCTTAGATAGTCTTCTTAGATCTCCCGGAGAAGATCTTCTTAAGTGCCTAGCACTTTCTTGAAATGAATTGGATCGTAATCCTTCTCAACTTTTTGATTCTCAACAATGTTTTTCAACAGTTGCTTTCTCCTTCTGAATCCATCTATTTATAGACATTCTTCATGGCAACCGGCTGATCCAGTTTCTAACCGTTTTCTGACAAGTGTGACAGCTTCAGTTAACCGGTGGTAACCCACAGCTGTCAAGTCCTAAAACAAGTCCTGTGCCTTAGTCTTGAACCACAAGTTGTTGACACAGTCTGTCAGAAAGTGTCGAGACCATCTGTCTAACTGTGTCGACATAATTGACTTTGGTGTCGACACAGTCTTCAGTGATGTCGACTAAGTTGCCTTTGAGTCGACACAGCTTCTTCTGAAAATAACTTGGTCTTGACTCTTCAGTGTGTCGACACAAGTCCTGTGTGTCGACACAGTTGTTGTAGAATCATGACTTAGTAAGTGTCGACACAGTCTTCAGGTGTCGACAAATTCATCTCTTAAATCTGCTTTAATGTGTCGACTTAATCACAATGTGTCGACACATTCTGCTGGTGTCGACAAACTTGAGGTCGACTATTTTCTTCTGTGTCGACACATTCAGCTGATGTCGACAATCTTGAGATCGACTATATTCTTCTGTGTTGACACATTCTCCCAATGTTGAGGTCGACGCTTTTCATCTGTGTCGACACAAATTCCCAGAGTTGTGTCGACTCTTTTCTTCTGTGTCGACACAAATTCCCAGTGATGTGTCGACTACTTCTTCTGTGTCGACACTTTTTCCCAGTGTAGTAGTAGACTAACTGCTATGTGTCGACACTGCTTCCCAGTGTTGTGTCGACTCTTTTCTTCTGTGTGTCGACACTGCTTCCTCTGTGTGTCGACACTTGGACTTAGAATTTTTCTGCATACTTTATCAATTCTTCACCTGCACATGTCAACTTAAAACAACATCAAATACACCTTGATGTATATCATTGAGCTAGGTTGGGCTTCTTCAAATCAGGTACACATTTTCCAATGTACCCAACAGCCTGTAATATCCGGCAAGCCCGAGAAAACTACGGACCTCCGCGACAGAAGCCAACGCAGGCCACTCCCGTATCGCAACGATCTTTGCCGGATCCACCGCTATACCTTCCCCACTAACAATATGACCAAGGAATGCTACTGAGGGTAGCCAGAACTCGCACTTGGAGAATTTCGCATAAAGCTCATTCCTCCTTAAGGTCTCCAACACCAAATGCAAGTGCTTGAAGTGGTCTTCCTCGCACTGCGAGTACACTAGAATATCATCAATAAAGACGATCACAAAGCGATCCGGGAAATCTCGGAACGTCCTGTTCATCAAGTCCATAAACACTGATGGCGTATTCGTCAGTCCAAACGGCATGACCGTGAACTCGAAATGCCCATACCTCGTACTGAACGCCGTCTTCGGGATATCACAATCCCTGATCCTCAGCTGATAGTACCCCGACTTCAAGTCCAACTTGGAGTATACTGACGATCCGACTAACTGATCAAAGAGATCATCAATTCTCGGGATCGGGTACTTATTCTTCTCCGTCAGCTTGTTCAATTCTCTGTAGTCGATACACAACCGCATACTACCATCCTTCTTCTTAACGAAGAGGACCGGTGTGCTCCAAGGCGACGAGCTTGGACGCACATACCCTTGCTCCATCAGCTCCTCTAGCTGAACTTTCAACTCTGCCATCTCCTTAGGCGCCAACCTATACGGAGCACGTGACACCGGTTTGGCCCCCGGCACGAGCTCGATGGTGAAATCAATCTCCCGCTGCGGTGGGGCTCCGGGAAGACTATCCGGGAACACATCGGGGTATTCGCAAACCACGGGAATGCTATCCAACGTGGACTTTGGCTCTACAGCCCCAACTATTGCGAAGAACAGCTCTGCACCAGCACAAACCGCCTTCACCACCTGAAGAGCAGACATCAGTATCTTGCTCGACCCCTTTAGCCCCTCGAATGTAGTCTCCCGCCCTACACCCAGCTTGACCTCCTTCCGGTCACAGTCAATCCAAGCTTTCTGCTCTGACAGCCAATCCATCCCAAAGATCACGTCGAACTCTACTAGCGGCAGCAATGACGCTAGCAAGTCAAACTCTTGGCTCCCAATGTGAACCTTTACGGCGCACACCCTGTCCGCACGTATCGAGCACCCATTCAGTAGCAGCACATCCAACTTGTCCTTCGCCATCGAAGAAGGGACTCCGATGCGCGATATGAAACTTTCGGACAAGAAGGAATGTGAAGCTCCCGTGTCGAACAGTGCCCGTGCTGGACTACCACTAATCACAACAAAGCCTATACAAACAATATTAGGCTAACAAGCAATAGATAACGGTATTAAAGCTAACTTGCTATAAATTAACTCATACCTGTCACCACATCCGCTTGCTTGATGGCCTCCTGCTGGCCCAAGCTATAGACTCTAGGCTGAGTCGGAGCATAGTGGGACGCGGTCGACTAAACCGCTTTGCCCTTCTCCTCGTAGGTAGCTCCTTGTTTCCTTTCGGACTTTGAGCGTCCACTCCAGCAATCACGGGCAAAGTGCCCCGTCTTTCCACACGTGAAGCAAGCGCCCGGGGTTCGATTGGTAGTTGCCCCCGAGGCACCTGAAGAAGCTGGACCCGACGTCTTAGCTTTCTTATAGAATCTGCGGTAGCCCGACTTCGACATAGTCGGTGCCTTGAACTCCGCTTTCTTACTACCGGATTTCTTCTTTGCTTGGACATTCTTCATGTCCTTCTCCAAGGACCGGGCCGAATTGACCAGGGTCATGAAACCCTGCGCCTTGGGCCCCGACAGTAGCAACCTTAAATCATCTCTTAGCCCTTCGTAGAAGCGGCTCGTCTTGCGCTCCTCATCTGCGAAGGTAGCACCGTCATATCTCCCCAACCGAGTAAACTCGTGGAGGTACTCATCAACGGTGCAATCCCCTTGCACCAACTTCTGAAATTCGCTTTCTAGCGCAATTCTCTGCGCCGAGGGGAGGTATCGAGCCATGAATAGTCTCGCAAACTCCTCCATCGACACCTCGGCCAACGGCCTTCCCCGCAACTGATGTAGCTCTAGGCCTTCCCACCACAGTCTTGCGTCCCCATCCAAAAGGAACGTCGCTATAGTGGTCTTCTGCCACTCTTCCATTTCCGTCGCATTCATCACCTTGTTGACCCTTGAGAGCCAATCCTCTGCTTGGGTCAGGGTTTCTGCCCCCGTGAATACCGGTGGATGAAAGCCCATCACGTGCTTCAGTTGTCTTTCAGTTGCTCTCCGAGGCAACTCTGGCTCCAAAACTACTTGCTCAACCCTCCTTTGCTCTGCCGTCTGAAGCGGTACTTGCTCCACAGCAGGAGCAGGCTGCTGCACCTGCCTTGCAGGCTGCGCATTGATCATTGCCATGACCGCTTTTGCCACCAACCTAATGGTCTCGGCAGACGGAGGTGTTGCAGGCGCATCGCTTGGCGCACTGCTCGCCTCAGAACCTGGCCGTTCAGACGGCCCAGCACCACTTCTGGTCACCTATAATCGTGCAAAACACCGATAAGCGACCAAAAATTACTGCAAACAGCAATTATAGGAATACGCAGGTTCCTCAAATATGTATATTTTCATTCCTAAGTGGACATTCATGGGTTCTTTTCATGTTATAACGATGACGCACACATGTGCTCATCACCCCTTAAAGTGAATTCGTCCACGAATTTATTTAAGCTTGACCGAAACCAGAATTCTGATACCAATTTGTAACACCCCTATCCGTCACATAGCATATAGCAGTAGGTCCGGCCGGGGCCTGACGCCATATACTACGGACAGACCGGTTGGTTACGCGTTGAAACCATTCAACCAATCATGTCGTCCTACACAACACCTAGCGGAAGCAATTTATTAGGTTGCAAAAGAAATAAGAACCCAGCCACAACAGCATGAATGTCCACTACAAACTCAGGAATGTATACATACACCAAAAGAGAAATGGCCTTAAGGCCTTACACGGTTCACTTAACAAAAGAAGTGTTTTCCCAACATCGGCACGCAGGCCGGTCATACATGAAAAACGGGAAAGAAACATAAGCAATTAGGCCTTCGAGGGCCGGCACAGCAACAAGGGCTTTAGCCCGCTATTTCCCGCTCTGCTCCGCAGCACCTGCAAGTCACAAACCACCGCCCGGTGGCAAACAATAGCAACGGTCAGCAATGCTGACCAAATTATAACGATCCCGCCCCCACATTCGAGGCGGCGATGCTCTTTCCCTGCACTTTATTAGCATAGACACTTATATAAAGTATTTGCACTTCACCACAGGCGTAGGCTCGCACGGCCACACACCCCGTGCACTCAAGGCACATTCTCGGCGAACCGGCCAACGTCACATCAATTCAAGCCATAAACGTTCCCAATCCACCACCGCCTCTTGGACGGTCCTCCAGATGAGCATTTTGGCTTCCTGGCCTTGGTCACGACAATTTAAGCCATAGACCGCTGAAGCCCCTCATCCATGCCAACGGTCCTACCAAACGACATAGACCGGGTACGGTTCCGCCTGACCCGTGCTCACACCGCAACGACAATTTAAGCCATATGCGCAGGCCAAGACTCACCGAGTCCCGTTTCCACCACAATAATCACATAACCCGGTTATGTTCACGTTGGCTCCCCGGCCACCGTGTTGGCAAAACCCGCTTTTGCCCAGTTTTCCGGGTGCACCTTGGAGTTAATCTCCAAGGCTCCCTGATGCAATCTACCACGTAGAAAACCCGAAAAATGCCCAAACACCCGGAGTCTTCCCCGGTTCATATGCAATGCAACATCACCGATCCGGCTCTACTTGTCCGGATAGGCTTCACACACAATGCCTATGTCCGTTTTCGCATACGGATGCTACACAAGGGGGACTTTACATATCTACCCCAAGGAACGCTCCAACTCTTCGCTCACTCGCGAGAGAGGGCTTCCTATGTAAAGGAAAAGAGGGCTTCACATGCCCAAGGATGAGAAATTGTTACCCTTGCGTTCTTCCGCGGCGCCATCGAAAACTATGCGGTTGAAAAGCACCGCAATGGCGTCACCTCCGCGGATCTAGACTCAGATCGCGATTCGGAGCTCCGAAGCTCCTCCGGCCACCGGATCTTGGTCTCCTCCTCCAAACTTGCTCTCCCCTCTCTCTAAAACTTAGAGAGAGATTTACTTGGATGGAATTAGGGATTCTAACCCTAAAACCCAGCTAAAACCCCTCAGGAACAGCCCCCCACCGTCGGATCCAAAGCCAAGGAAACGAACGGTCGAGATTAGACCTGAAATCATAAAATCTGGGCCGAACATGGGTTCACACACGGCCGTGTGCCTGGCCGTGTAGCTCATTTGCCGTCTCGACCAAAATTGAAAACCAGCACACGGCCTTTGACACGGCCTCCGACACGCCCGTGTCACCTGCGACACGCCCGTGTCGGGACCCGTGTCATGCCCCCCGTGTACAATCGGCCAACAATTTGTAGTCAGAGAGGTACACTGCTTGGTGACACGGCATCAGACACGCCCGTGTCAAACTAGACATGCCCGTGTTCGTGCCCGTGTCCTGCCCGTGTACCCCATCGTATAGCCCAGGTGTGACACGGCCTGGGACACGCCCGTATCCTAGGCCGTGTTCCACCACACGACCATCGTCGACCTGCACTGGTCGACTACACGGCCAGCTCGACGGTCCGAGCTCGACACGCCTGACACGGCCTCCGACACGCCCGTGTCGGGGCCCGCGTCACATGTACCAAAAATCTTGTCTTGGCCAAATTCGATCCCCGTCGCTCCTACAACATTTTGGGGTGTTACACCGACCAATTGTCCAGAAGAAGAGAAATTTTGCTTCGGAACGGTTACAGACGATCGAGGAGGAGGTAGTAAAGCTCTTAGAAGCAAAGTTCATCCGGGAAGCCAGGTATCCAACCTGGCTGTCAAACATGGTCATGGTAAAGAAGCCCTCCGGGAAGTGTAGGATGTGCGCCGATTATAATGAGTTGAACCAGGTGTGTCCAAAGGACAGCTTCCCACTGCCCAGGATTGACCAACTCGTAGATTCGACTGCCATACATGAACTCTTGAGCTTCATGGATGCATATTCCGGATACAATCAGATACGTATGAATCCCGAGGATGAGGAGCACACAGATTTCCAAACTGATAAGGGCATCTACTGCTATTGGGTAATGTCTTTCGGCCTCAAAAATGCATGCACAACATATCAACGACTAATGAACAAGGCATTCATAGATCCCATCAGAAGAATAATGGAGGTGTATGTGGATGACATGCTGGTAAAGAGCATCCGCTGCCATAGTAATCTAAAATATTTGGGGCAATGCTTCAAGGTACCATGATGATATAAAATGAGGCCCAATCCTAGCAAATGTGCATTTGGCATCACAACAAGAAAGTTCCTTGGTTTCATAGTAACCCACCGCGGGATAGAGGCAAATTCCAAGAAAATCGGAGCTCTAGAGAACATGGCACCCCCGCGCTCAATTAAGGAGGTTCGACGACTCAATGACAAGATTACAACACTCTCACATTTCTTGTCCCGAGCAGGGGAAAATACTTGCCCTTCTTCAAAATCCTCTGAGGAGCGCACACGGACAGGTTCCAGTGGAAGGACGAATGCCATGCCGCGTTCGAGCACATCGAACAATATTTGGCTCTCCCCCGCTCCTGTCAAAGCCGGTCCTCGGCGAGGTTTTGTTTCTGTACCTGACTGTTTCTCCCACTGCCCTGACTTTGGTCCTTGTGAAGGATGAGGGTGGGGTGCAACGCCCAGTTTATTACATAAGCAAAGTCCTTACCGACGCCGAAACCAGATACCCGGTGGCAGATAAATTGCCTCTGGCCCTTGTCTTTTTGGCCAGGAAGCTCTGACCTTATTTTTAGGCACATACATTAAAAGTGCTAACACATGTACCCCTCCACACCATCTTTCAGAAACCAGAAGTCTCTGGGAGGCTCGTTAAGTGGGTGGTCGAGATGGGAGAGTTCAATATTCACTTCCTGTCATGACCTGACATTAAATCGCAAGTGCTTGTCTATTTTTTTATTGAGTGCACCATTGCGAAGCCCGCGCCCAATGAAGGTCCATCCGTCAATCGCTGGACCCTTTACGTTGATGGTGCTTCAGGCATGGAGGGGGCGGCTCAGGAGTTCTTTTGATTATCTCCTTTGAATATGGTCTCCAGTTGAAGTTCCCGGCCACCAACAATGTTGTAGACTATGAGACGTTGATTTCTGTACTCTGGTTCGCCATTGATTGTCAGGTTGGGGACTTGACAATCTTTACTGACTCGCAGCTAGTGGCATCCCAGGTGGAAGGGAACTTCGAAGCAAGGACAGATCAGTTGGCCCTGTACCTTGCACTCGTCAAGAGCTTCCTGCAAAAGATCCCTTCCCACCAGATCCACCACATTCCCAGGGAGCAGAATGTCAGGGTCGATGCCCTTTCAAAGATTGCTACTTCACCGACAGGCTTCCAGTCCCATGGGCGGAGGATTGAGGACATTGTGGTCCCAAGCATTGAGGCACCGTGGGTGATAACGTCAATCAATTGCGAGGGGCCATCATGGAATGACCCCCTACAGGCATATCTCAAGAAAGGATAGTTCTCAGAAGACCCTGCAGAGGCACGACAACTTTGAATACGGGCAACAACATTCACAATGATTAATTTCGAACTCTACAAGCGAGCATTTTTAGGACTCTACTTGAAATGACTCCTTCAATCAGAGATGGAGTATGCCTTAAGGGAGGTGCACGTGGGAGTCTGCAGAGAGCACCTCACAGGAAAAGCCTTGGCACAAAAGATACTCTGACAACTATTCAATTGGCCCACAGCGAGGAAGGACGTTGAGGAGTTCGTCCGGAAGAGCGTCAGCTGCCAACATCAAGCTAACACACCGCATCATCCACCAGTCTCCCAGAGCCACTGGCTATTCTCCCAGTGGGGGATAGATATCTTAGGCCCGCTTCCTATGGAAATGGAGCAAAGGAAGTACGTCATCAAGGCCATAGACTACTTCATCAAGTGGGTGGAGGCGGAGCCGCTTGCGAAAATAACCGAGGAAAACACAAAGAAGTTCATCTGGAAGATCATCATTTGCCGCTTCGGGATATGAGTTGTTATTGTAGCTGACAATAGAACACAGTTCACTGGGAAGTCGTTTGTAAAGATGAGTGAGGATTTGAAAATTAATCTCCGTCACACCTCCATAGCATATACCCAGACAAACAGGCAGATTGAAGTAATTAACCAATCGAACTATCCTCAAGGGGTTGAAAGCACGCCTCCAAAATGCTGGGAGTAATGGGTATACAAACTCCTAAGTGTGTTATGGGCAAACCACACTACAAAAAGAACTCCAATCAGTGAAATACCATTCAACCTATGTTATGGGTCGGAGGCTGATATCCCTGTAGACATCGGGGTCCCTAGTCCTCGCATACTAAATTTAAAACCAGAAGAGAATGATGAACAACTCCGAGATAACCTCAAACTCATCACAAAAGTAAGAGATGTGACAACTTAATGCTTCAAGTCATACCAAAGGAAAGTAGCTCGGCCGCTACTATGACCGGTGAGTAAAGTGGAGACCAATTAACATTGGAGATCTGATACTGTAAAACATTAAGGAAGCTGGCAAGGGACCGCAAAGAGATAAGTTATCTCAAACATGGGAATGACCATTCGTTGTTACAATAGTTTTCAAGCCAAGGGTATACAGACTTCACACCATGGAGGGAAAGACCATACCGCGCACATGGAACACTCAAACTTTGTGGCATTTTTATCAATAACCACAACATATTTTCTTTAAGCAAATAACAACTAACTTTATAAAGTCGCAAGCCAGTTCTAGTGCGCAAACAATTTTTGTTTTTTATAACTATTAAATGTTATGATTGCTCTCAACATTTCTTTTACAGGGACACATCCAGGGTATAACCCTCGACATAGCAATGAGGACAATCCCCCACGAGCCTTCCACTACCAAGATACGTCCCAGCGGCCTTACACTGGCGACGATCAAAGGTCCACCCTTCTTACCGCAGTAGGTCGCAGCGTTGTTAGGGCCTGCCCCCTCACTTACCACTATTTTGAAGATCCGCTATTCACCGCATCCTCGGGAGCACATCCCAACGGCCTCCACTGCCGATAATCAGAGGTTTCTCCTTCTCTCTATAGTAGGTCATGACGTTGCTAGGGCCTGCCCCCCATGGTCTCCACCGGTTCGAAGATACGCTCTTCACCACCTCCTCGGGACCACGTCCCAACGGCCTCCCACTGCTGACAATTGAAGGTCTGTCCTTCTCTCCGCAGTAGGTCACGATGTTAACTGGGCCTACCCCCTCACTTGCTGAAAGTCTTGATTTCAATATCAACTAAACACCTAGAGGGGTGGGGGTGGGGCGGGGGGGTGGTGGTGGTGGGGGGGGGGGGTGAATAGGTCCAATTTAATTCTAAGCTACTTAGTAGTGAATGAAATCTGATTATCTATCTTTATTAATATCTCTGTCAGATAAGGCAAGAAAGCTATTCAACAATTACAATTCAATCACAGCACAACAATCACAGCACATTACACACAGATTTATAGTGGTTCCCCAATTGATGGGTACATACACTTTCCCCCTTCGCCTATCTAGCAATAGACTAGATTCGGCCAAATACCTTCTTCTTTCGTTCTCAGATCCTCAGATCTTACAGCTCAGAGCCCAAATGGCTCCTACAACTCAGACTATACAAGTCTTATCACTCAGATCACAAAGATCCTACAGCTCAAGATCTTCCCAAGAACTCTACCTCAGAGTGAATCCACACCCCTACACCTCAGACAATCCCGCCCTACCTATAACACCCCAAATCCCAAATTTGAGTTTAGGCTGGGCAACACGGCCTGGGACATGGGCGTGTCCCAGGGCGTGTCCATTTGTGTTTGTGCGAGTGCAATTTTGGACTCGAGTGTGTCTCGAGTGAGGCATACGGACTAGGACACGGGCATGCCCCAAACAGTGTCCATCACTGTGTTGTCATGAGTTCTCGACGAAATGCAGTCAACGATCTTCGAGAGACGACAAGGCCAGGGACATGGGTGTTTCTAAGGCTGTGTCCTGCTCGGGTTGGTAGATGGGCTGTGTCGGGTGAGGAACACAGTCTGGATCCCAGGCATGTTCTAGGCGACACGGGCGTGTCAAAGTTGACACGGGCGTGTTGGGAACCCATGTCCCTTTCGGGCTTTGTTGGTCCTGTGTCGATTGAGGGCCACTCCCCTTAGCACGGGCGTGTACTGATTGACACGGGCGTATCAGGAGCTTGACATAGGCGTGTCTAAGCCCGTGTCATGGTCTGGTTTGAGTAGGTTCCATTGCCGCTTAAGGTACACGACCTGTGACACGGGCGTGTCACAAGCCGTGTCAGCCTAGTAAAAGTTATTTCAGGGCAGATCGTGGCCATTCATTTCCTTCTAATTGGATCCAATGGTCCAAGCTCCTTCCTGTTGTTATAAGACCAAGGATTGAGAGTTATCTCTCATTCTATGTTGGCCATTCTCTTTCTAAAGAGATAGAGAGAGGGGAGAGCAAGGAAGGAAGAAGGAGAAGAGATCCAGCCGTCGGAGGAGCTTCAACGATCTGAATCGAGAGCTGTGTTTAGCGTTGGGGAGGCAGAGCCATTGCGGTGATCACCATCCAGCTAGATTTCCATGGCTCCAAAGCGATCGTTAAGGGTAACCATCTCCTTCTTGGACAAATGAAGTCCTCCTTTATGCATGTGCATGGAATCCTCCACCAAGAGGTAGAAAGCGTAAGCGATTCCAGCGGGTTGATAGTTGATATCCCCGATTGAGTCTGCATCTAGATCCGAAAATGAGTAGTACGGAATAGGCATGTTTTGTGAAGCCCATCCAGACGGTTAGTCTGGATTGGTGATGTTTATATTGCGAACCGGAGAAGACTCCGTGTATGAAATGAGTAATTGAAGTTTGTGAGGTGCCTGTGAATTGTGAGTAGCAGGAAGTACTAGGGGTTTATGCCCAGGAAAATACCCCGGAAGCTTTGTGTGAGCTTCTTATGTTGTATGCTCTGCATGAGCTATATGTGAGGTGGTAATGAGAGCCATTTTTTGTGATTGTGGAGCCTTTATGGCATTGGAATTGTACGCTCTGCGTGAGCTATGTGCTGAACCGAAAAGCGACACTATTATGTGAGATTGATTGGTGGCAATGCAAATGGGGGGGGGGGGGCTACGAGCCTTCCCGGCTTATTATAATATGGTGGTAGGTCGATCTATGATGGAGCCGACTTCCCACGACATGTGTCCAAGGAGCGTCCTCCCTCTGATGATGATGGTGACCCGGTAGATTTGAATGGAGACGTCGGCCCGCAACACTTTGATGACGGCGACATCATGCTTACGGACGACCCTTGGAAGCGTCGCCACAATAGCCGTCCGGAGCGCAAGCCCAATTATTTATTTATTAATAATATATATTAATAAATAATAATTGAGAACAATATATTTTATTAGTTGTTTTATTTCGAAACTATCATTTTTATTTCATGTTTAATTTCATGTATTATTTGTAACATGGTTATGTTATAAAACCATGGTTTATGTGTTGTGTTTTATTTCATTTTCATGTTGGGCTGCATGTAGCCCTTTTTACTTGATTGTAAAGCCTATATAAAGGCATGTACTCCTTTGTTTTTCCCTAGTTAATGAATGAAAAGAAAACCAATATCAAGATTGAAATCCTCCTCCTTCTCCAAGGCAAGCTTCGGCCCCCCTTTATTCCTCTTCTTCTTCTTTGGCCGCCGGCCACCCTCCTCCTCCCCTCTCCCGACCTCCCTTCTCATCCCCTTCTCCCTTCATTACTTCTTTATATCCTTTCTACCTGAGCCTTACCATCCTCTTCATCCTTCACACAACCGACCATCTCTCTCCCCCAACCAACCCGAGCCACCTCCTATCAACCCTAGCCGAGCCACCTCCATCACCAACCTCCAAAGCCGCCACCTAACTCCTCCCTCACAAGACCCGACCACAACCTAAAACTCCCTCACCCGAGCAGCCCTCACCCTCTTCAAACTCGAGCCCCCTCCACCACCACCAAAACCGAGCCCCACCTTCTCCTCTTTCCCTCCACACCAAATCTGTTTCCTAATCCAAAGTATTCTCTACAATATTTCCCCGTATTTACCATATTCAAAATATATCCCCGTCCATAAATTCTCTGCCTACCATATTTGAATTATATCATTCCTTAATTATTTCCGATATCCTGCCACCTTTTCTCTCTCCTGCCTTATTGGGAAATATTATTTCCATATTCAAAAGATTTTGCCGGGACTTTCCAAATATAACGTGATACGAAGAAGGCGACGAATTTCTCTCCCTCCGGCGTAACTCTGGCGGAGCCGATGAAGAACGATTCTATTAGAGTGAACCGGATTCATCAAATCCGGTTGGGTAACGAACATTTTCACCTTTATGTGTTTCTCTTCTTTAGATAGATCTTGTGGCATTGGCAAATTGCGTGGCTTGTGTAACGCGTGAATTTTCATGACTAATTTATTTTAGTTATTGTCGTGTTTATTTCTTTCGTTTAAGTTTGTGAGGCGTGGTGACCCTCGTTTTATTTTGTTGGGAGAGAACCACACTCGTCTGAATCTTTTGTTTTCGGTGGATTCTCTTTTGGTACAACAACGCTCGACCGAACCGTATGAGTTTTTTTCGCTTGAGAGGACCTTGGCCTATCGCCTTGGTATTATCTTAAAGGGCCTCGCGAACCCCCCGTAAGCTTTAAATAGTAACAATATTAATTAAACCGTTACTGCGTTAAATGCTTGAGTGTGACGTGCGGGATATTGGAGAGCGTCGTGTTAGTTACGTCGGCCACCCAAACGCTCGAAAGAGTAGGCCTGATCAATTTGGTATCAGAGGGAGGTTCACGTCAATTTCCTAATTGGCACCCTCCCCCTCTTATTTGGCGCGTTAACACGCACTCACTCGTTGCATGGTATTTCATAAAAATCAATTTTTAAATTTTTGGTCTGCAAATAGCAGCCTAAAATTTTTAATTTTTCTCAAAATCTAAAAAAAATAAAATTCTGGAAATTCTCTATCTTATTTTTAATAAGAAATCCAAAAAAAATTTATTTTTCATTAAGTCTTATTTTGATTAAGTTATTTTAAAATTTAATAGTTGGTCTGCAAATAGCGGCCTATCTTTTTATTTTTTCAGCAAAATTCAAAATATATATATTTTAATAATCCTCATATTTTTTCCAGCAAGAAAATCTATTTTATATAATTATAACCTTAGTGGCTAAGCGGTAACAATTCCATCTTTCTTGGAATTAGTTGTTTAGGTACCCTTTTCTTTGCATTCACACAAAATCCGGATCGAGTGTCCTCTCCGGTTCACACTGAAATGGCTTTCTACGTTAATACTTCTAATCATCTCCTGACTTATCTACACACTAATATTTTTACCTATGATGGTTATGGGGATCCCAAGTATTTTAGATACTGGCTTAAGGGGGTAGAAACCTATTTCGAATATAACCAATTGGGCGAATACCAAAAGGTTAGTGTAGTCGAAGAGCGATTAAGATGTCAAGCCCGTGAGTTTTGGCTGAATAAAGAGAAAGAGCGAGGTGCTGGTAGCTATCCTTATTCTTGGCCGGACATGCGAAGAATTCTCTCAGCGAAATTTGATTCCCCCTACCGCTTGAGTACTAGCCTGACATCCGATAGCCAGTATTGTTATGGTACTAGAAGCAAGTCGGATCATAGGAGTGACATATTATCCGAAGACAAGTCCTTTACCTAGGTTGGTAGAGCTACCCCTAGCATACCTGCACCCACCTATAGAGGAAGGGAAATAGTGAGGTCCCCTATCTCGAGTTCTGTACATGTGACTGCTAGGACTGCTATGAGCCCGCGGAGTGAGAGTAATCCTACCCGTAAAGGTAAGCAAACGATTATGACATATGTGTCAAGTGGCGCACCTGATCTTGGCTCTATTGAGCATCCTACCCCTATTACGCCCATAGGCCCTATTAAGTCTCTCCCCGATGTACAACCCCATATTCGCTGGATGGAACCCCAAGGGGTCAGTGGTCAAGATTGGGCTAGCCTCTGGCTAGTCTTGGGTTAACCCTAAGACAAACTTATAAGAGTTCTCGCCTTTAAGGGCTCTCGCCCGGCGATTGGCAAAACCGTTCGCGTCGCACCAGGCTTCGGGTTCCAGACCAGATGAGCTCCCGCCTTGAAGGAGCTCCCGCCCAAGAGCAAGCGAGAACCAGTGAAGCCAAAGCAGATCATCGAGCTACCAGCCAAAGGCCGATCGACGACCTATTAGAGCAGATAGCTGACCTAGCCAAAGCAGGTGGCTCGACTATGGTAGCTCCCGCCCGGGGCAGGCGAGAAGGCATTAAGTGAGCCTTTAGCTGCAATGACATCAAGACCATAAGGGCGAGAACCTTCTTGACAGGAGCTCTCGCCGAAGTAAGCCCAGTCGGTTTTTTAGCGAGAGCCTTCTCGTCCGGGGTTCTCGCCAAGTGGGCCCATGTGGTAGGGTCCCGCGTCTAGAGGGGCTATTTCATTATTTCATTATTTCATTATTCATAGGTAAAATTACCCTGGTGCCCTGGGGATGACAGCGGGATTCAGCTATTGGCAGACCCATCAGGGGTACTTCGGTATTTTCAGGTCAAGGGGAGACTATAAAAAGACCCATAGGGGCTCTTTGGAAGGCAGGCTCTTCATTATTCTCCAATTTTAGTGCTTTCTGAAGAGCTCCCAGCCCGGCGTTTGGCTTTGGAGGGGAAGCTCTCAGAGATCTTCTGGGTGTGAGGTGGGACCTCCCAGCTGAGGCTTTGGGTCAGTCTTAGGACCTTATCAGCCAGTCAGGGGTCGAGATTTGGGAGAAGTAGGCGTTGGCTACACATTGGTTCGTGAACATTCGTTGAGGTCAATTTTGGCTTCAACAGTTCTGGTGCGGTGAGCGTGGAAGTAGCTGGCGCAAGAAAATCTTGAGTTAAGTCCCATGGCAGGAGGTGAAGGTGAAGGATCTGGCGCAGGAGGATCCCCCACCCGGGTGGATGAGGCGACGAGGAAGATGTTTGAGGACTTCAGGCGAGAAGTCATGCAGACGATCGACTTGGCCTTCTCGGCAATGAACGAGTGGGAGACGCCGCAGGTTCCTGTGGAGGCGGTTCTGCTGTTCGGCGAGAACGCCCCAGGGCAGCGCCCCTGGAAGGAAGTCCCGGTGGAGGCAGGCGAGAGGGGCGTAGCCGCGCGGGAGCTTTTCCCAGGCCAGCGTTCTGAGAAGGAGGTTCCGACGGATTTGGGCGAGAAGGAGGCGACAGTGCGGGAACTCTTCCCCGGGCATGGTCTCGCGGATCGATCCAGCCAGCCGAGGTCGCGAGACGTGCCTTCTCGCTAGGCGGGAGGCGAGACCCCATTTAGCGAACTCATCATCTCGGCTCCAGTGCCGGAGGGGTTCCGGGAGCCAGATATGACCTACTACACCGGGAAGGATGACCCGGTTCAGCATGTGCAGTGGTTCGAAGACGTTGTGTCGATCAGGCAAATGTCTGATGCTTTTAAGTGTAGGCTTTTTGCCATCACTTTGAAAGAAAAGGCCAGGGATTGGTTCCACCAATTGCCGGCAAGCTCCATCTACTGTTTTGAAGATCTGCGCAGGGGTTTCTTGTTGAGATTCTCGACTTCAAAGAAGCGGAAGAAGGAGGCTGAATGCCTGTTTGCAGTGAGGCAAGGGCCAGAGGAGACGTTGGGTCACTATTTTGACCGGTTCCAAGAGGAGGTTCTCCTGGTCCAGGAGGTCCTGGGGTATGCGCTGATGCTTGCCTTCACCCTAGGGCTGAGGCCAGGGTTTTTCAGCATGGAGTTGAAGAGAGTGCCCCCTCTCTCTTTTGAGGAGCTCATGGAGAGGGCGGCTAAGGAGATAGACTTTGAGAGGGCTAACCCGACGTTTGCGAGAAAGTTGGCCAGGTTGGCCGAGGACGATGTGAAGGAGCCGGCGGCAGGAAGACAGAGGGAGTTGAGAGAGCAGAGGGAGTTGAGAGAGCAGAGGGAGCAAAGAGAGGATAGGAGAAGAGAAGAACCCCGAGGGCAGGGGCAGCAGCATGGGGGGGGCCAGGGAGCCAAACAATCGATTGGGTTGGAGGCCACAGGAAGGTCGCCCCCAGGGCCAAGGGGGTCCTCAAGGAAGAGACATCTACCGGGAACCAAGAAGGTTGGAGCAAGGAGGATGGAGGCAGGGACCGAGGGGTCACTTCCCACCACCGCAGGAAGCCATGGAGGTGGGAAGAGGAAGAGGAAGAGGAATTCGAGGAGCCGGGAGAAGGGGAGGAGGAGTAGGAAGAGGGGGCAGGGTGGTGTTGCCCTATTGTGACTTCCATCAGGAGGAGGGCCACGCAACGGCCACCTGTCCGGAGTTTCTGGAGATGAGGGAGGCCAGAGGTGCTGGAAGGCAAGATCTGCCCGCAAGGATCATAGAGGTGCAGCGAGAAGAGGTTGAGGACAGATGTGAAGACAGGGTTGACGTGGGGACCCGAGGGGGGATCGGAGTGATCCATGGGGGAGTAGGGATCGAGGCAACCCGCAAGGGGAGCCTACAAACCATGTTCCGCAGAGGGGTCGCCTTGACCTCCTTAGCTCCCCCCAGAAGAAAAAATCATCTTCTCATCCGCAGATATGCCAGACTATGAGGATCCGTTCTGCGACGCGTTAGTGATCCAGACAGCGGTGGAGAACTTCACCGTCTCCCGGATATTGGTGGACAACGGGAGCTCGGTGAACGTGATTTTCAAGAAGGCCTTTGACGAGATGGGGGTGGAAGGGAAAAGGGTCCTAGCTTCCGATTGACCGCTTTTCGGCTTCTCTGGGGAGAGAAAAGAAGTAGAAGGGGGAGTAGGCCTGCATGTAAGGCATGGGGGCGTCTCACGGAACTGCAGGTTCGTGATCGTGGACGCCCCAAGTAGTTACAATGCCATCTTTGGACGTCCCCTCATCAGCGCCTTTCGCTGCGTACCCTCCTCGTTCCATCAATGCCTCAAGTTCAACAATGGAGGGGTGTAGGTTAGGATCAGGGGGGACCCAAAGGTGGCAAGGCAGTGCTACGTGATGGCAGTCAACACCGTGTCGTGGATGGGGGAAGCGGAAGAGCTGGAGAAGGAGATGGCTGAGCAGGAAGGAGGTGTTAGAGAAGGGGAGACAAGCCTGTAGGAGTTGGTGGTAGAGGAGATGGAGGTAGAGGAGATTGTCCTGGAAGAGGCAAGGGGGGCGGCAGGAGAAGAAAAGCAGAGGCAAGGTGAGAGCTTGGAGGAGGCGATGGAGGTTGGTGAGCTTGGAGGAGAAGAGCTTGAGCCGGAGGAGGCAAGGGCAGGTTGGGAACGGACGGGATTGGAGCTGGCCGAAGAGGTGATAGAGATGGAGGTGCACACCAGGGCGGGGCAAGTACAAAGGGTGCGGGTCAGCGGAGGCTTAAGCCTCGAGGATCAGGCGCGGATGTGAGCCTGCATACAAAGTAACGTCGACATCTTTGCTTGGAGCGCGGCAGACATGCCGGGCATCGACGCAGACGTGGCTTGTCATCGCCTGAACCTGGACCACAGGACTCGCCCCATACGCCAGAAGATGAGGGCCATCGCCACCAAGCTGGAGGAGCCGATCCGGGAAGAGGTCAAGAAGCTCTTGGAGGCGGGCTTCATCTCGGAGATCCAGTATCCGGGCTGGATGTCCAATGTGGTGATGGTGAAAAGGGGGGGGGGAAATGGTGCATGTGTATTGACTTTTCCTTGTTAAATAAATCATGTCCTAAGGATTGCTACCCCCTGCCTCGGATCGATGCGCTGGTTGACTCAGCCGTCGGTTTTTCTCTTATGAGTTTTTTAGATGCTTTTTTAGGTTACCATCAGATTCGGATGCACCCTCCCGATGTCAAGGATGTTTCCTTCATCACAAGAGAGGGATGCTTCAGCTACAAGATGATGCCCTTCGGGTTGAAGAACGCAGGGGCAACATACCAACGCATGATGGATCGAGTCTTTCGGGATCAAAGAGGGAAGAATCTAGAGGTCTACGTCGACGACCTGATGGTAAAAAGCAAATGCCTGGAGTCCCACCTACGAGACTTGGAAGAGACGTTTGCCACCCTACAGAGATTCAAGATGAGGTTGAATCCCTTGAAGTGTGTCTTCGGGGCCAGTCGCGGGAAATTCCTCGGACACCTCCTGACCCCGGCAGGGGTAGAACCTAACCCAGACAAGGTAAAGGCCGTCTTGGACTTGGAATCACCTCGCAATGCCAAGGAGGTCCAGCGCTTAACCGGAAGGCTGGCCGGGCTAAGCAGGTTCCTCTCTCGGTCCGGAGATAGGTGTTCCTCCTTTTTCAAGACGCTCCGTGGTAATCAAGTGTTTGAATGGACGATCGAATGCGAAGATGCTTTCCAAGGACTGAAGATGCAACTCTCCCGGGCTCCGCTACTCCAAAGCCCCAAGGAGGGAGAAGACCTGACCTTGTATCTCGGGGTGGGGGTAGAGGCGGTGAGCTCCGTCTTGGTTAGGGAAGAGGGGAAGAAGCAGCTACCCGTCTACTATGTGAGCCGAATCTTGAAAAAGGCGGAGCTCCGCTACCCCATCCTGGAGAAGCTGGCTTATGCCTTGGTCGTTTCGGCAAGGAAGCTCCGTCCATATTTCCAAGCGCATTCGATTAAGGTTGTGACCGATCATCCTCTTCGCAAGGTCTTCGAGGGGGTGGAGCATTCGGGAAGGTTGGCAAAGTGGTCCATCGAGCTCAGCCAGTTCGACATTTCTTTTGTTCCAAGGCTCTCCATCAAAGCCCAGGCCGTGGCGTACTTTCTGGCGGATTATGCCACCGAGGCCGAGGAAGAAGAGCCGAGGTCGCAGGAAGCATGGAGAATGATCGTCGACGGGGCTTCAGGAAGGCATTCCCTGGGAGGAGGTGTGGTGTTGGTGAGCCCTCAAGGGGTTACCATAGAACAGGCGGTGGCCTTCCACTTCCCTGTGACCAATAATCAAGCGGAATATGAGGCCGTGATAGCCGGTCTTCGGTTGGCCAAGGAGCTGGAAATTCAGGATGTGGAGGCCTTCACCGACTCGATGGTAGTTGCGTCACAAATCCGTGGGGAGTTTGAGGCTCGGGAGCCCACCCTCGCGAGATATCTATCCAAGGTAAGGACTATCATCGGAGGTTTCCGTTCTTTTTCCATTCAACATGTTCCCAGGGAGGAAAGCATGGCAGCGGACCGATTGGCAAAGATCGGGCCTCGGGGAGGGGGAACCCTAACTGAACTTTTCCGACCGGCGATTGAGGAAGGGGAGCTAATGGAGGTGGGTCGACGATCCTCATGGGTGGACCCATTGGAGGCATTCCTCACCTCAGGCAAGCTACCTGAGGGGATCAGGGACGCGAAGAGCTTTAGGCGAAAGGCAGCCCACTACATGATGATGGATGGGGGCTTGCACCGAAAGATGTTGTCAGGGCTCCTCGTGAGATGTGTGACCGAGGAGGAGGTCCCAAGAATCCTAGAAGAGGTGCATTCGGGAGAGTGTGGCAGCCACTCAAGGGGCAGAACATTGGGGGCAAGGGTGATAAGGCAAGGGTATTTCTGGCAGACCTTGAGAAAAGATACAGTTGAGTTTGCAAAGAGATGTCAAAAATGTCAAGTACACGCTCCCCTCCAGCTCCTACCCGCCCAAAGGCTCCGAAGCATCATGGCGCCGTGGCCCTTCGCTATTTGGGGGATGGATCTAGTCGGGCCCTTTCCTCCAGCTAGCGGGCAAAGGAGATTCCTCCTCGTCAAGATCGATTATTTCTCGAAGTGGCTGGAGGTCAAAGCTCTAGCCAAGGTTACCTCTCAGGTCATCAGGAACTTCATTTGGGGGGAAATCATCTGCAGGCACGGGTTACCCCAAGCAATAGTGACGGACAACGGTCCTCAGTTTGCCAGCGAAGAATTCATCAGTTTCTGCGCCCAATCGGGGATTGACCTCAGGTTTGCCTCTGTCCATCACCCTCGAAGCAATGGCCAGGTAGAAGCGGCAAACAAGATTATTGTCAACTTGCTCAAAAAGAAGGTGGAGAACCTGAAGGGTAACTGGGTGGAGCAACTCCCTTCCGTCCTGTGGGCCCTGCGAACAACTCCGAACACGGCCACGGGGGAGACCCCCTTCAAGCTCTCTCATGGGTGCGAGGCAGTCCTCCCGGTGGAGTTCGAGGTTCGGTCTCCGCGGGTCGCGGCCGCAGGTGAAGGAAGCGAAGCTTGGAGGCTGGAGAACGAGGAAGGGTTGCGCCTCTCGCTGGACATGGCGGAAGAGCTACGGGACATCGCTGCCATCAGGCAAGAGGAGATAAAGCGGCGGATGGCCAAGTACTTCGATAAGCACATTCGGGTCAAGCAATTCGCCGAAGGGGACTGATAGTTTAACTTTCAAGACAGCCTAGACACCTAGAGGGGGGGGGGGGTGAATAGGTTCTGCTTATTTATAAAAACTTCTAGGCAGTATTCAATTCAATGACTGACAAAAGAATCACAGCAATCACAGAAAAAATAAAACATCACAGATTGCACAATATTTTATAGTGGTTCCCCAAGGTCTGTGTACATCCACTTTCCCCCTTCACCTATCTAGCAGTATGCTAGATTTGGCAAAACTTCCACTAATCTCAGATCAATAGATCCTACAACTCAGGCACAACAGCCCTACCTCAGCCTTGCCCCAAGGCCTACAACTCAGAGAAGATCCTTCTCCTACACTCAGGCAAACAGCCCTACCACTCAGAGTTCAACACTCCTACACTCAGCCTTTATAACATAGGCTTACAACTCAGATCTGTGTAAACAGATCCTACAGAAATATGGAAAATATTATCTAACTGTCTTGCCTAAAATTGAGAGAGAAAAGGCCAAGACAATTCTTGGTCAGCTGATGAAATCAACTATATCTGAGCTTTCTTCAAAGCTTCTTGAATAAGAACTTAGCTGAGTTGATTTCCAAACAGCTTCTTGAGAATCCACTGGTGGTTTCTTTCTTCTTCTTCAAATTCTCGCTTGATCTCTCTCTATCCAGCACTTTGAATGATTCTTCTGAATTCTGATTAGAACTCTTCTTTGATCTATCCTTAGATAGTCTTCTTAGATCTCCCGGAGAAGATCTTCTTAAGTGCCTAGCACTTTCTTGAAATGAATTGGATCGTAATCCTTCTCAACTTTTTGATTCTCAACAATGTTTTCCAACAGTTGCTTTCTCCTTCTGAATCCGTCTATTTATAGACTTTCTTCATGGTAACCGGCTGATCCGGTTTCTAACCGTTTTCTGACAAGTCTGACAGCTTCAGTTAACTGGTGGCAATCCTCAGCTGTCAAGTCTCCAAACAAGTCCTGTGCCTTAGTCTTGAACCATAAGTTGTCGAGACAGTCTGTCAGAAAGTGTCGAGACCATCTGTTTATTTGTGTCGACACAATTAACTTTGGTGTCGACACAGTCTTCAGCGATGTCGACTAAGTTGCCTTTGAGTCGACACAGCTCCTTCTGAAAATAACTTGGTCTTGACTCTTCAGTGTGTCGACACAAGTCCTGTGTGTCGACACAGTTGTTGTAGAATCATAACTTAGTAAGTGTCGACTTACTTCTTCTGTGTCGACACTTTTTCCCAGTGTAGTTGTAGACTAACTGCTATGTGTCGACACTGCTTCCCCGTGTTGTGTCGACTTACTTCTTCTGTGTCGACACTTTTTCCCAGTGTAGTTGTAGACTAACTGCTATGTGTCGACACTGCTTCCCAGTGTTGTGTCGACTTACTTCTTCTGTGTCGACACTTTTTCCCAGTGATGTGTCGACAATTTTCTTCTATGTGTCGACACTACTTCCTCTGTGTCGACACTTGGACTTAGAATTTTTCTGCATACTTTATCAATTCTTCACCTGCACATGTCAACTTTAAAACAACATCAAATACACCTTGATGTATATCATTGAGCTAGGTTGGGCTTCTTCAAATCAGGTACACATTTTCCAATGTACCCAACAGGGACCTAGTGCTGAAGAAGGTCGACGCAGCAGGAAGATCGGCCCCTGTCGGCAAGCTCAACCCTAACTGGGAAGGGCCGTACATAATAGAGAAGGCTCTGGTCAATGGAGGTTACTACCTCTAGGATGTGGAGGGAAATACCTTGAGCCATACTTGGAGCGGTGATGATCTAAAACGCTTCTACCCGTAAGGGGAAAGAAGGATTGTAACGTTGTAAATAACTATTGTCATTTCAATAAGTTCATTTCAGAATATTGATTCTCTAAGTATGCAATCGCAATGCCTTTTGTTTTAACCGGCTATGTCTTCTCATCTTCATGATAGAATAGGTCCGATTGACGGAATCTTCATCAACACCCCGAGCTCGGCTCGGCCCCAGGTAGACCCGCTGAGCAGGCTCCCATCTAGCTGGCAGGTCCGAAGGCTCGCTTGTGGGGGAGAGGTTTGGAAATCTTCATCAACACCCCGAGCTCGGCTCGGCCCCAGGTAGACCCGCTGCGCAGGCTCCCATCTAGCTGGCAGGTCCGAAGACTCGCCTGTGGGGGAGAGGTTTGGAAATCTTCATCAACACCCCGAGCTCGGCTCGGCCCTAGGTAGACCCGCTGCGCAGGCTCCCATCTAGCTGGCAGGTCCGAAGGCTCGCCTGTGGGGGAGAGGTTTGTGAAAGTGAAGGGATAGATACTACTCTAGAGGGGGGGTGAATAGAGTTATCAAATTTTGCACAGACAAAACTTAATAGTCTACCCAACTCCCTTGGAGTGAAGTGCGGAATGAAAAGATTATAGATATTGATTTAACCTTAAAGCCTAACACAAGTGATGTGTACAAACACAAGCTAACTGTAATTACAGTTAAGCTTGGAAAAACCTAATCAGCAACTAGCAACCTAGTTATATCTAATCACAGCCACAATGCAAGAATTAAACAATGGAATCCAGACGACACAAGGAAATTTATAGTGGTTCCCCAAACAACTTGGGTACGTCCACTCTTCTACCCACACGGTAGGAATCCACTCAGGTTTTTGATCAGGTGCCCTGCCACCAACAGAATCTGCTTCAGGTAGATTCAGAAACCCTTTAGACTTTTGATCAGGTGTCTAAAAACCAAGCACAGGTTTTTGATCAGGTGCCCTGCCACCAAGGGATACTTTTGAAGGGAGTAATAACCCTGTACATGAGGGGGAAGAAGGTTAAGATGTCTTCTCTATTTTACAATAGATTAGAGAAGCACAAAAACTTGCACTGAGCTAGAATGCTCTAAAGAATCAAGGCTCCCCCTGGCTCAAAGATGTCCAGGTGAAGTCTTGCTTCAGTGCAGAAAACTCTTCAGAAAGTTCTGAAGGAAAAGCTACAGGAAGAAAATAAATAACAAAAAGAAATCTCTTCAAGCAGCTATCTTCTTCTTCTTCTTCTTCAAAGAATCTCTGAGTTTGAACTTCCTGAAAGCAGGAGAACTCAGGTTGAAGAAGAGATGAGGATCTTAACACTTCTCAGTTAGATGGAGTTTGCTGAGAGCAGAAAGCTTGAAGGCTTGAAAGCTTGAATGAACAACTGGTTAGTTATTAGCTTCTGTTAACTAGCTTGAATCCTTCTGCAAAGGGTTCTTTATATAATCATCAGCAAACAATGACTCTCTTCCATTTGAATTATTTGTCTTCTTCTGAGCCTTGAGACCTGGGTTGTAAATATCAAGAAGACAGAAATATCTCTGCAGCAAAACATTCTACAAAAAGGAATAAACCTCTTTCTAAGAAGCTGCAGGCTTAAATCAAATAATCAGAAGGACTAAATAAAGTCACATCAGAAATAATCTCTTTATAGCAAAAAGAAGACTTTTCAGTCCAACGGCTATAAAGGGCTGTCAGCAGATAAAGTAATTTAAAGAGACAGCTAATAAGACAAACAACTTTATCTTAAAAGATTTGAACTCAGGCAAAAAGAATAGAGCAAATAATGCCTGGTTATTTTATCATACAGCTTGAAATAGTGTGCCAGAAAATGTATTAATTAATTAAATATAATAAATAAATACAAAATATAAAGGCAGGCAGAAAGCGTCGAACGACCTTCGGAGATCGTCGACCGACGCACGGAGATCGTCGATCTATCGGGCAGATAGTCGAACGATCCAGATAGTCGACCTATCGAAGAAGATAGTCGAACTACCCCGGCAGATAGTCGACCTATCAGAACAGATAGTCGAACTATCAGATAGTCGATCTATCAGGACAGATAGTCGAACTATCAAGCGCACAGAGATAGTCGACCTATCAAGCAGATAGTCGACCTACCTCAGAAAACAGATAGTCGACCTATCAACAGATAGTCGACCTATCAACGCAGAACAGATAGTCGACCTATTAACAGATAGTCGACCTATCAACGCAGAACAGATAGTCGACCTATCAACAGATAGTCGACCTATCAACGCAGAACAGATAGTCGACCTATCAACAGATAGTCGACCTATCAACGCAGACAAAGCGTCGACCAACTGATAGACGATCGTCGATCAGCCGATAGACGATAGTCGAACGGCGTTCGACTATAGTCGAACGAAAAACCTACTTAACCAAATTCTCAATTTGGAAAAGCGAGGACTCTACAGCTAGACTCCTAACCATTGACCATAGATATTTCTTGGGTCAAGGGGCACAAAGGAGAGGACTAAACTCAAATCAAACTAGGGTACCAACAATCTCCCCCTATTTGAGTTAAGTCTCTCAAAAACTAAAACAGCTAGCAATAGAATACTAAAAATAATTTCAGCAAATAGATAACAATAAACTGGCAGATTATCAATCAGTTAGACAAATATAGCACAGCAGTTAATTAAACTATTAAGAATCTTTAGAGTCTGGTAAAGGATCAGAAGAACTAGAAACAAAGGAAATTTTTCTTAGAGGGTCATCAGATTCTTTCTTTGACATTTTTAGGTCCTACGCACCAATGATCTTCAGTTCTGTAGCCCTAGGGACAACAGCTTCAGGGTGCTTTTCCATGTACTTTGACGGATCAAAAATCTCAGGATTAACCTGGAACTTTTCAAATTCTTTCTTTCTGTAAGCTGACATGGTAGTAAAACCAGTTGTATCTTTTCCTTCTGCTCTAGCTTTTCTTATCTGAGCTGCTCCTACAAGTTCTTGAAAGCGAGCCATCCTAAAGTTAGGATCGAGCTCAGGATTTTCATACACGGGCTCAGGAGAAGCAGCATCAGCTATTTTATCTAGATAAGACATTAGAGAATACTTAGCAGATAGGTTCTTGCTAGATATTTTTAAAACAAAATAAACTATTTACCTTTTGATACAATTTCCTCAGACTGAACTGGAGAAGGAGATGAAATTCTCTTCTTTGCAGAAGGAGGTGGGGAAAAGGTTGGTCTTTGAACCACAGTCTCCTTCATTTGTCTTTGAGAACCATAAAATGATTTGCCTTGAGAGCTTTGATAACCTTGTCTTGGCTGGGGCTGAACAGACGCAGATTTTCCAGAGGAGGCAGTAGGATGAGCTGAAAGGTTCCCAGAGGCTCCTGCACCTGGAGGAGGAGCAGGACCTCTGGGAGTCCATCTTGAGACAGGACTATCATACCTCTTGGTTCTTTTTCTTTCTTTTTGCTGATTCTTCGAAAACCACATCCAATGCTGGAATTCCTTGGATTTAGGGTCAATGCCCTTCAAAATATAATAAGGAATATCATTATCCTTGCTAGGAGGTGGAGGAGGAGCAGCTTTTCTTTTCTTTGCAGCAGATTTCTTTTTCTTTGACTTCTCAGAAATATCAGAATCATCATCATCAGACTGAGATGAGGGGGGATTTTTATAAGGGTCATAGGCTTCTGAAACAGCCTTTTCTTTAAGCTTAAGATCAGATTTTTCTTTTTCCTCTTCCATGGCATCCAGAGCCAGAAGGGAGTCTAAATCCATCCCTGGAGAGTCATCCTAGATGGTTGACTTTTCAATTTGCAAATCTTTCTCTTTCTCTTTTAAAGATTGAACTCTTAAATCCCATGCTGCTCTTGCTTGATCTTCTTCCAAATTCAGAACAGGAGAGTCAACTTTGACTTCCTCTTTCTCAGACTCATCTTCTTTATTATCTAAGAAGGATTCCAACTCAGGGTCTACTTGAGTAGCAAGAATACTTGGGTCAGCCTCAGAAACAACTACTATGATTTGAGCAGCTAAATCTTCTTTAATAACATCTGTAAAATTATGAATATAGATCTGCTAAATAAACAGAGATCATTCCTTCAAGGTATTCACAAACTATCAAATTAATCGACTCATCAACAAAACGAATGAAAGAGTTACCTTCATACTTAACCATCTCCCAGCAGTCATTCAGATATGAAGTTATAATTCCTTCCAGGAATCTAACTATCACAGGAGAGGTAAGATCTTCTAAGCAGACTTTAACTGCAATCTCAGATAATAAGATTCCATCTGCTATTTCCTTCTCAGACAAAACTGGAGCTATTTCTATCTCAGTCATTACAACATCTGGAGCTATTTCTATTTCAGCTTGGGCAGCCATGACTGAATCCTTTAAAGCTGGAGGAGAGGCAGGGAGGTCTGAGACATCTTCATGGAACATCTCCCCCTGCCTGATTTCAGTGGCTACTGAAACCAGGCCCCTAGAGGAAGATGGCTCAGCAGATTTTGAAATGGATTTGATGGAGGCAGTTAAAAGGTTAATGGAGGCTGCAAGAGGAGCGATTGCCTCGTCAATCATGGTTTTGATTGACGGGGTAATCAGCTCCACAATGCGAGAGATAAGCTCTGGAGAGATTTCAAAAGATGATGGATGAGAGGGGGATGGAGCAGCAGAGGAAGAAAGTCTTACTTCAGCTGAAGTTGATGGTACTTCAACTGAGGCAGACGACAATGCAGAGGAGGAGGAAGGAAGAGCTGAGCCAGCTTCACCAAGGTGAGGAGCGACTGATACAGTCCTTGTGTCCTCAGATGTTGCTGGAGCAGATTTCACAAACGTTCTTTTCCACTTTGAGAACAGATGAGGATCCATCTTCTTGCTGGCGTTGATTGTAGTTGCAGTGGAACTCAGCAGATGGGGGAATCTTTCCTTCAGGAAAATACCGATAACCCTTCCTAGGGTAACTTCCTTCTTGCCATTCTTTTTCCTGATTAAATCAGACAGAACTGCAGCCTAATCTATCCTTTTCCGATTAACAATTGCACACATGAGTGCGAATTGCTGCCTTGTTATATTATCGTGGGCAGAGTGCTTGCCCAGGAGCACTTTTCCTACTATCTCAGCCAAAAACTTGATTTTGAAAGGGAAGTTTACCTTGAGCAGCTTGGTGGGAATGCCCTCAGCATGTCCCAGCTCAACAAGCATTCTTCCAAATTCCTGAGCATCTTGCTCATAATCCTCGTCACCAATAACTAATCCAAAAACATCAGATAAGACGGCCGGAGTCAGGATAACTTCTTCTCCGCCTATGGTACCAGTCATCGATTCGTCTGTGGAAGACGACGTGAAAGCCCATTCTTTGATTTCTGGAATGTTGATCTTAATTCTTTCAGACATTAACTTCTCTAAACCTTGATCCCTGCAGAGCTGGAGAACTTCCACGATTCCGGCATCGCAGCTACTGAATGCTTCGAAATCCACACTGAATCCTGCATCAAACTTGACAACGGCTAGAACAGCTGGGGAAACCGCCATTGAATCGCTGGAGAAAGCTCGAGAAAGGACGAAGAAGACGAAGGGGACGAAGCGGCAGAAAATCGCAAGCGGGAAAGCAGAATGCGAAAGGGCACGCTCCGTCGACGATAAAGCAAAAGATCTTTTGACCTAGGTCGACTATCGGCTTTATATCAGACCGGATATAGTCGGTCTATTAAAAAGATCTAGACCCGATGGTCGAACGGTCGTTCGACGATCGGCTCAGAAGCAGAGTAGTCGGACAATCGTTCGACTATTTCTGGCTTCTCAACCAACAGGCTATCGTCATCCAGAGATCGACGATGAGCTCGACCTGTTCGACGATGGTCGAACGTCGATCGACGATCTTCAAACAGATAAGCTATCATTAACCAGAGGTCGACGATAGGCTTAAACCGTTCGACTATCTTCGAACGTCGTTCGACTATCTTCAAACAGATTTCAACATAGGCAGATAAAGTCACACTTAGTCTCGTCCATTGATCATGCCTAGTTGAACTAAAAAGAACAGATGCTTCTGTTCATCTAAGGGCTTGGTGAATATATCACCTCTCTGAAACTCAGTGGATATGAACTCAAGACAAATCTTGTTCTTTTCCACACAATCTCTCAGGAAATGGTGCCTAATCTCAATGTGCTTCGTTCTAGAGTGGTGCACTGGATTTTGTGCAATTGAGATAGCACTGGTACTATCACACATGATCTTGGTGTTCTTGTGTGAGTAACCATAATCCACAAGCTAGTTTTGAATCCACAGGATCTGTGAACAACAACTGACAGCTGCTATATATTCAGCCTCTGTAGTTGAAGTTGAGACAGAAGCCTGCTTCTTACAGAACCAAGAGACCAATCTCTCTCCCAGGAACTGGCAAGTTCCTGAGGTGCTCTTCCTGTCAACTCTGCAACCAGCATAATCAGAATCAGAATATCCAATTAATTCAAACTCTGACTCAGCTGGGTACCAAAGTCCTAGATCTGGACATCCTTTCAGGTATCTCAGGATTCTCTTTAGAAGAATCAGATGAGATTCCTTGGGGTTGACCTGGAATCTAGCACAAAGGCATGTAGCAAATATTATATCTGGCCTACTTGCAGTTAGATATAATAGGGAACCAACAATGGCCCTATAATTCTTTTGATCAACTGGCTTGCCGTGATCATCAGAATCAATAACTACATTAGTAGCCATGGGTGTAGGCATTGCTGAAGCATCAGCCATCCCAAATTTCTTTACCAATTCCTTGGCATATTTGGATTGGGAGATGAAGATACCATCAGCATCTTGCTTAACTTGGAGACCAAGAAAGTAAGACAGCACACCCATGCTACTCATCTCAAACTTAGAGTGCATCAGGTCAGAGAACCTTTTGCAAAGTTTGGGATCAGTGGAGCCAAAAATAATATCATCTACATACACCTGAACTAACAGGATTGTGTCCTTGTGATGCTTAACGAAAAGGGTTCTATCAACTACTCCCCTAGTGAAGTTGTGCTCTAACAGGAAACTAGCTAAGGTCTCATACCAGGCCCTAGGAGCTTGCTTTAGTCCATAAAGAGCTTTCTGTAACTTAAAAACATGAGAAGGCTGAGTTGATGAAACAAACCCTGGTGGTTGTTCAACAAACACCTCTTCCTTAAGCTCACCATTTAGGAATGCACTTTTGACATCCATTTGGAACACCTTAAACTTCATGAAGGCTGCATAGGCCAAGAAGATCCTTATTGCTTCTAGCCTTGCAACAGGAGCAAAGGTTTGGTCATAGTCTATACCTTCCTCCTGTCTGTAGCCCTGAGCTACAAGCCTAGCTTTATTCCTTACTATGATTCCATTTGCATCTAACTTGTTTCTATACACCCACTTGGTGCCTATGATCAGTTGGCCTTTAGGTCTTGGAACCAAAGTCCAAACTTTACATCTCTCAAATTGATTGAGCTCCTCTTGCATTGCAATAATCCAGTGGGGATCTAGCTCTGCATCTTTAAAGGTGAGGGGCTCAACCTGTGAGAGGAAACAAGCATGCATCACATCCTGTCTTAATTGGTGTCTTGTTTGTACACCAGCTGATATGTCTCCAATCACTTGAGATGTGGGGTGATCTCTAAGTGTGACAATATCAGCAGGTGGGATGTGATCTTCAGCAACAGTTGGGATTAATTCCTCAGGAGGAATTTGATCTACTGTTGGTGGTACAACAACAACTTCAACAGCTTCAGCAATGTCTTCATCACTGTCTGATTCAGTGATCTGAAGAGTTGATAGTTGAAGGATTTCTTGAGGGGCATCATGTACCTGCAAAGAACTGGAGGAAGGAGAATTTTCTTTCTCCTTGTAAAACATCTGAGACTCATCAAATGATACATGCACAGATTCTTCTATCTTACAGGTTGATTTGTTATAAACCCTATAAGCTTTGCTTACTTGGGAATATCCAAGCATGATTCCCATTGAAGCTTTTGCTTCAAACTTTCTAATATATTCTTTATTATTATTATGAATATACACAATACAGCCAAAAACTCTAAAGTAATTAATTTTTGGTTTCTTTCCTTTAAGCAACTCATAAGGAGTTTTACACTTAAGTTTGTGTATCAAACTTCTATTCAAGACATAGTTGGCTGTACTAACAGCTTCTGCCCAATAGGATAGAGGCATGTTAGCATCTGCCAACAATGTGCTAGCAGCTTCAATGAGTGTTCTATTCTTCCTTTCAACTACCCCATTTTGTTGGGGAGTTCTAGGAGCTGAGAAGCTATGTTTGATACCTTCTCTCTCACAGAATTCTTGCATGAGAAGAGAGTCAAACTTAGTACCATGATCACTTCTGATCAAGGCCACATGAGTAGAGTACTCAGTCTGCACACAAAGTAGAAAGTCTGTAAGGGCTTTGAAGTTATCAGACTTAGTTCTCAAAAAGAAAACCCAACTGAACCTAGAGAAGTCATCTACAATTACTAATGTGTAATACTTCCCTCCTAAACTCTGTACATTTATTGGGCCAAAAAGGTCCAAATGTAATAAATATAGGATCCTAGGAGAATCACTTTTATTTACAGATTTAAAAGAATTCTTGGTTTGCTTGCCTAGCTGACAAGCCTTGCAAAGGCTCTCCTTCTTGTAGGGGCAAGAAGGTAAACCTCTAACAAGGTTGTGCTTAGATAACCTAGATATATTTTTCAGGTTTACATGACTAAGCCTTTTATGCCATAGGGAATTATTATTAAGGGTTACTTCATTAAACAGGCAGATTTCAGAATGAGATGAATTAAAATCTACTAAATATATATTACCTATTCTAATACCTACTAAAACAATATTATTATTTAAAGTAATATTGCAAGAGAAATTAGAAAATGAAACCTGGTAGCCAGCATCACACAGCTGGCTGACTGAAATCAGATTATGCTTTAGTCCATTGACATAAGCAACTCTCTTGAATGTAACTGCTCCGATTGTGATCTTGCCATAGCCTTCTGTCTGACCACAGCTGGAGTCTCCAAAGATAACCTTTGGGCCGAGCTTAGCTTTGAACTTTGACAGTAGATCTTTATTTCCTGTCATATGCTTAGAGCATCCACTATCCAAATACCACTTGTTTTGAGTGATTGGATAGGCCTTCACCTGCAAGACAATTTTTTAGACAGAGTGGACCCAGGTAACCTTGGGTCCCTTGTTTTTCACATAAGAAAAACTGGAAATATATGAGAATGCAGGCTGAGGGTGATAACCTAGTGGGTGAGATCTCCTAGGTGGGATTCTCCATGCTGATGATGGGTCAACAAACATAGGGTTTCTATTCTCATTTAGGTTTCTATGGAATTGATTATAATTTTGAAAATCATATTGAAATCGTCGATCGACGTTCGACGATGGGTGCTCAGATCGTCGACCTTCGTTCGACCATTGAGCTTCCGATCGTCAAGCTGCGTTCGACGCTCTTTGCATTTCTTTGAAAAACTTCTTTCTCTTTTCTCTCTTAGCCTTATTTAATGTTTTATTTACCAGATTTACTTGCTCAGTGTTCTTCTTTCCACTAGCTGAAATGAAGTTCACTGGAGTTGAAAGATTATTTTTAAGAAGGACTGGGGGTTCACTGGGAGAAGCTCCTAAGCCTAGTTTATCATTACCTGACCTAGTGTTAGTCATGCTGGTAATTTCTAACAGCTTAAGGCTTCTACCATTAAGGGATTCTTCTAATCTCTTAGACTTAGCTAACTCTATTTTAAGAAATTTGATTTCTTCACTACAAGTAGTGAGTTCTTCCTTTAACCTAATGTTTTTCAGAGGCTATTGATTCTGAGTCAGCTAACCTATTTCTAAGTTCTTTTATTTCCTTCTCTGAGCTAATTAAATCTAAACATAAAGATTTAAATTCTACTTTAAATTCTTCTGAAGAAAAATCATAAGAAGAAAGTACCTCATCTTCTGTAGGCATCTCTTCATCAGAATCAGAACTCTCTGCAGCAGAGTGGTTGCTGCAGGCATCTATTGCCATGAGGCAAACTTCTTTTGCCTTCTTCTCTTCCTCATCTTCACTGGAGCTTGATGAGGAGGATTCTTCATCAGAATCACTCCAGGTTTCAGCAATGAAACCTCTCTCCTTCTTTTTGTTTTTGTAGGAGGATGACTTGGAGTGCTTCCTGTGCTGTTCTTTATCTTTTCTCTTGTCTTTGTTCTTCTCCTCTGGACACTCTGGCAAGATGTGTCCAGGCTTCCTGCAACCATAACAGATAATTTCTTTAGCAGGAGAGCGATCATACCTTGGTTTGTCTTCATAGCGTGAAGACTTCTTTCTGAACTCCTTTCTCCCCATTTTGAGAAACCTTTTGGCAAACAGTGCCATAAGTTCCTCATTAGATTGGCTGCTTTCAGAAACATCTGCAGCCTAAAGAGCTAGAGATTGCTCTTTTCTTGTAGGAGTGGGGGTCTTGGCTTCAGCTTCAGCTTCTCTGGTCTTCAGCACTTGCTCAAAAGACTTGAGCTTGCCGAGGAGAGCTTCAGTTGAGATCTCATTAGTACTTCTGGCTTCTTTGATGGGCCAGATTCTTAGATCCCATGTGCTAGGGAAGCACATAAGAATCTTATCATTGACCTCTGTCAATGATATGTCCTTGTCCAGGGTCCTCAGCTCATTGATGATTGAGCTGAGCCTGGTGTACATAGCTTCAACTGATTCAGCATCAGTTTTCTTGAAGTTCTCGTACTGTGAGATCAGGTTGGACCTTCTGTCCTTCCTTTCATCAGCTGAACCAGCTACAATCTGGTTCAGTGTGTCCCACATGGCCTTTGCTGACGAGCAATCAGCAACCTTCTGGAACACCTCATCAGACATAGTCTAAGCCAGTATGTTCATTGCTTTGGCATCTGCAATTTTGGCCTTCTTGTATTCATCATTATAATCTGGAGGAGGCACTGCACTCATATCAGATGATGAGGCAGTGGCAGCAGCAGGTGCTCTTGGGGGACCTGACAAAATAGAAGCAAAAATACTTTCATCAATAGAATTCATATAAAGTTTGATCCTTGCCTTCCAGATGCCAAACTTAGCTAAGTTGCATGCTGGAGGTCTGGTGCTTGAATAATCCTTAGACTGGGCCATGATAGTGAATATCTATAAGCTCTTGGTATCTATCAGGATCTTGTGACTTAGGTGTTAGCCTATTCAGTCAGTCAACCTCCCTCTGATACCAATTGAAAGTGAAGGGATAGATACTACTCTAGAGGGGGGGGTGAATAGAGTTATCAAATTTTGCACAGACAAAACTTAATAGTCTACCCAACTCCCTTGGAGTGAACTGCGGAATGAAAAGATTATAGATATTGATTTAACCTTAAAGCCTAACACAAGTGATGTGTACAAACACAAGCTAACTGTAATTACAGTTAAGCTTGGAAAAACCTAATCAGCAACTAGCAACCTAGTTATATCTAATCACAGCCACAATGCAAGAATTAAACAATGGAATCCAGACGACACAAGGAAATTTATAGTGGTTCCCCAAACAACTTGGGTACGTCCACTCTTCTACCCACACGGTAGGAATCCACTCAGGTTTTTGATCAGGTGCCCTGCCACCAACAGAATCTGCTTCAGGTAGATTCAGAAACCCTTTAGACTTTTGATCAGGTGTCTAAAAACCAAGCACAGGTTTTTGATCAGGTGCCCTGCCACCAAGGGATACTTTTGAAGGGAGTAATAACCCTGTACAGGAGGGGAAAGAAGGTTAAGATGTCTTCTCTATTTTACAATAGATTAGAGAAGCACAAAAACTTGCACTGAGCTAGAATGCTCTAAAGAATCAAGGCTCCCCCTGGCTCAAAGATGTCCAGGTGAAGTCTTGCTTCAGTGCAGAAAACTCTTCAGAAAGTTCTGAAGGAAAAGCTACAGGAAGAAAATAAATAATAAAAAGAAATCTCTTCAAGCAGCTATCTTCTTCTTCTTCTTCTTCAAAGAATCTCTGAGTTTGAACTTCCTGAAAGCAGGAGAACTCAGGTTGAAGAAGAGATGAGGATCTTAACACTTCTCAGTTAGATGGAGTTTGCTGAGAGCAGAAAGCTTGAAGGCTTGAAAGCTTGAATGAACAACTGGTTAGTTATTAGCTTCTGTTAACTAGCTTGAATCCTTCTGCAAAGGGTTCTTTATATAATCATCAGCAAGCAACGGCTCTCTTCCATTTGAATTATTTGTCTTCTTCTGAGCCTTGAGACCTGGGCTGTAAATATCAAGAAGACAGAAATATCTCTGCAGCAAAACATTCTACAAAAAGGAATAAACCTCTTTCTAAGAAGCTGCAGGCTTAAATCAAATAATCAGAAGGACTAAATAAAGTCACATCAGAAATAATCTCTTTATAGCAAAAAGAAGACTTTTCAGTCCAACGGCTATAAAGGGCTGTCAGCAAATAAAGTAATTTAAAGAGACAGCTAATAAGACAAACAACTTTATCTTAAAAGATTTGAACTCAGGCAAAAAGAATAGAGCAAATAATGCCTGGTTATTTTATCATACAGCTTGAAATAGTGTGCCAGAAAATGTATTAATTAATTAAATATAATAAATAAATACAAAATATAAAGGCAGGCAGAAAGCGTCGAACGACCTTCGGAGATCGTCGACCGACGCACGGAGATCGTCGATCTATCGGGCAGATAGTCGAACGATCCAGATAGTCGACCTATCGAAGAAGATAGTCGAACTACCCCGGCAAATAGTCGACCTATCAGAACAGATAGTCGAACTATCAGATAGTCGATCTATCAGGACAGATAGTCGAACTATCAAGCGCACAGAGATAGTCGACCTATCAAGCAGATAGTCGACCTACCTCAGAAAACAGATAGTCGACCTATCAACAGATAGTCGACCTATCAACGCAGAACAGATAGTCGACCTATTAACAGATAGTCGACCTATCAACGCAGAACAGATAGTCGACCTATCAACAGATAGTCGACCTATCAACGCAGAACAGATAGTCGACCTATCAACAGATAGTCGACCTATCAACGCAGACAAAGCGTCGACCAACTGATAGACGATCGTCGATCAGCCGATAGACGATAGTCGAACGGCGTTCGACTATAGTCGAACGAAAAACCTACTTAACCAAATTCTCAATTTGGAAAAGCGAGGACTCTACAGCTAGACTCCTAACCATTGACCATAGATATTTCTTGGGTCAAGGGGCACAAAGGAGAGGACTAAACTCAAATCAAACTAGGGTACCAACAGTTTGGAAATCTTCATCAACACCCCGAGCTCGGCTCAGCCCCAGGTAGACCCGCTGCGCAGGCTCCCATCTAGCTGGCAGGTCCGAAGGCTCGCCTGTGGGGGAGAGGTTTGGAAATCTTCATCAACACCCCGAGCTCGGCTCGGCCCCAGGTAGACCCGCTGCGCAGGCTCCCATCTAGCTGGCAGGTCCGAAGGCTCGCCTGTGGGGGAGAGGTTTGGAAATCTTCATCAACACCCCGAGCTCGGCTCGGCCCCAGGTAGACCCGCTGCGCAGGCTCCCATCTAGCTGGCAGGTCCGAAGGCTCGCCTGTGGGGGAGAGGTTTGGAAATCTTCATCAACACCCCGAGCTCGGCTCGGCCCCAGGTAGACCCGCTGCGCAGGCTCCCATCTAGCTGGCAGGTCCGAAGGCTCGCCTGTGGGGGAGAGGTTTGGAAATCTTCATCAACACCCCAAGCTCGGCTCGGCCCCAGGTAGACCCGCTGCGCAGGCTCCCATCTAGCTGGCAGGTCCGAAGGCTCGCCTGTGGGGGAGAGGTTTGGAAATCTTCATCAACACCCCGAGCTCGGCTCGGCCCCAGGTAGACCCGCTGCGCAGGCTCCCATCTAGCTGGCAGGTCCGAAGGCTCGCCTATGGGGGAGAGGTTTGGAAATCTTCATCAACACCCCGAGCTCGGCTTGGCCCCAGGTAGACCCGCTGCGCAGGCTCCCATCTAGCTGGCAGGTCCGAAGGCTCGCCTGTGGGGGAGAGGTTTGGAAATCTTCATCAACACCCCGAGCTCGGCTCGGCCCCAGGTAGACCCACTGCGCTGGCTCCCATCTAGCTGGCAGGTCCGAAGGCTCGCATGTGGGGGAGAGGTTTGGAAATCTTCATCAACACCCCGAGCTCGGCTCGGCCCCAGGTAGACCCGCTGCGCAGGCTCCCATCTAGCTGGCAGTTCCGAAGGCTCGCCTGTGGGGGAGAGGTTTGGAAATCTTCATCAACACCCCGAGCTCGGCTCAGCCCCAGGTAGACCCGCTGCGCAGGCTCCCATCTAGCTGGCAGGTCCGAAGGCTCGCCTGTGGGGGAGAGGTTTGGAAATCTTCATCAACACCCCGAGCTCGGCTCGGCCCCAGGTAGACCCGCTGCGCAGGCTCCCATCTAGCTGGCAGGTCCGAAGGCTCGCCTGTGGGGGAGAGGTTTGGAAATCTTCATCAACACCCCGAGCTCGGCTCGGCCCCAGGTAGACCCGCTGCGCAGGCTCCCATCTAGCTGGCAGGTCCGAAAGCTCGCCTGTGGGGGAGAGGTTTGGAAATCTTCATCAACACCCCGAGCTCGGCTCGGCCCCAGGTAGACCCGCTGCGCAGGCTCCCATCTAGCTGGCAGGTCCGAAGGCTCGCATGTGGGGGAGAGGTTTGGAAATCTTCATCAACACCTCGAGCTCGGCTCGGCCCCAGGTAGACCCGCTGCACAGGCTCCCATCTAGCTGGCAGGTCCGAAGGCTCGCCTGTGGGGGAGAGGTTTGGAAATCTTCATCAACACCCCGAGCTCAGCTCGGCCCCAGGTAGACCCACTGCGCAGGCTCCCATCTAGCTGGCAGATCCGAAGGCTCGCCTGTGGGGGAGAGGTTTGGAAATCTTCATCAACACCCCGAGCTCGGCTCGGCCCCAGGTAGACCCGCTGCGCAGGCTCCCATCTAGCTGGCAGGTCCGAAGGCTCGCCTGTGGGGGAGAAGTTTGGAAATCTTCATCAACACCCCGAGCTCGGCTCGGACCCAGGTAGACCCGCTGCGCAGGCTCCCATCTAGCCGGCAGGTCCGAAGGCTCGCCTGTGGGGGAGAGGTTTGGAAATCTTCATCAACACCCCGAGCTCAGCTCGGCCCCAGGTAGACCCGCTGCGCAGGCTCCCATCTAGCTGGCAGGTCCAAAGGCTCGCCTGTGGGGGAGAGGTTTGGAAATCTTCATCAACACCCCGAGCTCGGCTCGGCCCCAGGTAGACCCGCTACGCAGGCTCCCATCTAGCTGGCAGGTCCGAAGGCTCCCCTGTGGGGGAGAGGTTTGGAAATCTTCATCAACACCCCGAGCTCGGCTCGGCCCCAGGTAGACCCGCTGCGCAGGCTACCATCTAGCTGGCAGGTCCGAAGGCTCGCCTGTGGGGGAGAGGTTTGGAAATCTTCATCAACACCCCGAGCTCGGCTCGGCCCCAGGTAGACCCGCTGCGCAGGCTCCCATCTAGCTGGCAGGTCCGAAGGCTCGCCTGTGGGGGAGAGGTTTGGAAATCTTCATCAACACCCCGAGCTTGGCTCGACCCTAGGTAGACCCGCTGCGTAGGCTCCCATCTAGCTGGCAGGTCCGAAGGCTCGCCTGTGGGGGAGAGGTTTGGAAATCTTCATCAACACCCCGAGCTCGGCTCGGCCCCAGGTAGACCTGCTGCGCAGGCTCCCATCTAGCTGGCAGGTCCGAAGGCTCGCCTGTGGGGGAGAGGTTTGGAAACCTTCATCAACACCCCGAGCTCGGCTCGGCCCCAGGTAGACCCGCTGCGCAGGCTCCCATCTAGTTGGTAGGTCCGAAGGCTCGCCTGTGGGGGAGAGGTTTGGAAATCTTCATCAACACCCCGAGCTCGGCTCGGCCCCAGGTAGACCCGCTGCGCAGGCTCCCATCTAGCTGGCAGGTCTGAAGGCTCGCCTGTGGGGGAGAGGTTTGGAAATCTTCATCAACACCCCGAGCTCGGCTCGGCCCCAGGTAGACCCGCTGCGCAGGCTCCCATCTAGCTGGCAGGTCCGAAGGCTCGCCTGTGGGGGAGAGGTTTGGAAATCTTCATCAACACCCCGAGCTCGGCTCGGCCCCAGGTAGACCCGCTGCGCAGGCTCCCATCTAGCTGGCAGGTCCGAAGGCTCGCCTGTGGGGGAGAGGTTTGGAAATCTTCATCAACACCCCGAGCTCGGCTCGGCCCCAGGTAGACCCACTGCGCAGGCTCCCATCTAGCTGTCAGGTCCGAAGGCTCGCCTGTGGGGGAGAGGTTTGGAAATCTTCATCAACACCCCGAGCTCAGCTCGGCCCCAGGTAGACCCGCTGCGCTGGCTCCCACCTAGCTGGCAGGTCCGAAGGCTTGCCTGTGGGGGAGAGGTCAGGTTAGCTTCATCTAGTTGGTTGAAAGATATACGGGCAGGACTCGGGCCCGGACCGGAGGCAAGGCCCCAAAGGTCCCGGCCCGAAAGGGTCTCGGCTGAAAGAAGCCTCGACTCGAAGGTCTCGGCTAGGGGATTCTCGCAAAGGAAGGCTCCCTGGCCGACCTAGGCAAGATGACTCAATCAATAGCGCAAGGCTCCCGCCCGGTCGATCCCCAAGGAAGGTTAACTTAAAGAGACTAAGGGTCTCGGCGGAAGCCCGCACGGAAGCCACTCGGCTGACTAATCTATTCGTTCGAACACACACCGGCAATAAAAATAATACATTGCATTATACTCAACGATTACAGGGGTTTATAGCTTCTCGCTCGTTACAAAAGAATATCAAAAATAAGAAGGTGCTTCACGGGGATGCGCTGTAATCCCCGCTGGTGCTCTCGCCAGAGTCCTCGCCAGAGCTCGCTTCAGACGTCTCGCCGGCCTCGGTGGAAGACTTCGGGACCTCTGAGGGAGGAGAGTCCGGCGCGCCCGGGGGCTTCGGCACTGGGTCGAATAGCCTGGGGAGGAGTTGGCGAGCGTTGATGGTTGCGCCATCCTCCCGAAGCAGCTTCGCGTCTCGCAACGTCTCGACGGTCAGCTTGATGGTGGCCTGAGCATTCGCCTGCAGCAGCTTGTCGATCTCGTACTCCGAGAACTGGCGGCTCTTCAGTCTTTCGTCAAGCGTCGGAGGTGGGCCTTTGGCCGCTTCTGCACGCTGGAGTTGGTCCCTCAGCAGGACGTTCGCGTATCGAACATCAGCCAACTCCGCGCGAAGCGCCGCGGCTTGGGCGGAATCCTGTGAAGAAGAAATCAGCTCAGTAAATATTGCGCAAACGAGAATTCGAGAAGCGAGAGCGGGGGCCGAGAAGATCTCGCTTACCTCGACGGCGGGACACAAAGACAACGCCTCTAGAGCTTTCGCCAACTCCTGGTGAGCACTCACAAGCTCTGTCTCCGAAGTGCGTGCTCGGGCCACCGCCTCCTCCCTCGCCTTGTACATGTCGGCGAAGTTCTTGTCGATGCTGATGCTTCGACGCACGCACATATGCGCAAGCTCGAACCCATGCAGTAGGGCCCGGATAGAATCGAAAGCCAGGAGCCGGGTGGGCATCTGGTCGAAGACACTGGCGTCCTCTCGGCTTTAGAGGCCATAGACAAGCGAGAAGGCTTCGCTAGTAACCTCCTCCCGCTCCACCCAACTGGGAAGGAGTGTTGAAACCTTGACCAGGTTGGCTTCGGGATACCATTGGAGCAGGGGCTTCCCCTCGGCGTCGGTGTGCATCACGCCGAAGCCGTAATTTCTGTGCCCTTTCGGCACTTCCTTGGGCGGGGTCCGGGCGGAGGTCTCGATGACCGCTCCCTCTCCTTCCGCCGCGTTAGTAGCCGGCGGGTTCTCGGCAGCGGCCTCGGTGCGCCTCCTGGCGGCAGCGCCCATCTCGCTGGCCGTCCGGAGCAGTCCTTCGAAGGACTCGCCCGGGGCGGGAGGCCGGGCAGGCGAGACGGCCAAGCCCTTGCCTTTATCCGCAGCGGATGGCTTCGGTCTCTTCAGCGGTCGCGGGGCGGGAGCGGGGCATTTCCGCTTCTTTGCTCCGGTCGACAAGGTTAGAGCAGGCTCATCTCGGCAGGCGGTAGCGCTAGCCTCCGCGAGAGCGAGAGAGCCTCTCGCGGCCAGACCCTCGGCTCCTCGGACTTCAGCAAAGGGTTGGCGCAGGGGGACCTCCCGCTCTCCTGCAAAGTTAAAATACTTCAGCACAAGAAGATCCTTGATAAGGGATTGAATTTGGGGCGAGACCGGACCTTCGCCCGGGTGGATGGGTAGAAGGGTGTCGACGTCTCGCCTGAGGAAGAGAACGTCAAACTCCTTGGTCCCAAAGAATTCAAGGATTGCGCTCTCGCGCGATCCCAGGGTAGGCGGCTTGTAGGCGGCGTCCTCGTATTGTACAGGCCGAAGCGGGACGTTGCCGAAGTCCCCACTGACATAAACGAACTTCTCACCCCAGTGATGGTGTTTGTTGGCGAGACCGGTGGTCTTGAGCAGCTGCCCGGAGAAGAAGACCACCCCTCCTTTCGCGCGGAAGGTGAACAGCTTGCGGAAGATCGGTAAACTGAACTCGATCCTCTCGGATCATATGTAGCATATGAATGCTATAAGGATCGCGACTGAGTTCGGGTTCAGTTGGGCGGGAACCACCCCATAGTAGCGGAGAGCAAGCCGAACCTCCGACCAAAGGGGAAGGCGGAAGCCCACCTCGAAATGCTCGAGGGGGATGGCGAGCTCTCCCGCATCCGGAGTATTCACCTTATCGTGATTACCCGGGTTCCGCGCCGAGAAGCCGGCGGGAATGTAGCGGGTGACGATCAGGTTATATTCATCTAAGGTGAGCGTGCAGGAAGGGAAGAGGTGTTTTCGGAAGGCTTCCGCGCAGCGGGCGCGACCCTCGTTCTCGCCAGGCATAGTGGGTTTGCGAGTGAGAGCGAGAGCTGAAGAGAGGTGAAAGCGGAAGCAAGAATGCGAGAGCAAGGAAAGGGGGTTGAGATTCCGGGTCAGAGAAATAAATGCGGTTGGTAGGCATCCTTATTTATAGGGAACTATAATCATGGCGGCTCCGTCCGATAGAGAGAGAAAAATGACAGCGGAGCACAGCTGTCACGATCTGAACCAGCGACGCCTCGGTTTTCCCCCTCAGAATGACAGTAGTCGACGATCGCCTCTCATAGGCACGAGCCTCTTGGTTTGGGCGCAAGCTTCTTAGCTTTGGAGCAAGTGACCTAATTTTAACACATTATTAAAATTCACAGCGCAATGAAGGGATAGACGGGTAATAACATGCTCTCGCCGCCGAGAGCTGAATAAAGTTAACAATAACAGTTATTACAAAGGCTTAAGGGTACATGGCGGAAGGGAAGGCTAAAGAGGAAGAAGGGGCGAGACCTAGAAGAACTAATACGGCTCCCAACGCCATCGCCCTCGTTCACGCCGCCTGGTTCGCGGAGGGGCCAGCGGGTTGAAATAAGAGGACAGCGTGGTGCACCCCAGGTTGATCCGCCTAGCGTGATCCCAGATCTGTGCGATGCATCTCCCTGGCGAAGACTAGGCGGTAGGTCCTCCCGGTCGATCAGTCTCGCCCAAGAAGAAATCCCGTTCCAGGGCCTCCAACCTTTGTTCCACGGACTCGCGGAACGCTTTTGCCGCGGCAGCATGGGTGCGATCTCGCCGGATGAGCTTGGCCAAAGTGGCCGAGATCTTCTTCCTCCGCTCCTTCGCATTCCCGGCGCCGTTCAAGGTTTCCTCTATCTCGCCGGACGAAGAAGGGAACCGTCTTCTTCTTCTTCTCCTTCTTCTTCTCCTTCTTCTTCTTCTTTTTCTTCTTCTTCTCCTTCTTCTTCTTCTTCTTCTTCTTCTTCTCCCTCCTCATTAGCTCCCGACCGAGAGCTGGGATCCCCTGCGAAAAGTGCACTCGCGATTATGATTAAGGCTTAACGATTAGCCGACAAAATATCTCGCATACCTGTAGTCTGGCGAGAGCCATTGATTGGCAACGGATGAGAAGGCCCGACCCCTCCGTCAGTACCATAAAGAAGGTGGAGAGGCTTACCCCGCCCTGGGAGGAAGGGTTTACGAACAGGGGTCCCGGCCTGGCCGGAAGCATGGAGAGGGTTGTCCTCTCCCAAGGGAGGATCGACATCCTTAGGGGTAGTGAAAGGCTCGAGGGCCACCCCTCCCGCCGGCAGGGTGGGATTCGCCGCAGAAGAAATCGACGCACCGATTCTCGCTCCATCTTCCCGGGTGACGAAACCCAGGAGATTGGAAGCTGGCTCTGCGAGAAGGCGGTTCAGAAAAGGAAGGGCATGATTGAACTAGCGAGAAGTGGCGGAAAGCGTACCCATCACCTGGGTCCCGGCTGGAGGAATTTCCTCCGAGACCCTCGTTCGACCCTCGGGAGGGGGAGCTGACAAATCGGGGGGTGGGGGATCGGAGAAGACCCGGCGTCGTCATTAGGAAGGGATTCCTGCGAAAGGCCACGTTAGCCGTCGAACCTGCAGCATAAGCATCTTGGTAAGAGTGGCCGGAAGGCATACCTTCTGCGGGGAGGGGCCTTCCGCGGGATTGGGAGTAGGAGAAGGTGGATCCCTGTTCTCGCTAGCAATATCTCGCCGGACCACCTTCGCTTTTCGTTTGCCCTTTTTCTTCTTCGGCTTCGAAGGACCGGCGTTTGGAGATTTCCTCGATAGCCAGGGCGCTACCGCAGCGCAGTTGGCTAGGGCTCGCGCTTGAGCCGCGACCAACCGATCCTGAAGGTCCTATGGAAGTGGCTCGCCGGCGCGCTTAGCATACATCTTGGTATCTCGCAAAAAGCCCCATGCGAGAGCTCAGTAAGGAAGCAGCAGTTCGGAGGTAAGACTTACGGACACCCGACGGCGTGTATTTATAGCTGCAGTAGGGCCCGCCAAAAGATTCTCTTGGCTATCGGGCACGTGTCCAGCGAATATTTCGGGGTTGGACTTGTCTTGTCGAGCGCAGGGCTAGCTCGAAAAGAGCGGGGATTGTGTACAACCCCATATTCGCTGGATGGAACCCCAAGGGGTCAGTGGTCAGGATTGGGCTAGCCTCTGGCTAGTCTTGGGTTAACCCTAAGACAAACTTATAAGAGTTCTCGCCTTTAAGGGCTCTCGCCTGGCGATTGGCAAAACCGTTCGCGCCACGCCAGGCTTCGGGTTCCAGACCAGATGAGCTCCCGTCTTGAAGGAGCTCCCGCCCAAGAGCAAGCGAGAACCAGTGAAGCCAAAGCAGATCGTCGAGCTACCAGCCAAAGGCCGATCGACGACCTATTAGAGCAGATAGCTGACCTAGACAAAGCAGGTGGCTCGACTATGGTAGCTCCCGCCCGGGGCAGGCGAGAAGGCATTAAGTGAGCCTTTAGCTGCAATGACATCAAGACCATCAAGGGCGAGAACCTTCTTGACAGGAGCTCTCGCCGAAGTAAGCCCAGTCGGTTTTTTAGCGAGAGCCTTCTCGTCCGGGGTTCTCGCCAAGTGGGCCCGCGTGGTAGGGTCCCGCATCCAGAGGGGCTATTTCATTATTTCATTATTTCATTATTCACAGGTAAAATTACCCTGGTGCCCCGGGGATGATAGCGGGATTCAGCTATTGGCAGACCCATCAGGGGTACTTCGGTATTTTCATGTCAAGGGGAGACTATAAAAAGACCCATAGGGGCTCTTTGGAAGGCAGGCTCTTCATTATTCTCCAATTTTAGTGCTTTCTGAAGAGCTCCCAGCCCGGCGTTTGGCTTTGGAGGGGAAGCTCTCAGAGATCTTCCGGGTGTGAGGTGGGACCTCCCAGCTGAGGCTTTGGGTCAGTCTTAGGACCTTAGCATCCAGTCAGGGGTCGAGATTTGGGAGAAGTAGGCGTTGGCTACACTTTGGTTCGTGAACATTTGTTGAGGTCAATTTTGGCTTCAACACCCGAGTTGCCTGAATTAGTCGTTGACTCTCCTGTTGAGTCTAAGGATGTCTCTAGGACTGTGCCCATCCCTGAGGACGAGGCTGAATACGCTGGCGATTTGAGTGACGATGAGGAGATTTGTTACCCTAGTGACCTGGATGAGGATTTCTCCTCTGAGGAATCGTCTCCTCTTCCTTTCGGCGATGTTTTTGAGGCGTCTCCCTTGATAGTTATGTAGTTTTCTGATGACCCTGAGTCAGAAGACATTCTGGCTGAGTCACCCTATGTTGAGAGCTTACCTATTACTGATTTAAGTGATGAACTGCTAGAACACGAGCTAGTTCCTTCTAGACCAGAACATATTGAGGTGCCCATTTATTTAGCATCCCCGTTAGATCAATCCAATCAGATAAGTGCGAGTGAGGATCACAATATTATTAAGATTGACCCAAGATTGGTTGATGTTTCAACGGTGTTGGAAGAGTCACCTTGGGATGGATGTTTATCTTGGGATAATCTTAGTGGTGCACATCCGGGAGATAGTTCATTGATATTATCATCATTGCTTGAGGGTCATACTAATTTAGATTCTCCCCGGGATTTGATTTGCCCAACCCTCCATCCTGATTTAGACAATGTACCTACATCGTGGGAAGATTTATTTAGCGAAGGGTGTGACATTTTGGAAGATTTACCCAGTGTGGGAAGGCTATTTGTGGATGACGGTAGCACTGAGGACCCAATAGACATTTCTTTGATGTTAGCTCCTTTGCCAGAAACCCAAAATTGTTTAGAAATTTTGTCGGATACGATTTTGCCTACCTATGATACGATCACTAATTTTGAATTAAATGAAGTATCAAATGAGTTGGAAGACTTGTCGGCTGAGTTTTCAGTGAGGACGAATCCACAGTTTAATTTTTCCTATGATTTTAACGGCCTGCAACCGGAGGCTTGTTCTTGGACGAGTAATCCGTGTTTTGACATTGAGTGTGACTTAACTTCCCCTACGGAATCACCCATGTCGACTCTCCCTCCAGTTCATTTAACTCGAGTAGATGATTTGTTAGGACACTAGCTAGTCATTTCTAGTCCTTTACATTTGGATAAGTTTATTATTACCGCCTCCCCATTAGGCTTACTTAGATGGATTTGGGTAAACGTAGTTGGTGACGAGCGTTTTCGGCTTGCTATTCATTACGAAATTTTTAAATCAAAATTTAATTCCAAATTTAAAACGAAAACATTAGGCTCCACTGAAATAATTTTTGAATTTAAAGCACCCGTGCCACCTGACAGAGTTCCATTATTTTCTACTATTAATTCTAGTCATGTTGCACATGGGTTAACCCCACATGGTTTTAAGTTAATTAGGCGCATTCTTATCCTTTTAATCCATCAAAATGCGTCCTTTAATTTACTTGCGAGTTTGTGTCAGAAAGTCTCTCACCGTTATGTAATTGATTTGGTTTTGGCTTGTATCACCCCTGAACGGATGCTCCCGGGAACCTTAGAAATAATAACGAATCGGCTAGTCTATTCTTTACGAATTTTACGGAAGTTTGGTGACATGACATTTCTTTTAAAAGTTTCCATTGATTGGGGCATAGCTCCTATTTTCATCATTACATACTTTACGCTTTATGCTTTTATGCCACTTGAAATGTCTACCTCCCCGTCTATATTTTCCATTATTCTTTCTATTGGGTTGGGTGGTGACAGTTTCCTAGAATCGTTCTCCTTCTCGGTCTCCATCGGAGGTATGTTGGTGGATGTTGTTGAAATTCTTTTTCCTTCTTTGGCTAACGCGTATTTGAGGTCCCTCCAAGACCACCTTTTGCCATGCAGGTTCTTCTTCCCCGTCGATGACCTTCCAGGCAAGTACATACAGGTATACTCATCAGTGATGAGTATTTTTAAGAGGGGGAGGATTGATGGAGCCGACTTCCCATGACATGTGGCCAAGGAGCATCCTCCCTCTCACGATGATGGTGACCCGGTAGATTTGAATGGAGACGTCGGCCCGCAACACTTTGATGACGACGACATCATGTTACAAACGACCCTTGGAAGCGTCGCCACAATAGCCGTCCGGAGCGTAAGCCCAATTATTATTTATTAATAATATATATTAATAAATAATAATTGAGTAATAATATATTTTATTAGTTATTTTATTTCGAAATTATCATTTTTATTTCATGTTTAATTTCATGTATTATTTGTAACATGGTTATGTTATAAAACCATGGTGTATGTGTTGTGTTTTATTTCAATTTCATGTTGGGCTGCATGTTTCCCTTTTCCCTTGATTGTAAAGCCTATATAAAGGCATGTACTCCTTTGTTTTTCCCTTGTTAATGAATGAAAAGAAAACCAATTTCAAGATTGAAATACTCCTCCTTCTCAAAGGCAAGCTTCGACCCCCCTCTATTCCTCTTCTTCTTCTTTGGCCGCCGGCTACCCTCCTCCTCCCCTCTCTCTCGGCCTCCCTTCTCCTCCCCTTCTCCCTTCATCATTTCTTTACATCCTTGCTACCCAAGCCTTACCATCTTCTTCATCCTTCACACAACCGGCCACCTCTCTCCCCCAACCAACCCGAGCCACCTCCTATCAACCCTAGCCGAGCCACCTCCATCACCAACCTCCAAAGCCGCCACCTAACTCCTCCCTCACAAGACCCGACCACCACCCAAAACTCCCACACCCGAGCCCTATCCCTCTTCAAACTCGAGCCCCACCTTCTCCTCTTTCCCTCCACACCAAATCTCTTTCCTAATCCAAAGTATTCTCTACAATATTCCCACGTATTTACCATATTCAAAATATATCCCGGTCCATAAATTCTCTACCTACCATATTTGAATTATATCATTCCTTAATTATTTCTGATATCCTGCCACCTTTTCTCTCTCCTGCCTTATTGGGAAATATTATTTCCATATTTAGAAGATTTCGCCGGGACTTTCCAAATATAGCGTGATACGAAGAATGCGACAGATTTCTCTCCCTCCGGCGTAACTCTGGCGGAGCCGTTGAAGAACGATTCTATTAGAGTGAACCAGATTCATCAAATCCAGTTGGGTAACGAACATTTCCACCTTTATGTGTTTCTCTTCTTTAGATAGATCTTGTGACATTGGCAAATTGCGTGGCTTGTTTAACGCGTGAATTTTCGTGGCTAATTTATTTTAGTTATTGTCGTGTTTATTTCTTTCGTTTAAGTTCGTGAGGCGTGACGACCCTCATTTTATTTTGTTGGGAGACAACCACCCTCGTCCGAATCTTTTGTTTTCGGTGGATTCTCTTTTGGTACTACAACGCTCGACCGAACCGTGTGGGTTCTTTTCGCTTGAGAGGACCTTTGTCTATCGCCTTGGTATTATCTTAAGGGGCCTCGCGAACCCCCCGTAATCTTTAAATAGTAACAATATTAATTAAACCGCTGCTGCGTTAAATGCTTGAGTGTGATGTGCGGGATATTGGAGAGCGTCGTGTTAGTTACGTCGGCCACCCAAACGCTCGAAAGAGTGGGCCTGCATCAATCTAGAGGTACTATGTACCTGCGTTTTGAGCGGTCGATTGGTGGCAATGCAAAGGGGGGTCCTTCCAGGCTTGTTACACTATGAGTGTTAGTCTACCTAGAGTGCTCAATGGTTGCCGTGAGGTGAACACATCGGAGTGGGATGGGCGAGGATGTATCCAACACGTGAGTTGTAGTAGACTAGTGCCCGACCAACAAGCTAATAACCTCTAATCGGTGGTGGGACCAGGAATGATTTGGTACACCGTAAGCATGCCCTGATTGCACGGAGGGTCTAACACGAAGGCCGACATTTGTGATGATGTTGTGCATGAGTGCACTTGTTGTGATATATATGTTGTGATTGCAATGCATGCAGGGAAGGAACCACTGCCCTGGGTAAGGGGTAGGGTCATTATAATTGGTCAGCTGAATGCTGACCGTTGCTTTGTTTATCACCCGTGGGGTGGATGTCCATATGCAGGTGCTGCGGGCTGAATTGGATTGAGCGGGCTGAAGCCCTTGTTGCTGCTACTTCTTGCAGGCCCTTGAAGGCCGTGCGAAGACTTGGATTTTATTTGTGGCCGGCCTGCGTGTCGATGTATGAAACCACCTCTTGTAAAGAGAAACATGTAAGGCCTTAAGGCCGTGAGTTCTTGTGTACTTATATACATTCCTTGTGTTATATATAAATATGTTATTTATATATTTAGTGGACATTCATTGGATGAGTTCTTGCAAGATTTAAACTTCCGCTAGAATGCTCTGAGTTAAGATGCGAGAAGAAAGTATTTTGATATTCATACGTGATTCCGCCGTTTGTCTGTGAAATATGGCATGGGGCCCGGCCGGACCCTCTGTTATATTCCTTGTGATGGATGGAGGCGTTACAAAGTTGTATCAGAGGGAGGGTTTTGGTAGGTATCACATAATTGAACTCAAGAATGTCCACTAGGAATGTGAGCGTGTATATTAGGCATGTTTGCCATTTTGGATTGGACGTTAATGATGTCTTGTTCACGTATAGGTGACGAGGAGTGGAGCTGGGCAGTCTGAACCCCAGCGTTCGGATGAGAGTGCGGCACCAGCTGAGGTGCCCACACCTCCTCCTTCTGTTGAAACCATACGCTTAGTTGCGGAGGTGCTATTTGTCATGTTTCATGCACAACCTATTGGGTAGGCAAGGCCTGCAGTGGAGCCAGTATGGGTTGGTGCGAGGCAAGAGCGTGTTGAGGCTCTGATTGACGAGCAAGCGGCTGATGAGCAACTGATGCGGTTTATGGAGTTTCATCCACCTACGTTCGATGGGGCAGGTTCCCCAACGCAGGCCGATGATTGGTTCGCAAGAGTGAATCGGGTCCTGACAGCGATCAGGACTGATGAGGGGCAAAAAGTTACTTTAGCCACTTTCCTGCTGGAAGGAGAGGCGAGGCTTTTGTGGGATGAAGTGGAATTGCACCAATTGGCCGGCAGAGTCCTAGGGGAGATATCGATGGATGAATTCTCAAGATTATTTTGGGAAATGTATTTGCCAGTATCACAGAAAATTGCAATGGATAATGAGTTCCAACATCATGGTGCAGGGTGAGAGTACTATTGATAATTTCCTGCATGAGTTTACCATGCTGGGGCGCTATGCGGGGTCTACTTTTGCGGAAGAAGCGCGGAAGACGAATAGGTTCTATGAGAGACTTCGAGATGAGCTGAGGTTGGCGCTCCCGAGTTCAGTGAACTAAGGCTTCCAAGCGTTAGTAGATACAACCTGTGCGATAGAGAAGGATTTGAAATGGGTACAGGACAAGAAGAGCTTGGCGGTGGAAAAGCCAGAGTTCAAAGTTCTGCAATCGGAACAATCGAAATTGAGGAAATGAGATAAGAAGAGGTTCATGCCTGCTGAACAAACTTCTTCGGATGTTGCTTCAGGAGCAACATATGGGCAAGGACGTGTGGAGACACGTACGTATTTTAACTATGGGAAGCAGGGACATGTCTCCCGTAATTATTGGAGTGACCATTCAAAGGGTGAGAAAAAGACCGGTGCGTCCTATGAGGAATAGGGCAATGCAGTGGCAGAGTCATCTGCATCCCAGGCACAACCTCGAATGTACACTCTCGAATTGCAGGAGCCGCAGAGCTCAAATCGTGAAGCACAGCAGCCTCGCGTGTATAATCTGGAGTTACAGGAGGCCGTAAAGCGGATTATGAAGGACGCGGGCGAGCGAAAATAAAATAAAGAGTGTACTTTACTGATGTCGTAATGTAGTAAAGTACCCGTTGTATGTCTATTTGTAAAGACTTTGTTTATGAATTGTCATGGGGCGAGACAAGCTGCGACCTCTGAGCTCTAAACCGGGATTATTTTTTTTGTAAAATTGCAACAAAGGAGTGGTTGTGTTGGTGTCTACAGTTGAGCTAAATTTCGGGATGAAATTTCTGTAAGGAGGGGAGGGTTGTAACACCCCAAATCCCAAATTTGAGTTCAGGCTGGGCAACACGGTCTGGGACACGGGCGTGTCCCAGGGCATGTCTAGCTCTGTTTGTACGAGTGTGATTTTGGACTCGAGTGTGTCTCGAGTGAGGCACACGACCTAGGAAACGGGGGTGTCCCAAGCCATTTTCTTCACTGTGTTATCGCGAGTTCTCGACGAAATGCAGTCGACGATCTTCGAGAGGCGACACGACCAGGGACACAGGCGTGTCCAAGGCCGTGTCCTGCTCGGGTTGGTAGCAAGGTTGTGTCAGGTGATGAACACTACCTAGATCCCAAGCATGTTCTAGGTGACACAGATGTGTCATAGTTGACACGGGCATGTTGGGAACCCGTATCCCTTTCGGGATTTATTGGTCCTGTGTCGATTGAGGGTCACGCCCCTCAGCACGGGTGTGTACTGATTGACACGGGCGTGTCAGGAGCTTGACACGGGCATGTCTAAGACCGTGTCCTTGTCTGGTTTGAGTCGGTTCCTTTGCCGCTTAAGGTACACGACCTGTGACACGGGCGTGTCACAAGCCGAGTAAGCCCAGGAAAAGTTATTTCAGGGCGGATCATGGCCGTTCATTTTATTCTAATTGGATCCAATGGTACAAGCTCCTTCCTGCTATTATAGGACCAAGGATTGAAAGTTATCTCTCATTCTATGTTGGCCATTCTCTTTCTAAATAGATAGAGAGGGGAGAGCAATGAAGGAAGAAGGAGAAGAGATCCGACCGCCGGAGGAGCTTCAGCGATCCAAATCGAGAGCCGAGTTCAACGTTGTGGAGGCAAAGCCGTCGCGGTGATTACCATCTGGCTAGATTTCCATGGCTCTAAAGCGATCGTCAAGGGTAACGATCTCCTTCTTGGAAAAGTGAAGTCCTTCTTAATGCATGTGCATGGAATCCTCCACCAAGAGATGGAAAGCGTAAGCGATTCCAGCGGGTTGATAGTTGATATCCCAAGTTGAGTCTGCATCTAGATCAGGAAATGAGTAGTATGGAATAAGCATGTTGTGTGAATCCCATCCAGACGGTTAGTCTGGATTGGTGATGTTTATATTGCAAACCAGAGAAGACTCCGTGTATGAAACGAGTAATTGAAGTTTGTGAGGGTGCCTGTGAATTGTGAGTAGCAGGAAGTACTGGGGGTTTATGCCCAGGAAAATACCCAGGAAGCTTTGTGTGAGCTTCTTGTGTTGTATGCTCTACAAGAGATGTATGTGAGGTGGCCGTGAGAGCCATTCTTTGTGATTGTGGAACCTTTGTGGCATTGGAATTGTACGCTCTGCGTGAGCTGTGTGCTGAATCAGAAATTGACACTGTTATGAGAGATTGATTGGTGGCAATGCAAATGGGGGGGGGGGCTACGAGCCTTCCCGGCTTGTTACACTATGGTGGTAGGTCGATCTAGAGGTACACTGTACCTGCGTTGTGAGTGGTTGATTGGTGGTAATGCAAAGGGGGGGCCTTCTCGGCTTGTTACACTACGGGTGTAGGTCGACCTAGAGTGTTCTGTGGTTGCTGTGAGATGAACACCTTTGAGTGGGATGGGTGAGGATGTCTCTAACACGTGTGTTATAGTAGACTAGTGCCCAAAGAACAAGCTAATAACCTCTAATCGGTGGTGGGACCAGAAATGATTCAGTACATCGTAAGCGTGCCCTGAGTGCACGGAGCTTCTGGCACGAAGGTCGGCGTTTGTGATGATGTAATGCGTGAGTGCACTTGTTGTGATATATATGTTGTGATTGCAATGCATGCAGGGAAGGAACCACTGCCCCGGGTAAGGGGTAGGGTCATTATAATTGGTCAGCTAAATGCTGACCGTTGCTTTGTTTATCACCAGTGGGGTGGATGTCCATATGCATGTGCTGCGGGCTGAATTGGATTGAGCGGGATGAAGCCCTTGCTGCTGCTGCTTGTAGGCCCTTGAAGGCCGTGCGAAGACTTGGATTTCATGTGTGGCTGGCCTGTGTGCCGATGTATAAAACCACCTCTTGCAAAGAGAAACATGTAAGGCCTTAAGGTCGTGAGTGCTTGTGTACTTGTATACATTCCTGGTGTTATATATAAATATGTTATTTATATATTTAGTGGACATTCATTGGATGAGTTCTTGCAAGATTTAAACTTTCGCTAGAATGCTTTGAGTTAAGATGCGAGTAGAAAGTATTTTGATTTTCACACGTGATTCTGCCATTTGTTTGTGAAATATGGCGTGGGGTACCAACCGGACCCTCTGTTATATTCCATGTGACGGATGGAGGCGTTACACTACCCCAGAGTGATCCACACTCCTACAACTCAGGCAACCATTGCCCTAACTCAGCCTTTATAACACATGCTTACAACTCAGGCACTTAGCCTTACCACTCGGATTCAATATGAATCCTACACAGAATATCAAGGAAATGAATTACAGACACCAGCGAAAAATTTCTGTGTCTGTCTACCTGGACTAAGCAAATTTCATCCCTTTCTTCGTCTTCACAGCAACAAGATGAGGGAGTGATCTTGAATTAAAACCCGGCTTGTTCTTGAAGCGACTAGCAGAAACCTCTGCTTCTTCTTATTCAGGAATCTATCCCGATTTGGACTGAGCAAATATCATCCCTCTCCACTTCTTCTTCAAAGATCCAGTGAATGATCTTCAGATCTATCTCGACTTGGATATTGAAGATACTTTCAGCTAGGGATCGCCTAGACTGATTTGTCTTCCTCAAAGAAATACTCTGAACTTGCTGTAGTAGATATTGAATGCCTCAGCGAACTTAGAACCCCTTTAAATTTTCGAATTGAATTTCTTGACTCTGCAACAATGGCGGATGTAGACGATGAACTCCATTTCTCATTTTTAGAATGAGTTAATTTTTTTGATCAGAAAGCTTCTTATTTGATTTCGATCTCAGCTGCTATTTATAATCCCATCAATTAGCAAAATGATCGACACGTGTCCCAGATCTAACAGTGTTTAACACCTCAGCTTAATCAAATTGAGATTTATTGTAGAATTACGGTGACGTTAATGTCGATTTGCAACGAACTTGAAATTTATTGACTTGTTGACTTTGCTGACGTCAACATCATTCTGGACTTAGCCAAAATCAACTATCTTTCCAAAAGTTCTGCGTTCGATGAACTCCAAGCTCAGTTCGAAAAACCCTGAGCTCAGCTCGATGAATCAGTGAAAGAGATGAAAGCTGAGTTCGTTGAATTCTGAACTCCGTTCGACGAAAGCAAAGTTTAGGTCGACGAATAGTGGATAAGCTGAGTTCGACAATTCTGAAAGCTGAGTTCTTCTTACAGATGAAAGCTAAGTTCGACGAATTCTGAACTCTGTTCGACGAATTCTAAACTCCGTTCGATGAATTCTAAACTCAGTTCGACAAAAGCAAATTTTAGCTCGACGAATAGTGGATAAGCTGAGTTCGATGATTCTGGACTTAGAAATTTCTTCAGCTCTGTTAGGCGTTGAGTGTGTTTACCTCACTAAATGCTATTTCCCGTTAGCCCATTCTTCAGTAATCTGCTTGATGGCATTGAGAGCATTGAGTGTATAAGCTTCACTCAACGCTATTTGCCTTAGCCATATTCTTCTGCTTTCCTTTCTGCTAAAAAGCGTTGAGAGCGTTGAGTGTATAAGCTTCACTCAACGCTTTTATACTTGGCCTGATTTTCTGCAATATTGCCTTCATGCAGAAGTTTGGCGTTGAGAGCGTTGAGTGAACTCGCCTCAATCAACAATTCTGGACTTAGCCGAATTTTGGTTTCTTCACAGAACGGCTGGACTCAAAGATTTTTAACTTGGCGTTGAGTGATGAAGCTTCACTCAACGCTTATATACTTAGTCGATTTTTCTATCTCCTTATACATTGACGTTGATAGACTTAGCATGGCATTGAGTGATGAAGCTTCACTCAACGCTTCTGTACTTAGTTGATTTTCTGGCTTCCACTGCTTAGGATTTGACAAGATAACCTTGACTCAATGATTCTAGTCATATGGCATTGAGAGCGTTGAGTGTATAAGCCTCACTCAACGCATGTGGTCTTATCCATATTTCTGTCTTTGCAATACTGTAAGCATTGACTGCCCACCTTCTCTCAGCACTATTAACTGTATGGCGTTGAGTGAGCTTGTCTCACTCAACGCTTCTGGACTTAAGGCATTTTTCTGAATTTCTTGCCTTACCTTGAGTCCACCTGTCATTATCTCTTGAACTATCTGTCTAATCATTGTGACAAAGACCAACCTGTATGCATGAACTTAAACATGCATCAAATACAACTATATCTATTTCATTGACTTGTTTGACATCATCAAATCAGGGCCATTGGTATCAATGGACCCAACAATCTCCCCCTATTTGAAGATGTCAAAACCATTGATCAATTACCTTAGTCAATGAGATACACATCACATATGCAATAAAAGCTTATTAAATTCAGTGAGATGAATTTTACCTACTCCCCCTGGATTGCTGTAGGATGATTTGTAGCTTAGAGGATTACCTCTCTACTTGATCTTTTCTTGCTTGATCAACCTCTGCTCTGCTTGAGGTTGTACCTTAGAAGATTACCTCTTCTCCCCATTTCTTTCTTGAGCTTGTCTCTTGTCTCACCTCCTTGGAGACTACTTGAATATGATCAATCTCTTTTATCTCTCCGCATTTTTGACCTCTTCAGATAGACAGGTAGGAGCATCAGTTTGTTCTCTCTTCTTATATTCTCCCCCTAGCTGATGTAGATGAAACCAGTAGTGCAGCTGCCAACTTGCCCCCTTATACAGCCCTATCTTGTATACCACTTGAATGTATCTAGTCCTGTAGCTGTTGGACTTGCTTCTCCGTAATAGGAGCATCTGCTCTCATCTTGTTTTTCACTAGGTTTGCATCACCTGCAAGAAAAAAAATAAGCTTGTACCAAACAACAACACCTTAGGGAGTACCTAAAGCTATTCTAAGTTCAACATACCATATTCAATTTTGAAGGTGTTGAACTTGACTTCATCTAGTGGCTTAGTGAAGATATCAGCCACTTGCTTGTCAGTGGAGACAAACTCTAGGCAAATGTCTTCTTTCTCAACATGCTCCCTAATAAAATAATACTTAATTTCTATGTGCTTAGTCCTGCTGTGTGAAACAGGATTCCTAGTAATAGAAATGGAACTTGTAGAATCACAATAAAGATGAGTTCTACTCATCTTAATGTTATAGTCTTCAAGCTGATGTTGTATCCATAACAATTGAGCACATCAGTCGCCTGTTGAAATGTACTCTGATTCTGCAGTTGAGATAGCCACACTGGTTTGCTTCTTGCTGCTCTAAGACTTCCACCTGGAAATTGACATGTACTTGTAGTACTTTTCCTGTCTTCCTTACAACCTGCATCTGAAAATTCAGTTAGCTCAAAATCTCTATTCCTAGGGTACCATAGACTAAGATCTGGTGTGCCCTTAAGATAACTTAAAATTCTTTTTATAGCAGAATAATGACATTCTTTAGGTCAGGCCTGATACCTAGCACAGACACATGTAACATACATGATGTCAGGCCTACTAGAAGTCAAGTATAGAAGGGAGCCAATTATCCCTTTATACAAAGACTCATCAACATGTTTCCCTGCCTCATCTTTGCCTATAGGCATACTTGATCCCATTGGAGTTCTCATGATAGAGGCATTTTCCATACCATATTTCTTAATCAATGCCCTGGTGAACTTTGACTGGGATATGGACAAGCCATCAACAGTCTATCTTACTTGGAGTCCCAAGAAGAACTTGAGCTCACCCATGCTGCTCATCTCAAACTTCCCTTGCATAAGTTTAGCAAACTTCCTGCAAAGGTTGTCCTCAGTAGATCCAAAGATAATATCATCAACATATATCTGGACTAGGATGATCTTGCCCTTAGATTCCCTTAGGAATATGGTCTTGTCTATTTCCCCCTTGAGAATTTGTTCTCAATGGGGAAATTAGACAATGTTTCATACCATGCTCTAGGGGATTGCTTCAACCCATATATAGCTTTCCTAAGCCTATTAATAGAATCAGGAAGGTGAGGGTCTACAAAACCTGGTAGCTGATCCACATATACTTCCTCTTTTAAATCCTCATTCAGGAATGCTGACTTCACATCCATTTGGTAGACTTTGAATCCTTGATAGGCAGAAAATACAAGAAATAGCCTTATTGCTTCCAGCCTGGCTACCGGGGAAAAAGTCTGGTCAAAGTCTATTCCTTCTTCTTGCATGTATCATTTTGCCACCAATCTAGCCTTATTCTTGACAATAATGCTATTCTCATCTAACTTGTTCCTGTAGATCCACTTAGTTCTTATGATATTATGTCCCTTAGGTCTGGGAACCAGCTTTAGACACTACACCTTCTGAACTGGTTCAGCTCCTCCTGCATTGCTCCAGTACAGAAAGGATCTTTGATAGCCTCTTCAAGCTTCTTGGGCTCTATTTGAGATAGGAAGCTTGAACAGAGAGCTGTAATGATGATCTTGCTTCTGGTCTGGACTCTATGTATTGCATCACCAATGATTTGGTGTGCTAGATGGTCCCTCCGATATCTCTCAGCAGGAGTCAATCTTACTTCAGCTTGTTGTTCTTCATTTTCCTCAGCTGTCTGTACTTTATTGTCTTTAGCTAGCTGTTCTTCATTATCTTCAGCTAGATGTTCTTTATCCTCATCTTGTGAGTCTTAAGCTCCCCCTGGACATCAACCATCTCCTATCTAATCTAGAACTTCTCGATTATGTTCCCTGATGGTAAGCTTGTCCATCACCTCCTTTAAACCTGCAGAGCTAGAAGATGAACTAGGCAACTCACAATTAATCAGGTTTGACTCATCATAGACAACATGGACTGATTCTTCTACAAATTGACTAGTCAAGTTGTAGATCCTATATGCCCTACTATTGTTGATGTACCCAACAAAGATCCCTTATTGGGACTTGGCAGCAAACTTGGTCACATAGGACTTACCATTGTTCAGTACATAGCACTTGCTACCAAAAAACATGAAATAGGATAAGTTTGGTTTTCTGCCTTTCAGAATCTCATAGGGAGTCTTCTTGTGGCTTTTGGTGATGGAAGCCCTGTCGAGGACATGACATGCAGTGCTTACTGCCTCAACCCAAAAATATTCTGGGAGAGATGTGTAACTTAACAAGGTCCTACCAACCTCTATGAGGGTTCTGTTTTTTCCTCTCATCAATTCCATTTTGCTGGGGTGTTCTAGGAGAGAAGAAATCTTGATGAATCCTATGCTCTTCACAGAACTTTGTCATGCACTCAGATTGAAACTCAGTCCCATGGTCACTTCTAATTTTGAACAAAGTACTATTAAATTCATTTTGAATTTGCTTAACAAATGTCTGGAAGACATAAGGGGTTTCAGATTTCTTCCTTAGGAAGAACACCTAGGCAAATCTGGAAAAATCATCAACAACCACAAGAGTGTAGACTTTCCTACCTAGACTATGAACTGATATAGAACCAAATAGATCCATATACAGGAGGTATAAACACCTCATTGAGTCTTTGGTACCAAGGCATTGGAAGGAGGTCTTGGTCTGTTTTCCCTTTTGGCATGCAGAGCAGATACCCTCCTTGGTGCGCTTTACCTTAGGACCATTTCTCACTAACTCTTCACTAAAGAGTTTGCCTATGGTCTTGTAATTCAGGTGAGATAGCATCTTGTGCCATTAGACATAATGTGAGGCTTTCTCATCTGCAACTAGGCATATAGGAGAGTCCTTACTCTCACAAACAAAATTCAGACAATAAACATTTCCTCTCCTAGTGCCTGTCAAGATGACCCCTTGCTCGCTAGACCTCCTAATTTGGCACTCATCCTTGTGGAAAGAAATATCATAGCCAAGATCACATAGTTAGCTTATGCTTATCAGGTTGTGTTGCAAACCTTTCACATAAGTTACTTGTGTGATAGTGATTATGCCATTTGATATCTTACCAAACCCTTTGGTTACTCCCTTTTTTGAACCACCAAAGATGACTTTTGGTCCATTCTCTACTGGAGTATATTCCTTCAGCATGCTCCTTGTTCCAGTCATGCGCCTGGAATATCCACTATCCAAGTACCATATAGGTGTATTGCCACTTGGACTCACCTGCAACAACTAAATCATATACCCTTAGGACCCCAATTCTTATTGGGTCCTAGGTGCATGTTAGATTGGAAATGAACATGCCTGCATGCAACTCTTGTGACAGGTAAGCCGACATTATCTCTCTGGACACTATTATTGTGCCAGCAATCAATAGCATAATGGCCCACTTTGACACAACATTAGCACTAATAAATGTTGTACCTTCTCTTAAGGGCCGACTTATCAGCATTGCTGTCAGCAGCTCTCAGTCCAGCAGGTACAATATCAACCTTTTTCCTATTTCTTTCAGCCATAACCTGATTTGGGATATGTTTGGCAACAGAGGTACTTGGGATATCTTGGACCCTATCAGCAGCTACCTTTTTCTAAGAGTGCATGCTCCTGATGGCTTCAGATATGCCCAAGTCAGGTTTGCTGACAGACTTTTCCTTGGTCTGATTGTGGACAGACAGACTTTGAGAATGAGTTGCAGCCTTATTTTTTATTGTTGGGGATAGTACACCAAACTCAAATGGTCCAGGATAGGCCATTTGGACTTTTCCATGGGCTGCCTTGTATGAACTAGCACCCTTACCATCCATAACACCATACTCCCAGTGACCATAGATGCTCTCATGGTCATACCTGTTAGATGGTAGCAACACTTTCCTGAAAGGAATTTGAGGCTTGGAGACTAGTGGCTGCACTAGAGCTTTGCCCTTCCTTTTGGAATTTGTAGCTCTAGTTTTCCCTTTGAATCCTAACCCCTTATTATCCTTTTGGGAGGAGAAGGAATCTATCAAAGGTAATACAGAACATGGCTTAGAAAACTTAACCACTAACTCCTTCTCCTTTTGGAGTTTACCTTCAAGATTCCTGATGTGGTCATTCTTGAAGGTGATTGTTCCCATCTGAATAATAGTGATGTTTTTCAGCTTGGTGACTTCTTAAATCTTTAGGTTCAATATGTTTGCTGAGTCTGAAGCAGCCTGCTTCAGAGAAGAAATCTCCTTTGCCTGCATTTTGGCCAGGAGCCTGCTTCTCTTTAGTGCTTGCAGGAGTTCACCATAATCATCAATCAATTGATTGACGTCTCCTTCAGATTCAGAGCCATCTTCATCTCTTGATGTTGATGCCTCTGATTCCAGGCTTATCACATAATCTGACATAGAGGGAAGAGAATGTACTTTGCTTGGACCAGGCTACTTCTGGATGGGTCCTTTTTCAGTCAGATCCATTAGCCCAAGGTAATGGTTGTCTTCTTTTATTTCTTCAAACCTAGCAGTATCATCAGCTTTTCCAGCAATAGCAACCAACATCTCTAAGGAGTCTGTCTCTACAGATTCTTCTTCAGCAGCAAATAGCCCAATGTAGGCTTCATCTTCATCTTCCTTTTCTGACTCTGATGATGAGGAGTCAGTCCAGCTCTTTTGCTTTTTGGCAATAAAGTATTTCTCCTTCTTGCCCTTCTGCTGATGTTCCTTCTTTTCTCCAATACCCTTCCTTTTGACAGGGCAGTCTGCTATAACATGTCCTGGCTTGCTACAACAATAACAAACCACTTTAGAGGAAGCATGTTTATTTGGTTTAGAGCCATACCTGTTCTATTTAGAGGATTTCTTCCTGCCCTTATAGTAATCTTCCTTGGGATAAGAAGAAGAGGATGGCTTGCTTCTCTAGTGCTTCTTCTTTATGAATTTCTGAAATTGCCTGGAGAAGGAAGCAAAGTCTTCATCAGATATGTGGCAGTTTGATGTGCTGGTTTCTGAGCTCTTTGAATCAGATTCAGCAACTCTCCTTGGTGGAGAAGGAGTCTTTCTCCTACTCCTCCTTGTGGCTTCAGCTTTGAAGGCCACTGACTTGTCCTTGACTGCAGACTTGCTGATTTTCTCCTCCTCCTTTTTGGCAGTCAGCTGCATTTCATAGGACAATAACTTTCCAAATAGGGTTGGTGGTGGAGCGTCTGCAAGTTTTGTCACTTCTCTGATGACACATATTTTTGTGTCCCAGTCTTTAGTCAAAGTCCTGAGAAACTTGTCATTTAATTCATATGTGCTGAAAACTCTGCCATATGTTCTCAGCTCATTCACAATCCTGAAGAACTTTTCAAAGCACTCGGCTATGCCATCTGTCTTGTTCTACCTAAAGCTTTCATACTCTTGATTGAGTATGGCCTTCCTGTCGTCCCTCACTTCTTCTGTTCCCTCCATATAGACAACTAGTGTGTCCCACATCTCCTTAGATGTCTTGTAGTGGACAAGGTTTTGGAAGGTTGAGTCATTTATGACACTAACTATAATATTTTATGCACTCTTATCCAGTATAGTTAAGATGATTTCATCCTTAGTCATCTCAGTGTAGTTATTTGGAGTCTTCAGATTTGCATCAAGGACAGATGTTTTCATTGGGATGAAGGGTCCTTCTAGTACTGTGATATAAATCCTAGGATCAGATGCCTCCATGAACAATCTGACCCTTTCCTTCCAGATGCCAAAAACCTCCTTCCTACAGAGAGGAAGTTTCATAGATCCAAGCTCTTTGAGATTCTCTCCTGAACCCATCTTGACCTTCTAACAGTTGCCCTGAAGATCAACTCAGACTGTTAAGTCCTTTCTTGAGCAACCTCCCTCTGATACCACTTGAAAGTCTTGATTTCAAGATCAACTAAAGACCTAGAGGGGGGGGGGGGTGAATATATTCAATTTAATTCTAGGTTACTTAATAGTTAATGAAATCTGATTCTTTATCTTTATTACTATCTCTGTTAGATAAGGCAAGAAAGCTATTCAGCAATTATAACTCAATCACAACACAACACATTACACACAGATTTATAGTGGTTCCCCAATTGATGGGTACATCCACTTTCCCCCTTCGCCTATCTAACAATAGACTAGATTCGGCCAAACACCTTCTTCTTTCGTTCTCAGATCCTCAGATCTTACAACTCAGAGCCCAACTGGCTCCTACAACTCAGACTATACAAGTCTTACCACTCAGATCACCAAGATCCTATAGTTCAAGTTCTTCCCAAGAACTCTACCTCAGAGTGAATCCACACCCCTACACCTCAGGAAATCCTACCCTACCTCAGAGTGATCCACACTCCTATAACTCAGGAAACCTTTATAACAACCTTTATCATCCCTTTCTTCGTCTTGATAGCAACAAGATGAGGGAGTGATCTTGAATTGAAACTCGGCTTGTTCTGGAAGCGACTAGCAGAAACCTCTGCTTCTTCTTCTTCTTCTTCAGGAATCTATGCCGATCTGGACTGAGCAAATATCAGCCCTCTCCACTTCTTCTTCAAAGATCCAGCGAATGATCTTCAGATCTGACACGACTTGGATCATGAAGATACTTTAAGCTAGGTCTCGCCTAGACTGATTTGTCTTCCTCAGAGAAATACTCTGAACTTGCTGTAGTAGATGTTGAATGCCTCAGCGAACTCAGAATCCCTTTAGATTTTCAAATTGAATTTCTTGGCTCTGTAATAATGGCGGATGAAGACGTCGAACTCCGCTTCTCGTTTTTAGAATGAGTTAATTTTTTGATCAGAAAGCTTCTTATTTGATCTCGATCTCAGCTGCTATTTTTAATCCCGTCAATTAGTTAGATGATCGACACGTGTCCCAGATTTAACAGCGTTTAACATCTCAGCTTAATAAAATTGATATTTCTATAGACTTACGATGACGATAATGTCGATTTGCAACGAATCTGAAATTCATTGACTTGTTGACTTTGCTGACGTCAACATCATTCTAGACTTAGCCAAAATAAACAATCTTTCCAGAAGTTCTGTGTTCGACGAACTCCAAGCTCAGTTTGACAAACCCTGAGCTCATCTCGACGAATCAGTGAAAGAGATGAAATCTGAGTTCGATGAATTCTGATTTCTGTTCAACGAAAGCAAAGTTTAGCTCGACGAATAGTGGATAAGCTGAGTTCGACGATTCTGAAAGTTGAGTTCTTCTTACAAATGAAGGCTGAGTTCAACAAATCCTGAACTCTGTTTAACGAAAGCAAAGTTTAGCTCGACGAATATTGGATAAGCTGAGTTCAATGATTCTGGACTTAGAAAATTTCTTCAGCTCGGCTAGGCATTGAGTGTGTTGACCTCACTAAACGATATTTCCCATTAGCCTATTCTTCAGCAATCTGCCTGATGGTGTTGAGAGCATTAAGTGTATAAGCTTCACTCAACGCTATTTACCTTAGCCATATTCTTTTGCTTTCCTTTCTGCTAAAAAGTGTTGAGAGCATTGCGTGTATAAGCTTCACTCAACGCTTTTATACTTGTCCTGATTTTCTGCAATCTTGCCTTCATGCAAAAGTTTGGCGCTGAGAGCGTTGACTGAGCTCGCCTTACTCAACGATTCTAGAATTAGCCGAATTCTGGTTTCTTCACAGAACGACTGGACTCAAAGCTCTTTAACTTGGTGTTGAGTGATGAAGCTTCACTCAATGCTTCTGTACTTAGTCGATTTTTCTATCTCCTAATATATTGGCATTGACAGACTTATCATGGCATTGAGTGATGAAGCTTCACTCAACGCTTCTTTACTTAGTAAATTTTCTGGCTTCCACTACTTAGGCTTTGACAAGATAACCATGACTCAATGATTCAGGACATATGACGTTGAGAGCGTTGAGTGTATATGCCTCAACGCCTGTGAACTTAGCCATATTTCTGCCTTTGCAATACTGTAAGCATTGACTTCTCGCCTTCTCTTAGCACTATTAGCTGTATGGCGTTGAGTTAGCTTGCCTCACTCAACGCTTCTGGACTTAGGCATTTTTCTGAATTTCCAGCCTCACCTTGAGTCCACCTGTATTTGTCTCTTGAACTATCTATTCAATCATTATGATAAATACCAACCTATATGCATGAACTTAAACATACATCAAATACAACTATATCTATCTTATTGACATGTTTGACATCATCTAATCAGGGCCATTGGAATCAATGGACCCAACACTCACCACCAGTTAAAAGATCTGATCTTCACCGCCTCCTCGAGAACACATTCCAGCGGCCTCCCACTACTAACGCTCGAAGGTCTACTCTTCTCTCTATAATAGGTCGCAGCATTACCAGGGCCTATCCCTCCCGCTTACCACCGGTTCAAAGATCCGCTCTTCACCTCCTTCTTGGGACAAGGTCTCAATGACCTCCCACTACCAGTGCTCGATGTCCTGCCCTTCTCCTGTAATTGGTTGCGACACCGCCATGGACTACTCCCCTCACGATCGCCTAGGTTCAAAGTCTGCCCTTCATCACCAACTACTCAGCAACATCCCCCGAAATGGTAAACCTTACCTCGCGCTACCTAGTTATAAGCATTTACCCTTCATCCTAGTAGTAGGTCACAGAACCATCTGGATCTCATCCTTCAACAGTCAACCTCAAATAAATCCCACCAAAGTACCCGCACAAAGATAGTGGAGACAACATAACAAATCATACAAGAAGAGATCAAAACAACAACAAGACAATCTATTAAAAAGAAGGTAGAATACATTAAGCTGCTACAACAAAGTAAGGGCACAAGGTCCAATCACAAATACACATCAATCATAATACAAGTACAACCAAAGCAAGATACAACGAAGATAAAGTCTACTCCTCCTCAACAAACTTGACGCACTCATCCTCTGAAAGGTCATTAAAGCCATTATCAGAGACGTCGCACTCACTCTTGCGAGATATCATCCAAAGGATCTTTGCCATCCCGCGACAGAACGCCACCTCCCAGATATCGCAAAGATCGGGCTCCACCTCTCTCGTCCAGACTTCTTTACGAATCTCCTTAGATAATGAACAACGTTCATGTTTAAAGGCGGTTGAGTTCTTGTAATCTGTCACCCCCACCGCCTTAACCTCATAAAGTCGCTCTTCTGAAGAAAGATGTCCTACCTCAGACTCTAAGTGGGCAGCATCCACCAATGCACTCTGTGCCAAAAGCTTTTTGGCCTGAAGCTCCTCCAGAAGCCGTGTTGTCTCAGTCTTCAAGTCCAACTAAACCTTCCGAAAGAGAGATATGTCACGCTAACACCTCCCCCTCAAATCCAAAAGGGAGGTCTCTGCACTTCAAAGCTTCTCCTGAAGGGAGAGGTATGCGTCCTTCAAACCAACGTAAAAACCATTCCAAGTAAGAGCAATTTGAGCTTACACACCAATCTACAAAAGAATGCAAAACACAGTGAGTTAGGAGCAACAAGCATAATCCAAAAAAAGACGAGTTCACCGCATTATTCATAGCTGCTAAGGATGAAGAGACACACTTCCCTTTCACTTGGGTCGAAGTAGGAACACCTCTGCCGAGGCCTGGGGGCAGAAGATCCCAGAACCTCAACATCCCGATACTCAGCAAGCGAAGTCCCAGCCACTCGGGATCTACTAGGGGCCGCTCTCAAACTCCCCTTTAGCAGGTCAGCAGCGTGATGCACCATGGATGAATCTCTATGGCTCTTGAACTCCAACTTTCTCTTCCAATCACGGCCCAACGGAGCAGCGACAGAACGCTCTAGATCAGTAGAAATGCCATACATCAGCAAGCGTTTTCCCTCCACGAACAAAGAAATACTAAATAGATAGTCCACCAGTTTATTAGGAGCCCCAAACCTGAGCATCAACGTAAAATCACGTTTGCGGCCCTTCATTTGGCAGCATCGGACTGGAAGGGAGCTCCAAAGCTCGGGGCGCTTCCAGCGGATGTATCCATACACTGTGTTCCCGTGGCGCCTGTCTACCCGACTCTCAAACACCAACCAATTCTTATTGCTGTGAACCTCGATATAGCCACCGCCGTTGGTGCGAACAACACACCATTCCTTGAAGAGCACTAGTGAAAACCGCGAACCAAGTTCACAGAATATGGCAATCATGCCCATAATGCGCGTCATCGCCAAGGGGGTGAACTGCGGCACCGGAACCCTGCAATGTTTCAAGATCTTTGTCACTTATTCACACGGTGGGAACTAAAGAATGAACTTAAGATACGATTTGCATAAAGTCATCCAGCTCACTAGGGGACTCTACACCCACTTCTCACCCTGAGGAATCTTGCTTTCAAGACTGGAGGGAATGTTATAGCACCCCCTACAAGAAGAAATCTGTTCTACAGTGAGAGTGGAATGCATATACATTGCCCTGACGTGAACAGCATACCTCGGAACCTGGAAAAACTTAAGAAAAATAAGTAAAAGTCTGGTCAAGGGGACACCTCAGGAGCTATAACCCACACGTCGGGAGTAGCAAGGAAAGCTACGCATGCACGCAATGCATCAAATCAACCCGTGCAAGCAGCGCGCACCCTGCGCGAGTAGCATGCAGGGTGCAACCCGCCGCACGCAGGGCTCAACCTGCGCGAACCCCGCCAGGAGCAGCCCGTGCGTTATGGCCATGGGTATTATTATATTAAATTACGTTTAAAATTTAGTTTTATAATAAATTTAAGATATATTTGTAATATATAAATAACGGTTTGACCCTGGTTAAACCGGTTGAACCTTGAATCTTCCGTTACACTGGTTCAATGACCAGTCCGATTTTCAAAACGTTAGTGTCCACTCTCTTTAAGTTAGTTGAGACTTAAGAGAGAGAGAGAGAGAGAGAGAGAGAGAGAGAGAGAGCACTCGATGGCCTTGTGTTCGATTCCATCATTATTAGTGTCAACACTTTGGGTATTTATTTTAATGATCATCGCACCTGCGATGGATTTTCTTACACCCCACCCACTGATCCCCCTGATCATGTGCCCCTTTGGGATGACACCTAGACGGTTATAGAGCCTCTATATAGGAGATCTGTTATGTATGTAGACCATCATTCATTGTCATTTTATAGCATGCATGAGTCTATCCGACGCACGAACCTTATAAAAAATTTATTTATAAATCTAATATTGATAGCCAAAGAAGATTGCAAAGCTTCAGAGAAGGGGAACATGTGTTGATTTGTATATGTGCTGAGAGGTTCCTCATGAGAAATGCTCGAAAATTAAATGTTATGTGAATGAGTCCTTACTTTCTTGAGCATAGATGTCCATTATTCTGACTCCGACATCTTCAATGGAACCTCCTTTAGTGGTATCACTAATTAAAATACCATCGTCAGCTTCAACAATACATCCTCATTTTTATCGTCAACATCATTTTCACCAGCCTATGAGTTCAGAGTAATAGGATTTCTCCTCGCCTTTAGACGAGATCACACCCATCTTCATTCACGAAGATAAATGCTTTCAAGAAAAGGGTAACCCGCGTGCGGGCTAACCCGCACGCACCATGCGTGGGCTAACCCTCGCACACCACTCGGGCTAACCCGCGTGCGACATGCAGGATGCAACCCGCTCACACTTTGTGTAGGGCAACCCACGTGCGCCGTGCACGGGCCAACCCACGTGCACCACACGCGGGATCGCCCGTATGCAGCATGCAGATCATAACCCATGCGCGTGAACTGCATGGGGTGAGCAACCCGCACGCAGTGCGCATGGCGCAACTCGCGCGCGCACTCGTCACGGCGCCCCACATACGCGCCCCCATACAAGGGTTGACATCCCGCTCCGTCTGGTCTCCCCCTTAGTGCAGAGCCTTGCACCCATTGTTATTCTCGCTGCAACTCACCATCATACATTTTCACATTCGACTGTGCCATCACGTTCATCCTCCGTCGCACCGACCGTTAAGGTCTGTATCTGCGTAAGGTTAAAATACCACGAACTCCACTCGCTTCGGCTTCGTACTCCGAGGTCTTTGGGGGGAAAATGATGGGGTCAACCCTAATTTATAAAAAAAATAGGGTTGTACATAGCGAAACTGCCCTCTCCCCACTAAAGTCATGAGAGTTACGCAGGTAACCACCATGCATGAGATCCGCGCACCTGATCTGCAAAGTAACCATCACATGTAGGATCACGCACGCGGCTCAACCACCACCTCCTGGCGGTGTTAGCCACCCATGGCTCGACGTTGGTTGCCCCCTCTAACCTCCCAGGTGCGGGCGGTCCTGGCATGGCCGGCCTCCGCAAAGGTCAGCCAAGGCCGGCCAATCCTGGGTGGCCTCTCTACGACCAGCCCCGTAAGGGGCCAACATAGCTGCCAGATCTTGGGCGTTGATAACTCTAATTTTATCCTTATTTTTTTTATCATTTTTAATTAATAATTAATTAATTTAGAGTTATCATTTATTAAATGAGTTTCTAATTAGTTTATTTTTAATATTTCAGGTTAATTTGATCATAAAAATATATTTTAAAGCTGCCAGATTAATCAGCAATTTTTTGGAGCAAAACTGAAAAAGTCCAAGTACACGCCTAAGTCACGGGCGTGACCCAAAAAGTCACGGGCATGACATGTGGCCGTGACCTGTCCAGCCCTTCCAGAAGCAATGACACGTCAATTAAAATTACACGCCTCAGGGTCACGGTCGTGACACGAGGCGTGTTAATAGGCACGGGCGTGACCAGCAGATGGAGCTCTATCCTTCAACTCCACGTCAGATTAAAATTATACACCATTGACACGGGGCGTGACCATCTAGTCACCTGCGTGGCTATCAGGCGTGACATCTAGTTTAGGCATTCCATTGCTTTAAGAGGGCAGTTTCAGATCAAAGGCATTCCAGCTTACACGCCCTAGGTCACAGGTGTGACCTAGGGGCGTGACTTCCCACAACTGCCAGATGTTAATTCCCATTGTTTCTAGCAACAGTAAAGATACACCCTAAGTCACGGGCGTGACCTAGGGGTGTGACCCCACAGAATGGCCAATTTTGGAGGTTTTCTCCAACGTTCCCGGGCTTTCAAGACAGTGGTTCCGTAGCTTACACGCCCCTTAGTCATGGGCGTGACAGAAGGGTGTGACTCTAGAAAAAAATACTATAAATTCCAGACAATTTCAGAAGCTCAGGGGGAGATTTTTGGGAGTTGGAGTTTTGTATTTTCTGCTTTATTTCTTGCAATTTCCATTTCCTAGTCTAGATCTTATATTTTGTAAGCTTTAATTTAAGTTGTTTTCCATTCAATCATGTCTCCACTTCCCTATTTTGTGATTCCCTAATCATGATGAGTAGCTAAACTCAAATTAACACTTGATCATGATGAACTTTGGAATGAAATTAGCTTTTCAATTTGATCAAAAATGTCAAGTTCTTAATTTTGCCCACTAACGATTTATCTTTGAATGTTATTGTGTCGAATTCATATTTTGCAGATATATTCTTCAATCTAAGATCTGCATCCTAAATGACTGAGAGCTTGCGGATATGAGGAGATCACTCAAGGATAAAAGGAGTTGTATGCAGTCTCAAGCGAGGACAACATAAATCTTCCGGATTGGAGTCAAATCCAATATCGGGGTTCACCGCCTAAAGCAAGCTTAGGGATTTTGACTGGCCGAGAGGTCTTAATCGATCAACTTAAGGTTAGTCAAAAGAATGAGATCGAGAGAGACACTTTCGTACTTTGGGAACCTCCACGGTCGAGTGAGTAATTTAAGAGACTTACATACTTTATTTTCATGAATGTTTATTTTAATCCAAGAGGACTCTAGATCAAGTGCTAGCTTTCCCATCATTGAATTTCTCCTTTTTAGTTTAATCATTTTCTTTCTCGTAATTCACAAAACCCACTTTTAGTCCTATAAGTTAATAGCTCTCCCTTGTGAGTAAGATTACTCGGCAAGCCCCGTGCAAATACGATATTTTCTATACTATATTTTGATAGGTACACTTGCCTAATTTTGGATATAGTTTGGATTTTTTTAAAAACTATAAAATCATTATCAAGTTTTTGGCGCCGTTACCGGGAACACTTTTGTTGATATTTTGAAAACATGGTTCTATTAATTTTATCATTTTCTTTTTGTTTCAAAAATAAAAAAATATATATTTTGTTTGTTTTCTTTAAAAGTTTTAGCTTTAATTTTTATAATTAAATTTCTTGTGAAAGGGCTATGTGGGGTTTTCATCCCGTAATACCGCATATTACCTTGCGAACCCGTCATTGGGTAGCCCTTGGGTAGTCCGGGAAATTTTATTTTATAAATTTTTAATCTTAAAACTTTTACTTTTACTTTTATTTTATTTTGGTGTATGACCCGAGGGAATCCATCAAATCTATTTGATTTGGATTCGGAGATCGAGCAAAGCTTACAGCGATGCCTAAGACTCCGCGAACTCAATTCTTCAGATTTGGTTGAGGAATCAATAGGTGACACTTTTTCTTCGTCTTCTTCTTCTTCTTCTTCTTCTTCTTCCACTTCCCCTTCTTCTCAATTTTCTTCTATTTTGGGTAACCCAAATCAAAATATGACGGAAGAATGGACTATGTCCTATTATGCTCGACCAAATTTGGATGAGGCTCAATCAAGTATTGTTCCTCCTGCTATTGCGAACAATAACATTGAATTGAAGCCGAGCATCATTCAAATGGTACAACAACATGTACAATTTGATGGGCTTCAAGATGATGACCCAAACACACATATTTCTATTTTTTTAGAAATATGTGATACTTTTAAAATTAACGGGGTTTCTGATGATGCCATCTGGTTAAGGCTTTTCCCTTTCACCTTGCGCTAAGTAGTGGTTGGAATATTTACCAAGAGGCTCCATCACTACATGGGCCGAAATGATGGAAAAATTTCTCACGAAATATTTGCCGCCCGCTAAAATGGCCAAGTTGCGCATTGATATTACATATTTCTCCCAAGTGGATACAGAAACGTCATATGATACTTGGGAGCAATTTAAGGAATTTCTTCGTCGTTGTCTGCATTATACAATCCCCGATTGGTTGTAAATTCAAACCTTATATAATGGCCTCAACTCTCAAACGAGACAACATATCGATGCCGCCGCCGGTGGAACGTTAAACAACAGACATTGACAGTTACCCAAGAACTTATAGAAGGTATGACCATGAATACGTATCAATGGAGAACACCTCGGTCTAAACCACCAAAACCGGCCGGCATATACGAAATTGATACATTTTCTAATTTATCTCTCTAGGTTGATATGCTTAATAAAATTTTTGAAGGGATGCGTACTACCTCTTCTAAACCTACCTAGGAATCTTCCACTAGTGCCGAACATGTGGATTACATGGGTAATCCGAATCGGCCATCCTATAATTCAGGTGTTCATAATTACGGTAATACTTATTACCCGGATGTAAGGAATCACCCCAATTTCTCTTAGGCTCCGTTCGTTTCGATGGAATTGGGGCTTTGGAATTGACATTCAATTGCCAATTCCAATTGTGACTGTTCGGCGGCCATATTATTACGTTGGAATTGGAATTCATTTCAATTCTCATGGGAATTGATTATAGAAGAAACACGACAACCTCAATTCTTACCTCATGTGGTCTTCATTCGTGATTCCCACCTCTACCAGCGCATCACTTACTCTCTCAAAAATATATCAACGCAAATTTCTTTATTCGCCCAGGACCGCATTTTTTTGCCAAAGAGCGAAATTTTTGACGGGGCGCACATTTTTCTGCCCAGGATCGCATTTTCGCCCGGGCACGCATATTTCGCCCGAGCCCGCATTTTTCGACCGGGCGCGCTTTTTTTGGCCATGCACGCATTTTTCGCCCGGGCACGAATTTTTTGCCCGGGAGCGAATTTTTCGCCCGAGCGCAAATTTTTCGAACGGGCACAGATATTTTCGCTCGGACGCGAATTTTTCGCCCGGACGCGGATTTTTCGACCGGACGCAGATTTTTCGTCCGGATGCAATTTTATTCGCCCGGGCGCCCATTTTTTGCCCGAGCGCCCATTTTTCGCCGAGGCGCAAATATTTCGCCCGGGAACGAATCTTTTGTCCAAGTGCGAATTTTTGGCCCGAATGCGAATTTTTCTTCGGGATGCGATTTTATTCGCCCGGGCGCCAATTTTTGGCCCGAGCTCACATTTTTCGCCCGGGACCGCATTTTTCAGTCGGGCGCGCATTTTTTGCCCGAGCGCGAATTTTTCGACTGGACGCATATTTTTCGGCCGGGCGCGCATTTTTCCTCCCGAGCGCCCATTTTTCGCCCGGGCGCCCATTTTTCGCCCGGGTGCCCATTTTTCGCCCGGGCGCGCATTTTTCTCCCGGGCACGCATTTTTCGCCCGGGCTCGCAGTTTTTGTCCGGGCACGCATTTTTTGCTTTGGCGCGCATTTTCGCCCGTGCCCGCAATTTTCTCCCTGACACGAATTTTTCACCCTGGCTGAATTTTTCGTCCGGGAGCGAATATTTCCAGGTGCAAATTTTTTTCCCGGGCACGAATTTTTCGCCCGGGCGCACATTTTCGGGTCGGGCGCGCATTTTCCGGCCGGCCGCGAATTTTTCGCCCGGGCGCGCATTTTTCACCCGGGTGCGCATTTTGAAAAATGCGCATCCGGGCAAAAAAAATTCGCGATCAGGCAAAAACTGCGCCCCCTGCTAAAAATGCGCTCCAGGCCACAAAATGCGCGTCCGGGCGAAAAAATATGCGCTCGGGCGAAAAAAATGCGCGCCCGGGCGAAAAATGCGTGCTCGGACGGAAAAATTCTAATATTGAGCGGAACAGTGGAATTAATAATTCCAATTCCCATGACAGAATTCCTGCATTTAGCCGAACGATAGAATTGGAATTGACTTCAATTCCAATTCCTGCAGGAATTGGAATTGAAGTCAATTCCAATTCCTACATTTCAATTTCTGCGAAACGAACGGAGCCTTAGAGTAATCCGGGGAATGCGACATGTCCACAACACACAATTCCACCCAGTTATTTTCCACAATAAGCTCCAAAATCTCCCAATCTCGAGAAGTTGTTCACCAAATATACGTCTACTAATAATGCTAATATCCGGAATCTCACCGGATCCCTTCGTAATTTGGAGAATCAAATTGGGAAAATTGCTAAAATGCTCTCCGATCGCCAACAAGGAGCATTACCGGGTAATATAGAGCCCAACCCAATTGAGCAAGCTAAAGCCATCACTCTACGGAGCGGGAAGGAGGTAACTACTTCTTCAAATCCGGTTGATACGGAGGTACCGATTTCTTCACCTTCTCCTCCTCCTAAGCCTTTTAATGATAATAAACCAAAGGCCTATCAAACGCCTCTTCCTTATCAGTATAGAATGCAAAAAAGACCGGATGGATGAGCATCACGGTAAATTTCTAGATATGTTTAAACAAATTCAAATAAATCTACTATTTTGAGAAGTGATATCACAAATGCCGAAGTATGCCAAGTACCATAAGGATCTTTTATCCAATAAAAAGAAACTTGAGGATATCTCCACGATTCAATTGAACGCGGAGTGTTCGACAGTTTTACTTAATAAATTGCCTAAGAAATTACCTGATACGAGTAGTTTCTCCATTCCTTGTTTATTTGGCAATTTACTAGTAAAACATGCATTAGCCGATCTAGGCGCCTCTATCAATTAAATGCCTAATTCTTTATTTAATAAATTGGGATTAGGGGAGCTTTAACCCACAAGAATGAGCATTCAATTGGAGGATCGGTCTATCAAATCCCTATGGGGATTATTGGGGATGTGCTTGTCAAAGTTGACAAATTTATCTTTTCGGTAGATTTCATCATCTTTGACATCGAAGAGGACGCCGATGCACCACTAATTCTCGGTCGCGCTTTTCTTGCCACCTCGCGCGCGATTATGGGTGTTAACAATGGTAAAATTCTCCTTAGAGTCGGAGATGAGGAAGTTGCCTTTACTATTGACTTGTCTATGAAAAATTCGCTCTCTAACGACGACTCATGTTATTTTTTGGAGACTTCTCCCGAAGAAGACTCCATTTCTTTTTCTGAAAAGAAATTTTTATCTATTGATCATGAAGATGATTTTGAAAATCTTGATTTAATTGCTCATGAAAATAGTGATAACGATTCGATACTCGCGCATCTCTTTTTGAATTTTTGGAATTAGGTAGTGATCGTTTCAAAACTTCTTATGATGAACCTCCCACTTTAGAATTAAAACAATTGCCTGGTCATTTGGAGTATTTATTTTTATCGGAGGATCAATTCAAAGCTTCCCATTATTGTGTTGGTCTATTTGACCGATGAAGAGAAATTGGAATTGTCTAATATTTTAAAACTTTATCGCTGCGCAATTGCGTGGAAGATTATGGATTTAAAAGAGATTAATCCCTCCTTTTGCACCCATAAAATTTTATTGGAAGATCACTCACACAAAATTATTCAACCTCAATGTCGACTAAATCCTTATGTGAATGAGGTAGTTAAGGCAGAGGTCATAAAATTATTAGATGCGGGCATCATCTATCCTATTTTGGATAGCACTTGGGTAAGTCCGATCCAAGTGATGCCCAAGAAAGGAGGGTTAACGATAGTGCCTAATGATTAAAATGAGTTTATCCCTACTAGAGCCATTATCAGATGACGGGTTTGCATCGACTATCGCAAATTAAATGATGCAACCCAAAAGGATAATTTTCCTTTACCGTTCATTGAACAAATCCTTGAACGGCTATTCGGGCATTCTTTTTATTATTTTCTAGACGGTCTCTCGAGATACTTCCAAATCCCAATTGCGCCCGAAGACCAAGAGAAAACAACCTTAACTTGTCCGTTTGGCACTTTCGCCTATCGGAGGATTCCATTTGGATTATGTAACGCGCTGGAAACCTTACAAAGGTGTATGCTAGTAATTTTTGATGAACTAGTGGAGGATATCATGGAAGTCTTCATGGATGATTTCTTCATTTTTGGATATTCGTTCGACTTATGTTTAGAAACCTCTCCCATGTGCTCCAAAGATGTGAGGACACGAATCTAGTATTAAACTGAGAGAAGTGTCATTTTATGGTATGAGAAGGGTTAGTTTTTGGCCACAAAATCTCGAGTAAGGGCATAGAGGTAAATAAAGGTAAAATTGAAACTATAGAAAAACTACCTCCTCCTTCAAATGTTAAGGCCGTTCACAGTTTTCTGGGGCATGCCGGTATCTGTCGCCGCTTTATTTAGGATTTTTCTAAAATAATGAAGCCCCTTACTCACTTATTAGAAAAATATGCGCCGTTCATTTTTGATGACAATTGTTTGCATGCTTTTTCTATTATTAAAGAAAAATTAATTAATGCTTCTATCATGATAGCTCCCAATTGGGAACTCCCTTTTGAGATCATGTGTGACGCTAGTAGTTTTTCCATTGGTGTTGTCTTAGGACAACGCATAAATAAAAATTTTCATCCAATTTATTATGCGAGCAAAACACTAACCGCCGCACAAGAAAATTACACGACCACCGAAAAGGAATTATTAGCCGTAATTTTCGCCTTTGATAAATTTCGCTCATATCTAACCTTGTCAAAAATTATTTTTTTTTACCGATCATTCTGCTTTGCGCTATTTACTAACAAAAACCGATGCAAAGCCACGATTGATTAGGTGGATCTTGCTTCTTCAAGAATTTGACTTGGAGATACTGACAAGAGAGGAGTGGAAAACTTGGCAGTAGATCACCTTTCTTGGTTGGAAAATCTCGATTCATAGGAGCTACATGAGGAGGATATTGATGACACATTTCCCGAGGAGCGCCTTCTCGCTATTCATAAGGTAATTACTCTCCCCACTCCTTGGTTCGCTGATTTCACAAATTATCTGGTTGCGAGATTCCTCCCTAATGGTTTTTCTCATCAAGAAAAGAAGAAATTATTTTCCGATTTGAAAAATTATTTTTGGGAGGATCCTTTTCTTTTTCGTGTTTGCGCGGACCAAGTAGTGCGGAGGTGTGTTTCTCATGAGGAAGGCACCCAAATTTTAAAACATTGCCACGAGGGACCCACTGGTGGGCACTATAAAGCCAATCATACGATGCAAAAAGTACTTGAAGCAGGATTTTATTGGCCGAGCATCTTCAAAGATGCTCACGCTCATGTAAGTCGTTGTGAAAAATGTCAACGCTCAGGTAATATTTCCGGATTTGATGAAATGCCTTTAAATTCATTTTTAGAAATTGAGGTTTTTGATTTGTGGGGAATCAAATTTATCAGCCCGCTACCGAATTCCTTTGGAAATTGATATAATTTGGTAGTGGTCGACTACTTGTAATGATGGGCGGAAGCACATGTCCTTCCCACCAATGATGCTCGAGTCGTGCCCCAATTTCTAAAAATACTCTTTTCACGATTTGGAGCACCGCGGGCGATAGTGAGTGAGAGGGGAACTCATTTTTATAATGCACAATTCACCAATGTTTTATCTAAAATGGCATTACACATAGGTTGGACACTCCCTATCACCCTCAAACTAGTGGCCAAGTAGAAGTAGTAAACCGTGAATTAAAACAAATATTAGAAAAAACGGTTTCTACTAATAGAAAGGATTGGTCGGTGAAGCTTGACGATGCACTATGGGTTTATCCGACCGCGTACAAGTCCGCTATTGGTTGTACGCCATATCAATTAGTTTATGGGAAAGCATGTCACTTACCAGTTGAGCTTGAGCACCGCACTTTTTGGACGCTTATATTTTTAAATCTAGATGAAAATTTGTCATCCGAGCTCCGAAAATTCAAAATTAACGAGCTCGATTAGTGACACTCCTTTGCCTATGAAAGTAATAAACTTTATAAGGAGCAAACAAAATTTTATCATGATAAAAAAATTAAGCACCCTAAGGAATTTAAACCGGGAGACCAAGTTCTCCTCTATAATTTGCGTCTACATCTTTTTCCGGGAAAACTCAAGTCCCGGTGGTCCGACCCTTTTATTGTAAAAGAGGTGTGGCCCTATGGGACACTTCTTATCTCGCACCCGGAAAAAGGCGAGTTCAAAGTGAACGGGAATCGGTTGAAAATATTTTTCTCCAGCGATTTTACTAATGAGCACAGAGAGGAATTTATCCTCCCGGACCCCTAAATTTGTGCCTTAATTTGGTCGAGCTCAACGACCATAAACAAAGCGCTCTTGGGAGGCACCCCATGGTTATCTTTATATTTTTAATTGATTGTTTAGTTTTACAGGTTTGGAGGCTTATTGATGGATGACAGTTAGCCAAGATCGGACACCAATATTCACGTAACTACTTCAAATTCAGTAATTCTGTATTGTTCTTAATTATTTATTTATTTAGTATGTAAAAAAAACTAAAAAAAATTATTCACAAAAGAAAAAAAAACGAAAATCTGAAAATTTTCATTTACACGCCTCGGTCACGGGCGTGACCCGCTGGTCACGGGCGTGTACTTCTCGGAAGATGGAACCCATCATTGGTTTCGAGGGGGAGTCTTTTTCTATTCGTCTTCCGTTAATGTCATGGGCATGCCCTTTATTAGTCGCGGGCGCGTGACATTCACAGAAACTTCTATCCCAAGAAAAGAAAAAAATATATAAAAAATCCGTTTCGCTAGTCATGCCCATGACATTCTATGTCACGCCCGTGACATAGGAAAGTCACAACCGTGATTTCCTGCATAAAAACCAGAAAAAAACAAACCAAATTAGCGTTTTCAGTTACACGCCCCAGGGTCATTGGCGTGACCCTGGGTCATGTCTAGCAAATCCGAGGTAATGACCCGGTCAATGCCTCAGATACCCTGTTTCTTCCCATATTTTAGGTTACATGCCCCAGATTCACGGGCGTGACTCAGGGGCGTGACCTGCAAAAAATTCATTTCTTCTTTTTCCCGAGATTTGCCTTTTTACCTACACCCGTGAATGAGACACGCCCCCCAGTCACGGGCGTGACCGAGGGGCGTGACCTCTCAAAATTTTCCCTATTTAAAGCTCCTCTCCCCCTTTGTTTCCTCCATACCCTCAATCCCTCCTCCTTCCATTATCTACCCAAAATCCTTCATTTCCTTGCACAATGCCTCGCCACCAACCTCGATGAAAGACTTGATTTCAAGAGCCTAAACACCTATAGGGGGGGGTGAATAGGTTCTAAACTTTTTAAACAAGTTTTATTGGCAAACATCTAAATAAAAATTCTGCACAGATAATTTAAAACACAGACCACAATTCACAGCACAACATACACCAGATTTATAGTGGTTCCCCAAGGTATGAGTACATGCACTTTCCCCCTTCGCCTATCCAGTAGATAACTAGATTCAGCCTAACTTCCTTCCACTGGCTCGGATCCGCAGATCTTACAACTCAGAACCAGAATGGTTCTTACAAATCAGACTTAAACAAGTCCTACCTCGGATTCTTCCCAAGAATCCTACCTTAGGCCTCAGCCCTACCTCAGTCTTTATCACTAGGCTTACAACTCAGACTTTTCACAAGTCCTACACCTCAGGCTCTCAGCCCTACCCCAGCCTTTATAATTTCAGGCTTACAACTCAGATCTAACAATAGATTCTACAAGAAAATGAATGATATAAAGAAAAAGAAAATTCACCAGCTAGATTTCTCTACTAATGTAGCCTTCTTGATCAGTTCTTGGATGAACAGACCCTTCTGATCCAAACTGAATTAGCTTTTCAAAGCTTCTTGATAGAACAAAATAAGGTGGATCTTCACTTGATGTAGAAGATGATCTTCAGTAAGCTTCTTCCTTAAATTTAGAATGAATTCTGAATCTTTCCTGCAGACAGCTCTGGATCTGCCTTCGTAAGGGTTATCCCTGTTCTTGTTGAAGAATTCTCTAGTGTTGTTATTCTTCTTCTTCTGTTGTGTTCATCATCTCGTTGTTGTCACAGATATGACTCTTATATAGAGTTTCCCAATTGTTACCGGCTGATCTAGTTTGTAACAACCTTCTGACAGTTCTGACAGAGGTGACAGACCGGTTGGTTATGACAGCTATCGAGTCATCAGTCAAGTCAGTTGATTCGTCAAAGACTTTCCAACTCAGCACATTTCACTCTACAAACTGCTTCACATGTGTCGACACATATAGGCTAAGTGTCAACACAAGTCTTCATGAGGTCGACATAGCATTCAATGTGTCGACTCAGTCAATTTTTTGCTACTCGACACTTCTTCTGTTGTATATGTTGACACAAGTTCAGTGTGTCGACACAAGTCTTCATGTTCTCTATATAACTGCTGCAGACATATGGCGTTGAGTGTATCTCAGACGGCTTTGAGTGTGTGTTGACACAAGTCCTGTGTGTCGAAATAAGTCCTTCTAGTCTCGACATAACTGTTGCAGACAGATGGTATTGAGTGTGTGTCGACAGCGTTGAGTGTGTCTAGATGGCGTTGAGTGTGTGTGTCGAAACAAGTCCCGTGTGTCGACACAATTACTTCTTATCTCGACACAACACTTTTGAGAGTTGATGTGTCGACACAAGTCCAGTGTGTCGACACAACTGCTTCCAGTGTTGACATAGCTCCTTGGTGTCGACATAGCTCCTGTATTAGGTGTCGACACAAATTCTGCCTCAGGTGTCGACACAATTCTGGGTGTCGACACAGCTGCTTCTTTAGGTGTCGACTCAGTTTGAGTGTCGACACAACTTCTTCATAAGTGTCGACTTAGCTTGGGTGTCGACACAACTCGTTCATAAGTGTCGACTTAGCTTGGGTGTCAACACAAATCCTTCATAAGTGTCGACACAACTCCTTCATAAGTGTCGACTTAGCTTGGGTGTCGACACAACTCCTTCATAAGTGTCGACACATGTACTCAGAAAATTTTCTTCAAATTCTTGAACCTGCACAATGTAACTCAAACATATATCAAATAAAAATTGATGCATATCATTGACTAAGATGAGGCTTCTCCAAATCTGGTACATATTGTTCAATGTACCCAACAATCTCCCTTTATTTGGAGAAGTCATAATCCTTAGTCAAAGATATACATCTCTCATAATAAAATATAATAGAAATAGATGTACATCAATTTCACAGCAGGTTAATATATAATCATTGTAAACAACAAGAATTAATACTAAACCTGATTTCATTTAATTCAGAAAAATGAAATGTTTACAAGATTTTCTTTTTAGAACAGAAAAACAAAATATTACATTATTCTTTTACATAAGTCTAGCAATCCTATTACTGACTAGGCTCCTTAATGACAATGCTTTTTCTAGACTTGATCTTAGCCAGCAAAGGAGGTTCAGTATCATCAAAATGCTTCTTTCCTTTAGAGATTTTTTCTTTTGTTCTTCATCTTTTATTCTCTGCCTTTCAAAATAGTGAAATGGCTTTGGGAAGTACTTGCTTGGTTCCTGAGCATTAGCAGGTAGCTTCCCAGCCTTAGCCCTTCTTCTGTGTTGAAGAATGGCTTCCTGCCTAGCCTGATACTTATTCCATTCCTGCTCTGAATACCATTTACCCCTACCATGGGTTTTATCCTTCATAACTTTCTAGGCAGTCAGTATAATGTTTCTGGAAGTAGGACTCCATTGCTGAAAGTCTGGCTTCAACTCAGCCTATTCTCTGAACCTCTTTTTAGATAGTTGAGCTTCCTTCTGAGCTTCTATGGCAGCTTCTAAAATTTCTACTTTCTCCAGAATGATATTGTGTGCCTCTAGTGGAGGAATATACATTTTCTGAACTTCCTCTTAAATCATTTCAAAATCAGCTGGGGGGTAAATCACTTGAGCAACTTCAGGCTGATCTCCTTCAGTATAAGTAGGTTATATTCCAGACTCAGCTACATTGTCATTATCACATAGGGGAGGATATCCAAGAGTTGCTCTAATGCTCTTTGATATCCATTTAGTATGATCAGAGCAGACTTTGATTACTACTCTCTCCCCCTTTATGACTTCTCTATCAATATGATCCCTCAGATCATCTTTTTGAAATCTGACTTGATTAATAACATAGTCAGTTCCTTCTTTATAATAATCACTGAATTTTGTCAAGAAATCAGACATATTCTTCTGCGAGGCTTGAAATGTGGCCTGAACAGCAGCTATATCTTCCTTGATCTACTTTGAGACTTCAGCTTTGATATCAATTGTTAGAGCATCAATTTTTGTGAAGATAGCATGTTGTGAATCTTTAAGATTCTCATTCATTCTTATTTGATTCTCTAGTACATAACCCTGCTTTACTGCAATATCTTCCACTTGTACTTTCAGATCCTGCTATTATTTGGCCAGGAATACCACATCATTAGCTCCCTTATGGAAGCAATCTGTCATTTCCTTTTTATTTTGATTAACTTCATACCTTAGAGACTTGATATCCTGGGCCAATTGGAATTGCAACTCCTTCTGAGTTACATCCACATATTTCTCCAGAGATTGTCTTTGCTCATCCAACTTAATTTGCATTTGGACCAGTAGAGAACTGAAGTCCAAGCTTTAAGCAGGTGGTGATGTGCCTGTTTGTAAGGCCTTTTTATAGCCAGAACTCTTTTTATTTAAGGCAACTATTTTTCTCTTCTTAGCCATTGAAGCTTCTTTATCATCAGAAGTTTCAGATGTACTTTGGATATCAACTGTGTCCTTATCAGTTGGGGCATGCTGATACAGCTCCCCCTCAGTCCTTAGTAAATCTGGTTCTTTGATTTGTTCCTCCCCCTAGTCCTTGGAAAATCCTTTTCCAACTAGGATTACTCCCCCTCAGGTCTTGCATCAGGTAAATAAGAAAAGAGCTCTTCCATAGTGAACTCTTGCTACACCTGTATAGGAGGAACAAGATTAGCTTTTAAAATAAAAGTTTCTCCCAGAACATTGTTGAGGAGAATACCACTAGATATCACCAAATTGTTGAGGAGATACTCACTGGCTCATCTTGAGCTTCTGTCTCAACATTTTCTTATGTTGCATTATTGATTTCAGATACTATGTTCATGAAAGTATTTGCAGCAAATTCACTCTCATGGGCATCTTCAGCCATGCCTCCCCCTTGGACAGGCAGCTAAGTTTGTTCAGTATTTTCTCCCCTGGAGTGGAGCCTATCTATTGTTCTTGGGGCTCACTGCCCACCACTTGATATTTGGTTTCTTTTGGTTGTTGGTCTTCATGACCTGAGCTGAAGACTACTTCCTCTTCAGAATCACTAGAGGATTCTGCTTTTTGAACAACTTTCTTCTGCTTTTTTATCTTTCTAAGTTTGTTTCTGAGGAGTAGTGACTTCCTTGGTTAGAACCCTATCCCACCTTGACAGAATTCTTACATCCATTCTCCTCATGTGATTGATTTTGGATCCAGCCACTTGTTTCAATACATCTGGTATTACTGAAGATAAACATAAACTTAGGATTCTTCCCAGGTTTGGTTTCTTCACTCCTTCTTGGATCTTATCAAACATTACTGCTGCCCAGTCAGTTTTCACTTTGAATATGATCCGTGTCATCAGATTGAACATGTGGATTGAAATTCGATCATGTCCACCAGTCTTACATAGTATCACCTTCCCAACTATTTATGACTAGAACTTCCCTTGAGAATTCATCCCTTTCCGAGTTATGGATGATCCAACCTTGATATTAGGGCTCAGCCCGCACCAACTTAATGCTCTTGTAGTCAGGGATGGAGTTATTTCATCTGTATCCTTAACCAAAGGAAGCTGAAGAGATTTCCTAATTGCCTTCAGTGTAAGTTTCATTTGGGAATCCTGGACTGTTGCTTTGATCTTCTTCCCTTCTATATCCACGCTTGCTGTTGAATAGAATTTCCAGAGAAATTTGGTGCTTACATATGCTACTTAAGGAAGCTTGTGCTAACCTATTCTATGCTCAACATACCTAATTCAATTTTAAAATAATTGAATTTAGTTTCATCCAGAGGTTTTGTAAAAATATCAGCTATTTGATTATCTGTCCTCACAAACTCTAGGCTAATATTTTCCTTCTCTACATATTCTCTGATGAAATGAAACTTAATTTCTATATGCTTGGTCCTACTGTGTGATACATGATTTTTAGCAATAAAAATAGCAATAGTAGAATCATAAAATAGTGGAATTCTACTTACCTTGATGTCATAGTCTTCAAGTTGATATTTTATCCACATCAATTGTGCACAACAGCTACCTGCAACTATATATTCTGATTCAGCTATTGATATAGCTACACTAGTTTGCTTCTTGCTGCTCCATGACACCAGCCTCCCACCAAGGAATTGACAAGTTCATGTAGTACTCTTCCTGTCTTCTTTTCATCCAGCAAAGTCTACATCTGAGAAACCAGTTAGAATGAAATCTCTATTATTAGGGTACCAAAGGCCTAGATTAGGCGTGCCCTTAAGATATCTCAATATTCTCTTAACTGCAGTATAATGAGATTCCTTTGGGAAAGCTTGGTACCTAGCATAGACACATGTTGCATACATGATGTCAGGTCTACTAGCAATCAAGTAAAGTAGGGAGCCAATTATCTTTCTATATAAAGACTCATCAACAAATTTCCCTGCCTCATCTTTACCTACAGGCATACTTGTTCCCATTGGAGTTTTCACAGTAGAAGCTGAGTCCATACCATACTTCTTAATCAACTCCTTGGCGAACTTAGACTGAGATATGGACAAACCACTATCAGTCTGTCTAACTTGAAGTCTCAAGAAGAACTTCAGCTCACCCATACTGCTCATCTCAAACTTCCCTTTCATAAGTTTGGCAAACTTTCTACAAAGGTTGTTTTCAGTAGAACCAAAGATAATATCATCCATAAATATCTGGACTAGTATTATCTTGCCTTTAGATTCCCTATAGAATAGAGTTTTGTCTATTTTTCCTCTAGAGAATTTATTCTCAATAAGAAAAGTAGATAAGGTCTCATACCAAGCCCTTGGAGCTTATTTCAAACCATATAGAGCTTTCCTAAGACTATATACATAATCAGGAAAGTGAGAATCTTTAAAACCTGATGGTTGTTCAACATAGACTTTCTCTTTTAAATCCCCATTCAGAAATGCTGATTTCACATCCATCTGGTATACCTTGAACCCTTGATAGGCAGCATAGGCTAAAAACAGCCTTATAGACTCCAGCCTTGCCACTGGAGCAAAGGTTTGATCAAAGTCAATACCTTTCTCTTTCCTGTAGGCTTTAGCTACCAGTCTTGCCATGTTCTTGACTATGGTACCATTCTCATCAAGCTTGTTCCTGTATATCCACTTAGTTCCAATTATGTTGTGATCCTTAGGTTTAGGCACCAGTTCTCAGACTTTACATCTTCTGAACTGACTGAGCTCTTCATGCATAACTTCAATCCAGTTGGTGTCTTGTATTGCTTCTTCAATCTTCCTGGGTTCTATTTGAGATAGGAAGCTAGAACATAGAACTGTGTTCATGCTCTTGATCCTAGTTAGAACCCCTTGACTTGCATCACCAATGATTTGGTGAGCTGGATGATCCTTCAGATGTCTTCTAGCTGGAGGAAATCTATCAGCATCATGGCTTTCTTCAGTTTCCTCAACTTGATGCCCCCATTATCTTCTTCATCCAGTTGGACTTGTTCTCCCCTTGGATAGCTGACATCTTTTTCTTCATCCAGCCTGGCAGGAACTTCATCATTGATGGTCAACTTGTCCAGCCTGTCTATTAGACCTGTAGAACTAACTGAAGAACTAGACAATTCATTGTTAATCAATCTAGACTCATCAAAAACAACATGGACTGACTCTTCTACAACTTGAGTAGCCAAGTTGTAGACCCTGTATGCCCTACTGTTATTGCTGTACCCAACAAATATCCCTTCTAGGGATTTGGAAGCAAATTTTGTTTGGTAGTGTTTACCATTAACTAGGACATAACAATTGCTACAAAAGATTCTTAAATAAAAAATGTTTGATTTTTTGCCCTTCAAAATCTGAAAGGGAGTCAACTTAAGTTTCTTATTTATGGATGCTCTATTGAGAACATGACAAGCAGTGTTTACTGCCTCAGCCCAGAAATATTCAGGGAGAGTAGTATCACTTAGTAGAGTTCTACCAGCCATAATGAGAGTTCTATTCTTTCTTTTAGCAATTCCATTTTGCTGAGGTGTTCTAGGTGAGGAGAACTCCTGATGTATCCCAAGTTCTTCACATAATTTTGTCATACATTCAGACTAAAATTTAGTTCCATGGTCACTTCTGATTTTGACCACTGAATTGTTAAATTCATTCTGAACTTGTCTAACAAAAGTCTTGAAAACACTAGAGGTTTCAGATTTCTGCCTCAAGAAGAACACCCAAGTGTATCTAGAATAGTCATCCACAATAACTAGTGTATATACTTTCCTACCAAGATTGTGAACTGGCAAAGGACCAAACAAATCCATATGCAAGAGATATAAACATCTCAGTGAATGTTTGGTATCTAGTGCAGGAAAAGAGGACTTGGTCTGTTTGCCCTTTCGGCAAGCTGAGCACACTCCCTCTTTAATGCACTTTACTTAAGGACCATTCCTCACCATACCCATGCTAAACAGCAGTCTTATGGACTTATAGTTCAAATGAGCTAGCCTTTTGTTCCATTTGACACATAGTGAAGCTTTCTCATCTGTAACAAGGCAAATAGGTTAGTTATTCAACTCACAATCTAGATTAAGACAATAGACATTTCCTTTCCTAGTGCCAGTCAAAATGATCTCTTTATCACTTGACCTCTTAATTTGGCACTCCCCTTTGTGAAAGGAGATGTCATAACCTAGATCACTAAACTGAATTATGCTAATTAGGTTATGTTTTAGACCCTTCACATAAGCCACTTTAGTGATAGTAATTGAGTCACAAGAAATGTTACCAAATCCTTTGATGACTCCTTTTTCTGATCCACCAAAGATGACTTTGGGACCATTCTCTATGAGTACATAGTCCCTCAACATTCTTCTTATTCCAGTCATGTATCTGGAACAGCCACTATCCAAGTACCATATAGGGGTATGGTCACTTGGATTCACCTGCATCAAATAAAGAATCACTTACCCTTAGAACCCAATTTGCTATTGGGTCCTAGGTCCTTGTTAGTTTGTAATCCTGCAGATGTTCTAACAGGATAACTACTCTTGATTTTAACACTTGTGTTAAACTAACAATCCATGGCAAAGTGGCCTACCTTGCCACAACACCAATACTCAAATCTATTATACATTCTCTTAGGTACAGACTTTGCTACTTTATTTCCAAAAGTCTTGTTAAGTGGTAGTGCTGGAGCAACAAACTTCAAGAATTTCTCTTGTACATGATGGGCATGCCTATAGAGTGGCCTATTGGCATTTGCACCTTTTCCCATGAGATTTCCATACTCACAGTAACCATGAGTAGTGTCATGATCATACCTATTTGTAGGATTCATCACATTCCTAAAGAAGATATGGGGTTTTGCAGTTAGAGGCTGAACTGGGGCCTTACCTTTTCTATGTGAATTGGTGACCCTAGTTCTTCCCTTAAAACCTAGACCAGTCTTCCCTTTTTATGAAATGAAATTGTCTATTTAGGGTAAGACAAATTTTGGCTTGGAGAATTTAGCCACTAGCTCTCTTTCTTGCTGAAGTTTTGCCTCTAGTTTCTTGATATGATTCTCCTTGAAAGAGATTGTGCCCATCTGAATAATAGTAATGTTTTTCAGTTTGGCAACCTCATTTAATTTTAGATCCAACAGCTTTGCTGAATCTGCTGTAGCTAACTTAAGAGACTCAATCTCCTTGGACTGCTCTTTGACAAGAAACTTGCTCTTCTTTAGAGAATGCAAAAACCCACCATACTCATTAATGAGTTGATGTACATCCCCCTCAGAATCAGAACCATCCCCTTCTCTTGAAGTTGATGCTTCTGATTCTGATCCAGTAAAATAATCAGAATCTAAGGGAGAAATGTATACCTTACTAGGACCAGACTGATCCTGGCATTGATCATTTTCTGATAGGGCCATCAAACCTCTGCAGTAATGTTCTTCCACTCTATTTATGGAGTCTGGTATTTGTAGGAATTCTAACTCCTTAGAATTCTCTTCAGTTGAGAATAGCCCAACATATGCTTCAACATCTTCTTCTTCTCCTGATTCAGATGATGAAGGATCTGTCCAGCTCTTCTGCTTCTAGGCAACAAGAGATTTTTTCCTTCTTGCCTTTTACTTGTTGTTTCTTCTTATCTTTTGACTCCTTCCTTTTGTCAGGACAGACATCTATGATATGTCCTTGCTGTTGGGATTTGTCTCCACAATACCTCAGATTTGTAGGAGGTCAGACCTTGAACTAAGATGAATTAAGGTGTATTTGATATTGTGTTTAAGTTGTATGTGTGCAGGTCCTTATTGCCAAGTGTAGACCAATGTCAGTCTATAATGGGTCACCAAACACAGGACCATGCAATGTAATCCCTCATTGTGTGATCCAAAGTGTTGGCCCATGTATAGCCTCTCTATTGGGATACACTTCCTATACATGCACTTGGATTGGTGGGCTGAAGTATTGAAGTTTACTTTTTCAGAAGAATTTTTCTAAGTCCACATACTCGAGTAGCTTCCCTATATACTCGAGTAAGTGACTTAATACTCGAGTAGATCCTTAGACATACTCGAGAAGACTCTGTATACTCGTGTAGATAAGCTTATACTCGAGTAGATAGTTTGTCACTCGAGTAGGTCATACTTTATACTCGAGTAGATCCTTCTGTTCTTAGATCCGAAATTTTCTCTGAGTCCACATACTCGAGTACCTCTTTTGTACACTCGAGTAAGTGAGTCTGTACTCGAGTAAGTTGGATTACATACTCGAGTAGACTGTATTGTACTCGAGTAGGTGATAACTTGTACTCGAGTAGTTGGTTAGTTACTTGAGTAAGTGTTCTGTTCATACTCGAGTAGATCTGCACTTCTCATCTCAGAAAGTTTCTAAGTCTACCTACTCGAGTAGTTCCCTATATACTCGAGTAAGTGACTCTGTACTCGAGTAGTTGTTTTCATACTCGAGTAGTTTAGTGATTACCCGAGTAGTCTTCCCAAGATACTCAAGTAGTTCATTTTCCCCTCACTCAAGTATCTCCAACTCTTCTACTCGAGTAGTTCTTTCTATTTTATCTGAGAAATTTTCTCTAAGTGTTTTTACTCGAGTATATACTCTCATACTCGAGTAGTTCTAAAATCACTCGAGTGTTGATCTCTGAATCACTCGAGTAGCTTCTCTTCTTATACTCGAGTATGATCCTCCTATCCACTCGAGTATATAACATCTTATACTCGAGTATGTCTCTTCTCTGTCTCGAGTATATCTGTTCAAACATTCCTGAAATTCTCCAAGTACAATTTCGCTGTGTATTTCGAATTAATCATTTCTGATTGGTCCACGTGTCATCCCTAATTAAATTTCTGACCGTTGGAGTCCACCTATAAATAGGTCCTTTCAGACTTGACTAATAATAAGCTTTACAGAGATTATTATTTTAAGAAAGAAAGAAGTTCCCGTGAACCCTAATTTCTCACGCCGCCGCCATTGCCGTTCACAGAAGAAGGTCTGGATCGACGATCTCCGATCGCTGCTTTCAACTCTGTTTCTCCAGAGATCCAGACAAAAGATAATCACTCGATCTCGCCGAGCCTCAAAGATTTCTGATCTATTTTCTCGATCGAGGTGATTCCGTTTTTCAGATCTGTGGATCTCTCTCAAGTCGTCTTCAACATATTCTGATCAAGCCAAAGTTCTCAAGGAAGAAGACTATCAAAGATCCAGATCTGTGCAATTTATTGTTTGTATTTTCTTTTCAAACAAATTTCATTGTAGGAGTTTTTCTCCGAGATTTGTAGGAAGGCTTTATCTTCCGAGTGTAGATCCGGTTTGGATCGAGTTTTGTAGGAACGTGGTTCCGAGGTGTAGGATTGTTTTCAATCTGAGATAGTGGAGTAGCCGAGTCTAGTGGTTTGCTAGATCGGTGAGGAAAGTGGACGTACCCAAGATTGGGGAACCACTATAAATCTCTTGTCGTCTGTATGATTGCTTGATCTGTGCTGTGTTAATTTTTTATTTCGCATTTGACACGCATTTCACCTATTCACCCCCTCTAGGTGATTTAGGTAGACAACTTAATTCTCTCAATTGGTATCAGAGGGAGGTTGATCGTTAAAAGGTTAACACCTTGATCTAATCCTTACCAAGTTGTCTCAAGAAAAATTTCAAGCATGAGTAAGACAAAGGATTTTGCTAAGCTCCCTATCTGCACCAAGAACAATTTTCCTATGTGGAAGGAAATAGTTAAATTCTTTATGGAAGCAGTAGATCCCCGGATCTTCATGATTGTTGAAGAAGGTCCCCATATTCCTATGACCACCTCCACCATAGATTCATCTAAGCAAGTTCCCAAAAAATTGATGGATCTAGATAAGGACGAGATTGCACTTGTCTCTTTGGACAAGAAAGCTAAAAATATTATCGCAAGTGCAGTCGATGACTCAATGCTGCAGAATCTGATTCATTGCCAATCTGCAAGGGAGATGTGGCAATCCCTAGTGACTCTAATGGAAGGTACAGAAGAAGTGAGGGATGATCGAAGGTCCCTACTGAACCAGAAATATGAAGCCTTCAGGCAGGGTCATAAGGAAGCCATAACTGACACTTTTGAGAACTTCTTCAAGATAGTAAATGGCCTAAGAGTTTATGGACGTGTCTTCACCAATGGGGAACTCAATGACAAATTCTTAAGATCCTTAACCAAGGAATGAGACAATAAGGTATGTGCCATTCGGGAGTTTGGAAGGTTAGCTGAGACGGACCCGCAAAATCTGTTCGGAAAGCTTATGTCTTACGAGCTGCAAATCAACTCAAGAAAAGCTGAAGAAGAGATAAGCAGGTCTGTATCCAAGGAGAAGTCTGTCGCTCTAAAGGCAGATAGCTCAAGGAAGACAAAGGCTAGCTCTCCTGCCCCAGTTCCTGAAGCTGATGAAGAAGAATCATCTGATCCAAGCTCATCTGGCTCAGAACTATCTGAAGGAGAGTTCTCATTGCTCTCCCGGCAATTCAAGAAATTCTTAAATAAGAAGAAGCAATGGAGAGGCAAAGATGCCTCATTCTGAAGATCACGACGTGACGGTGATCAGCGAAAGAAAGGCTCAAGTAGCCATGACAGGTATAACTCTAAACAGAACAAACAGATTTCAACTGACATCATTTGTTACTGTTGTAATAAGCCAGGTCACATCATCGCGGACTGCCCTCACAAGAAGAAAGAGGGCGCCAGAAGAGAGGAAAAGAAATCCTCATACCACAAGAAGAGGACAGAGAAGAGTCTAGTAGCCAAGAAGAGCAAAACTCTCAGAGACTCCGACTCATTTGAGTCGAGTGAAGAAGAGGAAGCTTACTTTGGGCTCATGGCTCACTCAGATGATGAACAAGTCCCCCAGTTCACTGGGGAGGTAAAATCTCACACTCCTCTCTCTGATTCTGATGATGATAATGAGCAAGAGGGCTATTCCTCTAAAGATGAATATGAACTCATGGGTCAGTATAAAGAGTTACTCACAGCTTACGAAAAATATCGTAGAGTAGTGAAAACTCAAGCCAAAGAGATAAAATCTCTACAGGCTAGTGAGAGCAGCTTGAGAGAAGAAGTCACCAAGACTAACTCACTTCAAGAGAACTTCAATAGTGCTATGGAGGAATACAATCAAGCTCTCAAGCACCTCGACCTTAAAGAGGAAATCATCAAGGAATTGGAACAACAACTTGAGGCTGAGAAGAAACTTGTTGAGAGTTTCTCAAAGCATAAGACAGTTCTTCCACTCGTTGTTGAATTCTCAGCTAAGGCCAAAGGTGCTGGTTTAGGCCACATTGGTTCTTCTAGTAAATCCTCTAGGAGAAACAAGGCCAAGAGAAAGAATAAGGCTGCTCAGAAGGCTCTAGCTGAAGAAAAAGGGAAAGCACCCTTGGAACCTTTTTTGTTCAAGAAAGTTATCTTTCCTACGAACGAACTCGACTATGAGTCTACCTATGGACACTTTTCTAGGCCGATCCCTGAGAAGCCTAAGTCAAGATACCAAGGTTGGACTCGTCCTCATAACTTTGGCGAGAGTGTCTTCAAAGCACCTTATGAAGAGATTCAACTTCAGAGCTATGGTCCTTATAATCATGGTCATAACATCAAGAAGACACCAAAGGTAAAACCTATTGTGGAAAAGCCTATGAAGGAGAAGACTTCATGTAGCTGTCTTCATCATGAAGCCTCCTCCTCCAAGAATAAGGTTCCTGCTAGACCATCACTTCAGAAAATCAAGAAGGAATACACTAGGCAAAGATACAACAGGTTCGACTGTTGGTGTTGTGGCAGAATTGGTCATTTTGCCATCGATTGTTGGTTCAATCCTAGTAATGCTACAACCCCTCAAGTTAGCAACGTGAGAATGACCACTCATGAGGCTAATACTCGTAGGGGGAGTTTTCTAACTCGAGACCAAGGACCCAAACGTGTTTGGGTTCCTAAGGCTAAGTGATTGTAATTGCAGGTATGTCCAAAGGCCACCAAAATGCCAATCTGGTATTTGGACAGTGGATGCTCTCGGCATATGACCGGGACAAGAAGCCTACTCCATAATTTCACCTCAGCCTGCAAGGGACCAAAGGTCATCTTTGGAGGTTCAGATCGAGGGATAACTAAAGGCTATGGTATGATTTCTAACGGTAGTGTATCCTTTTCGGATGTAGCCTATGTGTAGCCTATGTTGAAGGATTGGAACACAATATCATCAGCATAAGCCAACTATGCGATAAAGGATACGTAGTTGAATTTCATGCTGACAAGTGTTTGATAAAATCGGTTGACAATATGGAAACTATTTTATCAGGCACTCGAAGAAGAAATATTTTCTGTTTAAATTTCATTTGTATAGACTCTTCGACACCAGTGTGTCTTTTAGCAAAAAGTAGTGCATCTCTTGCTGACCAATGGCACAAGAGACTAGCTCATATTAATTTCAAAACTATTAATATATTATTATCTCAAAACCTAATACGTGATGCCCCTAATGTCAAGTGCGTTACGGACAGTCCTTGTCACGCCTGTATCAAGGGCAAGCAAACAAGGAGTTCATTTAAAAGCATCATAGACAAGAATTCCAATAGAAGCTTACAGCTTCTCCATATGGACTTGTTTGGTCCACTGCAAGTTAGAAGTTTGGGAGGTAAGGAATATACGTTGGTCATTGTGGATGATTACTCGCGCTTTGCGTGGGTGTTCTTTCTGAAACACAAGTCAGATACCTTCAGTATTTTCACCAATTTTGTTAGGCAAATCCATAATGAATACAACTGTTCCGTAGTCAAAATCAGAAGTGACAATGGAACGAAATTCAAGTCTGGATCCATGAAAGAATTCTGCGAAAGTCAAGGTATCTTTCATGAGTTTTCCTCTCCTCGCACTCCACAACAAAATGGAGTAGCTGAGAGAAGGAACAGAACACTCATAGAGGCTTGTCGGACCATGTTGAGTGATGCCTCACTTCCAGAATACTTTTGGGCTGAAGCCGTCAACACCGCTTGTCACGTGCAAAATCGAGCACTCATCAACAAAAACCATGATAAGACTCCTTACGAACTTCTAAAAGGCAGGAAACCAACCATTTCATACTTTAGAATCTTTGGCTGTAAGTGCTTCGTACTTAACAATGGCAAGTATCACACTACCAAGTTTAGCGAGAAAAGCTTTGAAGGTATTTTTGTAGGTTATAGTAGCCATAGTAAGGCCTATAGAGTATTCAATAGAAAAACTCTGGTGGTAGAAGAGTCGATACATCTTGTATTTGATGAGACGAGTCTGCTGCACAGCAACTCGTCTAGTGTGCCTATTGTAGATGTAGGTACAAAGTTGAAGGAACTTAGCTTGGATGAAACTACTAAAGATAAAGACAAGACGTTCATCAAGATCACCTCTACAACCCCTATTGGAGAAGTAGATGATCAAGATGAAGAACACATCCCAGCTGAAGATGCAACTCCAGTGGCTGAAGAGATCCCTGATACAAGGACTTTAGAGTTCAGACACTTGAAGGATCATCCCGTTGATCAAATCATAGGAGATCCTCGGGATGGCGTCAGAACTCGTCGAGGTACAACTAACGAGAATTTACACTTAAGTTTTCTCTCACAGGTTGAACCAAAGAAATTTGAGGAAGCCAACTCCGACGCATCCTGGATTCTAGCCATGGAAGAAGAACTGAATCAGTTCAAACGATACAAAGTTTGGACACTTGTTCCTAGACCCAAGGGTAAGAACGTCATTGGGACAAGATGGGTCTACTGGAACAAGATGGACGAAGATGGAACCATTATAAAGAGTAAAGCCAGACTTGTCGCAAAGGGATATCGTCAAGAAGAAGGAATTGACTTCGACCAGACTTATGCTCCAGTGGCAAGACTGGAAGCGATCAGGTTATTTCTTGCCTACGCTGCACTTAAGGGCTTTACCGTCTATCAGATGGACGTTAAGTCCGCCTTCCTAAATGGTGACATAAAGGAAGAAGTGTATGTAGAGCAACCACCAGGTTTCGTTGATTCAACTTATCCTAATTACGTTTACTTATTACAAAAAGCTTTATATGGTCTTAAACAAGCTCCTCGAGCTTGGTATGAGACGCTGTCTACCTTTCTTCTTGAGAACAAGTTTACAAGAGGAAAGATAGACAAGACATTATTTCTTAGGGAAATAAAAGGCAAGATTTTGCTAGTGCAAATCTATGTCGATGATATTATTTTTGCCTCTACAGATAACAACCTCTGCAAGAAGTTTTCTAAACTTATGCAAGGGAAGTTTGAAATGAGCAGTATGGGAGAGCTGAAGTATTTCTTAGGGCTTCAGGTGAAACAATCTGAGGATGGAATTTTCATCTCACAGACCAAGTTCACCAAAGAGCTACTCAAGAAATTCGGAATGGAGAATGCAACCTCTATGAGGACTCCAATGGCCTCAGCTATGTCTCTGGACAAGGATGAGAAAGGGAAACCTTTTGATGAAACCAAGTACAGAAGCATAATTGGGTCCTTGCTCTACCTTACCGCAAGTAGACCAGACATAATATTCTCAACATGTGTATGTGCTAGATTTCAGGTGAACTCTAAGGAATCTCATTACATTGCTGCAAAGCGAATCTTGAGATACCTCAAAGGTACACCAAATCTTGGCTTATGGTACCCAAGAAGTAATGATAGTGAACTAATTGGATTTTCAGATGCAGATTTTGCAGGAAGCAAAGACGACAGGAAAAGTACTTCCGGGACTTGCCAATTCCTCGGAAGGAGACTTATTTCCTGGAGCAGTAAGAAGCAGAACTGTGTTGCCATCTCAACGGCTGAATCAGAGTACATCTCTGCAGGCAGCTGTTGTGCACAGCTTCTCTGGATCAAAAATCAGTTTGAAGACTACAACATGAAGTTCCAGAACATTCCTTTGTTTTGCGACTCATCCAGCGCTATAGCAATCGCCAACAACCCAGTCTCCCACAGCCGGACCAAGCACATAGAGCTTCGTTATCATTTCATCCGGGAGCATGTGGAAAATGGAGACATAGATCTATAATATGTCTCCACAGATAGACAAGTTGCAGATATATTCACCAAGCTGCTCGACGAGTCCAAGTTCTCATTCTTCAAAACGGAACTCGGGCTGCTCAACAAAGAAGACTAGTGATGGACTCACAAATCAAGAAGATATCAGTGGTGTTGGCTGCTCAGAGTTAAAGATTTCAGTGGCAATATACATCTCCCAAGGAAAATTGTCTTTCAAGTAATATATACTCGAGTATATCCAGACAGATACTCGAGTAAATGGGAATTACTCAAGTAAAAGGATTTACATACTCGAGTACTTGACAACATACTCGAGTACTTAACAACATACTCGAGTACTTGACAACATACTCGTGTACAAACTTGCCCTACTCGAGTATGCTCTGTCTAATACTCGTGTATGATGTTATCTACTCGAGTATACAACATTCATATTTTGGATTTCTAATTTTTCTATTCGCACCGAGCTATTTGCCGCTTCATTCAGGTATGAATTTATTTTTTTTAAACCTAATTAGGATTGTATATATATATAGAAAAATCGGGAAGCCACTTTCCACTTCTCATTCTCTCGAGTAGCCGCCGACTCTTCATCTTCCGGAAAACCACAGAGCATCGTCGTCTTCGCCTCTCTCGTCCTCCAGAATCGTAGATGGCCCCCTCTTCTAAAATCGACATTGGCTCAGAACTCGCCCCCGCGGGTATAGCCGATCTTTCAGATGATTTCCAAAATCTTCTGATTTTGTTCGAGACCGTCGGACTGTCGTTCGTTCTCCAGACGCCGTGCCGAATTATTTTCCCAGCTGTTGAAGAATTTTATCAGAATCTGAAGGTAAAACGAAATGGCAAGCTCCTGAAATCCAAGGTCAGAGGGATAAAAATCCGACTGGACAAAGGCTCCTTAGCTGCTCTGTTACAACTGCCAGTAGTAGATGACGATGCCGAAATGACTGCTGAAGATTCAGTAAGAACTAGTTTATTCTGTGGAGCTAACCCTCAAGCCCATTCCTTTAGCAGAGCTGATTTCAACTCAGAAGGAAAGTTCCTAGTGGATGTAATTGCAAAGGTGCTGTTATGCAAGACTTACTCCATTCGAGACATTTCTATGGAAATGTTTGACATAATGCAAGCCATTATCTGCCGCAAACAATTCTAGTTTGGACTGTTGATCCTAGATAAACTCAGAGAAAGCATTAAGCATCCAAGTTTTGTCAGGATTATTTCCCTCCTTCTTCATGAAATCAACCCGTCAGTCTTTGACTTATCCAAAGGGACTCCCCTCCATCACATGAAAAAGGTTTCTATATCCTCCATCCAGCGATATGAAATTAAAATTCTGAACACTGCCCAAGCATCCAAAGCTGTTGTCCCTTCAGTAGATTCCCAAGAAACCAGTGTACCTGATGACAGGATTCCATCTCCTCCTCCACTTCAAACTGCTGCTACCTCAGGTGCAATAGTTGAGGGGGAGACTGCCTCATCTCATCCTCAGTACCCAGCTTCATCAGAACCCTCACAGCAAGCAGAAGTCAGGGATTCTACTCCTCCAGTTTCTCCTCCTCCAGCAGATCCCCACTCAGAGATTCCAGATCCAGCAACCCTCCTATCTACTGCAGAAGATATCAATAAATTGATTGATGAGCTCAGCTCAGATGCTCCCCTGTTTCAAAATGAATCAGTTGTACTGACTCCAGAAGCTCAAACTCCAGTGGATATTTCTCCAGCTCAGTCTCCTGCTCAGACTCCAGCTCAGTCTCCTGCTCAGACTCCTGCTCAGATTCCTGCTCAGTCTCCTGTTCAGTCCCCTACTGCAGAGAATAGCCAACCAGAAACTATTCTTTTGTCTGATGACAGGGAAGTATCTCCAGAACCAGTGGAGGCCCCTCTGAGGACTTTGGACTTCTCTATTCCCTCCTTCCTAAATGAAGAAGAATTAGTTGTCTTAGAATCTTTCAAGAGAGCTGAAAGCTCAGTGGTAATTACTAAAATCCCTCCATGGGTTACCCCTGCTCCTTTAGTCCCTGCCCAAACTTCAACTCCTTCTACTTCTTCAGATCTGGTAAGCAAGATTGAACAGTTACTCAGTGAACAAAGAAAGTACTTTGATGACTCTCTAGCCTCAGTAAATAATAAAGTCTCTACTCTTGAAAAGGAGATGAGTAGAGGCTTTGCTGAAATTCAAGCAAATACTGATGAGCTCAAGAGATTGTTTCAATTGGGTGGAAAAGCTATTGATCATACTATTACAAGTATAGGTGAACTGAGAAATCAAGCTGAAACTGTTGCACATAATCAGATACAATTGGACAAGAATGCTGAAGCAAATGTGATGAAAGTATGTGAAGAAGTTGGCACCTTCAGAGATGAAGCAATTGCCAAACTATCTGTAGATATCAGCAAGGGGGAGAAAATTGTCAAAGAACAAGTTGAAAAAGTAGTTGAAAAACTGTCTGAACAAGCTCAAACAACTGTGAGTGATCTAGTCAAGGATATGAAAGCAGATATTCTATCTCAACTCCAATCTGTCAAATTCTACATTTATGATACAGCTGTATGGGTAAACAACCAGAATTTCCCCAATGCCCAGCTCAACCCTACCATAATTCCTAAATTTCTGGATCCTCTTGAAGAAAATCCTCCATCAGGTGCTCCAGCTCAAGAAAATTTTCCAGCTCAGGCAAACTTTCCAGGAGGTGTGCCAGTCTTCTCACCCAGACCTGCTGGTGATGTGACTGAGCCTCCTCTCTCTTATACTGATATTTGGCAGGATGAACTTCCTCCTAGTTCTCAAGGTGCCCCAAGGAAGAAAAGGAAATATGGTGACGACGCTTCTGCCAGCCGTTCTGCACCTAGAAAAGAGCCTGCCCCAGCTTCTGAAGGTAGACCAGAAATTATTCATACTGAAGTTTGGAGTCCAACCTCCAAATCTCTGATCCTTGATACCTTGAAGCTAGTAACAGATCTTGGTGAGCACAGAGATCAGTATTACAGTTATTCAGAATGGAAAGCTTATGAAGTATCCCAGATCAAGATCAGACTTCATGACAGGAATTGGGGATACAACAACCCAGCTGCTCCTCCTAGGCCCAGAACATATTTTCCTAAACCATTCAGTTACCTAGAGAGGAAAGAGCTGAAGAGAGAAAGAATGCACAAAGAAGCCCCTTCTTGAGTCAATGAGAATGTGGAAATGGACTTTTTAATCTGTTAAAAACATTTCTATATATATATTTGATTCTGATTATGGCTATCTTATTATTTATCCTGCTTCAGTTTACTTTATTTTTTTTAAGTATATGTGTGTTGTTCTTTTACTCTAAGTAATTCACCTTAGTGTAGAGGGTGCTGACATCTACAAATAGGGGGAGATTGTTGGGTTTGTCTCCACAATACCTCAGATTTGTAGGAGGTCAGACCTTGAACTAAGATGAATTAAGGTGTATTTGATATTGTGTTTAAGTTATATGTGTGCATGTCCTTATTGCCAAGTGTAGACCAATGTCAGTCTATAATGGGTCACCAAACACAGGACCATACAATGTAATCCCTCATTGTGTGATCCAAAGTGTTGGCCCATGTATAGCCTCTCTATTGGGATACACTTCCTATACATGCACTTGGATTGGTGGGCTGAAGTATTGAAGTTTACTTTTTCAGAAGAAATTTTCTAAGTCCACATACTCGAGTAGCTTCCCTATATACTCGAGTAAGTGACTTAATACTCAAGTAGATCCTTAGACATACTCGAGAAGACTCTGTATACTCGTGTAGATAAGCTTATACTCGAGTAGATAGTTAGTCACTCGAGTAGGTCATACTTTATACTCGAGTAGATCCTTCTGTTCTTAGATCCGAAATTTTCTCTAAGTCCACATACTCGAGTACCTCTTTTGTACACTCGAGTAAGTGAGTCTGTACTCGAGTAAGTTGGATTACATACTCGAGTAGACTGTATTGTACTCGAGTAAGTGATAACTTGTACTCGAGTAGTTGGTTAGTTACTCGAGTAAGTGTTCTGTTCATACTCGAGTAGATCTGCACTTCTCATCTCAGAAAGTTTCTAAGTCTACCTACTCGAGTAGTTCCCTATATACTCGAGTAAGTGACTCTGTACTCGAGTAGTTGTTTTCATACTCGAGTAGTTTAGTGATTAACCGAGTAGTCTTCCAAAGATACTCGAGTAGTTCATTTTCCCCTCACTCGAGTATCTCCAACTCTTCTACTCGAGTAGTTCTTTCTATTTTATCTGAGAAATTTTCTCTAAGTGTTTTTACTCGAGTATATACTCTCATACTCGAGTAGTTCTAAAATCACTCGAGTGTTGATCTCTGAATCACTCGAGTAGCTTCTCTTCTTATACTCGAGTATGCTCCTCCTATCCACTCGAGTATATAACATCTTATACTCGAGTATGTCTCTTCTCTGTCTCGAGTATATCTGTTCAAACATTCCTGAAATTCTCCAAGTACAATTTCACCGTGTATTTCGAATTAATCATTTTTGATTGGTCCACATATCATCCCTAATTAAATTTCTGACCGTTGGAGTCCACCTATAAATAGGTCCTTTCAGACTTGACTAATAATAAGCTTTACAGAGATTATTATTTTAAGAAAGAAAGAAGTTCCCGTGAACCCTAATTTCTTATGCCGCCGCCATTGCCATTCACGGAAGAAGGTCTGGATCGACGATCTCCGATCGCTGCTTTCAACTCTGTTTCTCCAGAGATCCAGACAAAAGATAATCACTCGATCTCGCCGAGCCTCAAAGATTTCTGATATATTTTCTCGATCGAGGTGATTCCGTTTTTTAGATCTGTGGATCTCTTTCAAGTCGTCTTCAACATATTCTGATCAAGCCAAAGTTCTCAAGGAAGAAGACTATCAAAGATCCAGATCTGTGCAATTTATTGTTTGTATTTTCTTTTCAAACAAATTTCATTGTAGGAGTTTTTCTCCGAGATTTGTAGGAAGGCTTTATCTTCCGAGTGTAGATCCGGTTTGGATCGAGTTTTGTAGGAACGTGGTTCCGAGGTGTAGGATTGTTTTCAATCCGAGATAGTGGAGTAGCCGAGTTTAGTGGTTTGCTAGATCGGTGAGGAAAGTGGACGTACCCAAGATTGGGGAACCACTATAAATCTCTTGTCATCTGTGTGATTGCTTGATCTGCGCTGTGTTAATTTTTTATTCCGCATTTGACACGCATTTCACCTATTCACCCCCCTCTAGGTGATTTAGGTAGACAACTTAGTTCTCTCACTTGCCTGTTGCAATAATAACACACAATCTTAGAATTAGATTGTTTACTAGATTTAGAAGCATACCTGTCCTCCTTGGGAGTCTTCTTTTTCTTGTAGTACTCATCCTTGGAAAAGGATATAAAAGGTCTGGTTCTCCACTTCTTCTTCTTCATGAATCTTTGGAGCTGCCTTGTGAAGGCTGCAAAATCCTCATCAGAGGTGTGGCTATCTGATGAGGTGTTTTCAGGAATACCTTCTTTTGTCTTAGCACTCTTTCTGGGAGGAGAAGGAGATTTTCTCCTGCCCTTTCTTGTGCCTTCAGCCTTGAAGGCAACTGACTTTTCCTTGTGTTCAGATCTGCTGCTCTTCTCTTCCTCCTTCCTGGCTGTAAGCTATATTTCATATGAAAGTAGCTTTCCAAACAGTGTGGGAGGAGGTGTATCTGCCAGCCTTACTACCTCTCTGATGGCACAAATCTTGGTGTCCCAATCCTTTGTCAGAGATCTCAGAAACTTGTTATTCAGTTCATAAGTGTTGAAGACTCTTCCATAAGTCATCAACTCATTTACAATCATGAAGAATTTCTTGTAGCATTCAGTTATGATATCATTCTTGGCTTGTCTAAAGCTCTCATACTCCTTATTCAACATAGACTTCCTGTCCACTCTGACTTCTTCTGTGCCCTCCATGTAGACAATAAGGGTGTCCAACATTTCCTTGGAGGTTTTACAGTGTACCAGATTTTGAAAGGTGGCATCATCTATGGAAGTTACAATGATATTCTGTGCCCTTTTGTCTGAGTTGCCAGGATGATTTCATCCTTTGTCATCTTAGAATAACTCGTAGGAGTTTTAACATTTGCATCAAGGACTGATACCTTCATTGGAATGAAGGGGCCTTCCTGTACTATGATATAAATTCTTGGATCAGATGCTTTCATAAACAACCTGACCCTTTCCTTCCATATGCCAAAGGATTCTTTCCTGCAGATTGGCAGTTTCATAGATCCAAACTCATTTTGATTCTCATTTGAACCCATTCTTGATATCTGTTATTTTTGCCTTGGAGATTCACTCAGACTGTTAGGGCAATCTTTGAGTAACCTCCCTCTAATACCACTTGAAAGGCTTGATTTCAAGAGCCTAAACACCTACAGGGGGGGGGGGTGAATAGATTCTAAACTTTTTACACAAGTTTTATTGGCAAATAGCTATATAAAAATTATGCACAGATAATTTAAAACACATACCACAATTCACAGCACATCACAACATACATCTACTTTCCCCCTTCGCCTATCCAGTAGATAACTGGATTCAACCTAACTTCCTTCCACTGGCTCGGATCCGTAGATCTTACAACTCAGAACTAGAATGGTTCTTACAGCTCAGACTTAAATAAGTCCTACCTCGGATTCTTCCCAAGAATCCTACCTCAGGCCTCAGCTCTACCTCAGCCTTTATCACTAGGCTTACAACTCAGACTTTTCACAAGTCCTACACCTCAGGCTCTCAGCCCTACCCCATCCTTTATAATTTCAGGCTTATAACTCAGATCTAACAATAGATCCTACAGGAAAATGAATGATATAATGAAACAGAAAATTAACTAGCTAGATTTCTCAATTAATGTAGCCTTCTTGATCAGTTCTTGAATGAACTGACCCTTCTGATCCAACCTGACTTAGATTTTCAAAGCTTATTGATAGAACAAAATGTTGGAACCTTAGGTTCTGATTTGGGTTAGGATCACTATTAGGATTATTAGTTTGACCCAAAATGTATAGTCTAAGGGTCATAGGATTCTCCAGGTATACATCAAAAGAATCCAAGAAGAAAGTACAGAAAAATTCCAAAGAAGTTCAGTTTTGAAGTTCCGAATTCTAGCTTACAAAAATAGTCGAACGGAGTTCAACTATAGTCGAACAGAGTTCAACTATAGTCGAATGGAGTTCAGCTATTTCTGTATTCAGCTATTTCTGCGTTCAGCTATTTCTGCGTTCAGCTATTTCTGCGTTCAGCTATTTCTGCATTCAGCTACTTCTGCGTTCAGCTATTTTTGCGTTCAGCTATTTCTACGTTCAACTATTTCTGCGTTCAGCTATTTCTGCGTTCAGCTATTTCTGCATTCAGCTATTTCTGCATTCAGCTATTTCTGTGTTCAGCTCTAAGAAAATAGAAAACTCAGATACAGGTCAACTATAGTCGAACGGAGTTCAACGATAGTCGAACGGAGTTCAACTATAGTCGAACGCAGATTGGAGAAGCTTTTAGATTAAATTTTGGTGATTTCCTGTGCAGTTATTGGTGACAGCTGGCTAGAGTTATTCAAGGCTTAAGTAAAGGAATTTACAGCTAATATATTTAATACTAAATATTCTTATGAATATAACCGTTGGGAGGCTGCATTAAATATGAATCAATTCAGAGATTTATTGTCAGTTACCTTTCCAAGACAATTTCCTTTCTTGGAAATGTCTATGCCGTATCAGACAAGAATTCAAATGACTTTCCTCAGCCCAGGGCATATATATATATATATATATATGATATACAGAAGATTGAAAAAGATATAATATTATCATAAAGTGATAGAGAAAAAGAAGCAGGCATATACAGATCATCTTCATCTTCTTCATCTACTCTAGGCTTTCAAGAGACACAAAATCAACATCAGTCTAAAAGCTTGCTGGAGAGCAACATCAACTTGAAGGCCTACACCCTAAAGCAAGGCTTCCACTCCTGAACTATTCTACATCTCAGGGGAGCTTTGACAACAACAATCCACTTGTGCTTATCTTTGATTGTTGAACAGAGAAGACAACATCAACTCTTCCTTCCTCCTGTATAAAGGGTTCTTGAACTCCCTTCAAAAGTTCTGCTTGGTTTCTGAGACCTTGTCAAAACTCAGTGGTGGCAAGACACCTGATCAAAAAATCCAGTTTGGTTTTTGAGCACCTAATCAAAAGCTCATTGGTGCCCAGGACACCTGATACACTCATCCTGCAGTGGATTCCTACCAGGGTGGTAGAAGAGTGGATATACCCAGATTTGGGGAACCACTATAATCCTTGTGTTGTCTTAATTGCTTGCTCTGTTTTCTTCCTTATGTGCTGTGAATTTTATTTTACATTTTATTTTCTAAAAACTCTTAAGCATATCAAATCTATCACCTCACTTTCAATTGGTATCAGAGCGAGGTTGATTGTTTGTACAGGCTAACACCTGAATCAAAAGATCCTTGATAGATCTTATTGTTTTTAAGAGTTTTTCATGGCACAAAATGAAGAATGGTCAAGCACTTGACCTCCTAAGTGCAATTTGGACAAGCTTGCACTATGGAAGGCAAGGATTAGGCTTTTATGAACTCTATTGATGAAGCCATTTATAATTCTATCTTGTCAGGTCCCTTTACACCATCTGCAGCTACAAAAGCTCAAAAGTTGCTAAAGATGGCTGATGCTCAGGCAATGGATATCCTTGCTCAATCAATGTCTGATGATATTTTTCAAGAAGTGGTTGAATGTACTTCAGCAAAGGAAATCTGGGACTCCCTCACAGCAATGGCTACTGGATCAGCAAAAGAAAGAACATTTAAAGCTGAATCTTGGAGTGACTCTGAAGCTTCATCCTATACAACTGAGGATGAAGAAGAAACAAGAGCAACAGAATTCTGCATGATGGCAATCAATGCATCTTATAGCAGTCATGATGAAGAATCTGAATCTGATGAAGAATCAGAAGCAGAATCAGAAGAGGATCAGGTTATCTCTTCCTTTGATTTCTCCTCAAAACTTTTTAAAGATGATTTTAAAGATTTATGCAATGATTTAATTCAATCTGAGAAGGAAATAAAACTTCTCAGAGAAAAATTGAATAATTTATTTTCTGAAAATACAAGTATTAAAAAGATTTAAAAATTGCTCTAGAACAAATAAATTCTCTAGAATCAACTATAGGGAAAAAAACTAGATAAAAATAATCAACATTCTAAAATAATTCAAAAACCCAAAAGAAAGAGAAATAAACATAAAAACTTTAATAAAAATACGTTTTTACAAAAATTGTCGGACCTTGTTCGACGATCTCTGCATTTCTTGTTGAACGCCGATCGACGATCTCTGAACCCAGATCTTGAGTTTAAACACTCAGCATACGGGGATCGATGATATAATCAAGAATCGTCGACCAGAGGTCGACGATCGTGGAACACATATAATAGTCAGTATTTATTTGTGAACCGAGATCGACGATATCAATGCAGGTCGTCGAACGCTGATCGACGATCTCAATATAAATCGTCGAACTCAGATTTTCAAAACAGAATTTTTTATTCTTTTGAAAATAATAATCAATCTCAAAATTGTATCAATCCTTTTACCCAATGTTACATCTCTCCTAGAAAATTTCACCCATTAGGTTATAAAGATCAACCTTCATGCTCTTTTATTTCTGATTATCATGAAATTAAACCTGGACCCAAGGTGACCTGGGTCCAAAATTTCTAACCTCTTATTTTCAGGAAAAGACCCTTCAGTGCAGGGGTAACTATATAAGGGGGGATTGTTTAGAAGGCTACAACAATAGGGGGAGATTGAATAAGAGGTTACTACAGTAGTAGTTTAAGTTATTAAAAAATCTGGGGAAGATATTAGAGAAATTATTGGAACCACATTTCAGTTGAAAGGAAATGAGCTCAGTTGAAGATTAACATCAGAACAGCTACCGAACTTATCAGTTTTTGTTCTTAGATTTATATTTCAAAATATTGTTGTTTCTCTATAAAAGCACACATTTTATATTTGCTTTGTTTTTTTTTGTAAATAGTATCCTCATCCAAATAGGAGGAGATTGTTGGAACCTTAGGTTCTGATTTGGGTTAGGATCACTATTAAGATTATTAGTTTGACCCAAAATGTATAGTCTAAGGGTAATAGGATTCTCCAGGTATACATCAAAATAATCCAAGAAGAAAGTACAGAAAAATTCCAAAGAAGTTCAGTTTTGAAGTTCCGAATTCTAGCTTACAAAAATAGTCGAACGGAGTTCAACTATAGTCGAACGGAGTTCAACTATAGTTGAACGGAGTTCAGCTATTTCTGCGTTCAGCTATTTCTGCATTCAGCTATTTCTGCGTTCAGCTATTTCTGCGTTCAGCTATTTCTGCGTTCAGCTATTTCTGCGTTCAGCTATTTCTGCGTTCAGCTATTTCTGCGTTCAGCTATTTCTGTGTTCAGCTCTAAGAAAACAGAAAACTCAGATACATGTCAACTCTAGTCGAATGGAGTTCAACGATAGTCGAACGGAGTTCAACTATAGTCGAACGCAGATTGGAGAAGCTTTTAGATTAAATTTTGGTGATTTCCTGTGCAGTTATTGGTGACAGCTGGCTAGAGTTATTCAAGGCTTAAGTAAAGGAATATACAACTAATATATTTAATGCTAAATATTCTTATGAATATAGCCGTTGGGAGGCTGCATTAAATATGAATCAATTCAGAGATTTATTGTCAGTTACCTTTCCAAGACAGTTTCCTTTCTTGGAAATGTCTATGTCGTATCAGAAGAGAATTCAAATGACTTTCCTCAGCCCAGGAGATATATATATATATATGATATACAGAAGATTTAAAAAGATATAATATATATCATAAAGTGATAGAGAAAAAGAAGCAGGCATATACAAATCATCTTTATCTTCTTCATCTGCTCCAGGCTTTCAAAAGACACAAAATCAACATCAGTCTAAAAGCTTGCTGGAGAGCAACATCAACTTGAAGGCCTATACCGTGAAGCAAATCGTCCACTCCCGAACTATTGTACATCTCAGGCGGAGCTTTGACAACAACAATCCACTTGTGCTTCTCTTTGATTGTTGAACAGAGAAGACAACATCAACTCTTTCTTCCTCCTGTACAAAGGGTTCTTGAACTCCCTTCAAAAGTTCTGCTTGGTTTCTGAGACCTTGTCAAAACTCAGTGGTGGCAAGAAACCTGATCAAAAAATCCAGTTTGCTTTTTGAGCACCTTATCAAAAGCTCATTGGTGCCCAGGACAGCTGATCAACTCATCCTATAGTGGATTCCTACCAGGGTGGTAGAAGAGTGGATGTACCCAGATTTGGGAAACCACTATAATCCTTGTGTTGTCTGGATTGCTTGCTCTGTTTTCTTCCTTATGTGTTGTGAATTTTATTGTGCATTTTATTTTCTAAAAACTCTTAAGCATATCAGATCTATCACCTCACTTTCATAAAATAAGGTGGATTTTCACTTGATGTAGAAGATGATCTTCAGTCAGCTTCTTCCTTAAATTCAGAATGAATTTTGAATATTTCCTGCAGACAACTCTGGATCTGCCTTCGTAAGGGTTATCCCTATTCTTGTTGAAGAATTCTCTAGTGTTGTTATTCTTCTTCTTCTATTGTGTTCATCATCTCGTTGTTTTCACAGATCTGGCTCTTATATAGAGTTTCCCAATTGTTACCGGCTGATCCGATTTGTAACAACCTTCTGACAGTTCTGACAGACCGGTTTGTTATGACAGCTGTCGAGTCATCAGTCAAGTTAGTTGATTCGTCAAAGACTTTCAACCTCAGTACATTTCACTCTACAAACTTCTTCACATGTATCGACACATATAGGCTAAGTGTCGACACAAGGCTTCATAATGTCGACACAACATTCAATGTGTCAACTCAGTCAATCTTCTGCTACTTGACACTTCTTTTGTTGTATGTGTCGACACAAGTCCAGTGTGTCGACACAAGTCTTTTTGTTCTTGAAAAAACTGCTGCAGACAGATGACGTTGAGTGAATGTCAGACGGCTTTGAGTGTGTGTCAACACAAGTCCTGTGTGTCGACACAAGTCCTTATGGTCTCGACATAACTGCTGCAGACAGATGGCGTTGAGTGTGTGTCGACAACATTGAGTGTGTCTAGATGGCATTGAGTGTGTGTGTCGACACAAGTCCTATGTGTCGACACAATTGCTTCTGATCTCGACACAGCACTTTTGAGAGATATTATTTCGACACAAGTCCAGTGTGTCGACACAACTTCTTCCAGTATCGACATAGCTCCTTGGTGTCGACATATCTCCTGTATTAGGTGTCGACACAAATTCTGCCTCAGGTGTCGACACAATTCTGGGTGTCGACACAGCTGCTTCTTTAGGTGTCGACTCAGTTTGAGTGTCGACGCAACTTCTTCATAAGTGTCGACTTAGCTTGGGTGTCGACACAACTCCTTCATAAGTGTCGACTTAGCTTGGGTGTCGACACAACTCCTTCATAAGTGTCCACACAACTCCTTCATAAGTGTCGACTTAGCTTGGGTGTCAGCACAACTCCTTCATAAGTGTCGACACATGCACTTATAAAATTTTCTTTAAATTCTTGAACCTGCACAATGTAACTCAAACATCTATCAAATACAAATTGATACATATAATTGACTAAGATGAGGCTTCTCCAAATCTGGTACATATTTTTCAATGTACCCAACACTCGATCCACCGCCTCCTCCTCCGAACACCCCGCGGACCCCGCCGTGGAGAAGGCTATACTTATCTTTGACAACTCCACCCAACAAGACCGGAGCGAACGTCTACGCGCCAAACCCTTTGGCGTATTCCGGATTCTTGATTGGGGGATTCTTGCTGCCTTCGATGCGGCAGAATTGGTCTGAGAATTTCTCTCAATTCCTGGATGGAGTTCTCTTTTTGACATCTCAGAGCCCGCCTTCTTGGATCTCACCGTTGAGTTGCTCTCCACGTTCGAGTTTCGCTGGGGAGCAGAAGATGATTTTATCCTCTTCCGAATGGGCGGCATCACACATCAGCTCACCATCCGTCAACTCAACGTGGCGATGAGATTTTGCGACGAGGCCTTTTCTCTTTCTCCCGCCTACTCCCCCCTTCATACTGATTTCCCTCCTGACTTCAACCTTCTTTCTTTTTGGTTGGAGATTAGTAACCATATCGTCCCCTACACTCCAAAAAAATCTAAAGGCAGCCACCTCATTTCTCTTGCCCTTTGTATTCTCAACAATCTCCTCACCTTTACCATCACCGGTTGTGGCGATAGCCATGGCGTGGTGACTCGGGCAGATTTACTATATTTATATAATATGTTCTACTGACCCCCCTAATCCTAAGCCATGCGCTTGCAACTTTTTTCGGCATCGGGCTGAGAATGCATGGTTGGGAGCCGTCTATGGCGGCAACTTCATCACTCATCTCGCCAAACTATTTGGGATTTGGGACGCTCTTCCGCATCTGATCTACGTTCAGACGCCTCTCCCTATTCAGTTCCAGACCCTCCAGGCCCTCGGCCTTGCGCGATGACGAGACGGCAAGTTTGAGGCTATCTTGCCAGCAGTCGGCGGTGGAGATATTAATCTTGACCTCGGGGCATGTCCCACTGGTACTATTCACTCTCCATAGATTCAACCACCATCGCAGGATCCTTCTCTTGCGCCCGGTCCTTCGACGTATTGGGATCGTCAATTTGGGTCTATTCACACACGTTTAGACGAGATGCAGACCCATTTTGACGCTCGTTTTGCGACCTTTGATGATTGATTTACCACGATGGAGCAGAGTCAAGCTTCTTCCATGGCGCATATTACGCGTGAGTTTACGGACTTGCGAACATTCTATCAGCAGCCAGGGCACCATAGTGATGAGGATTAGGTTTCCTTTTGTATTGAGTCTGTAGTCGGACGATTGTATCAGTATATTTTATTATTATTATTATAATTATTATCATCACTTTCTTTTTTATTGTACTAAAAACAAAAAATATCAAAAATTATGTTTTGCTTTAATATTTTATTTTAGGTCCGACTCGTTGCAGATTTGGACTCTTCAGGGAAGTTTTCTCTTCCCCTACTCTTTATTTTTACACATTGGGGACAATGTTTCATTTAAGCATGAGGGAATATTTCTCACTAGTTTAGCCTCTTTGTAGCAAAACATAAAAAAAAAATAAAAAATTTAAAAACATTACAATTTTTTTCTTTGTTTTTACAAAAAAAATTTCAACATTTTTTCAAAAAACATACAAAAAAATAGAAAATCAAAACTTAATTTCTTCAAAAGGGACGTTTGGGATATCACCCCATCTTACCACCTAGTACCGGTGAGAGCCCTTCACAGGGTAATCTCGAGAAGTGTAAGAAGTAACAAAAAAAATTAGGTTTGAAGTTTAATTAGAGAAGTCATTATTTCTATATTTATTCACATGCAAAATTCTTAGTAATTTAACTTTTACATAGTGTTTAGAAAATTTTCATGTTTAATTGAAATTTAAATTTTGGAGTAAATTGTTGGCCATGCTGTGTTCCTAGTCAAGTGCACGTGTTAGTAGAATTTTATGTAGATCTAAATATTCAGCATACAGTTAGATTTTCATTTTTTGAAATGCGTGGAAATGTTTTATTTTACTTTCATTTTGAAACCGATAAAATCTAAAAAATAATTTAGGAGAGTTTGTAGAAGTTTACTAGAGCGATATTTCGCAGATCAAGAAAGAGGCATTCTTTCTCGATGTCTAGAACTTATCCTCTAGCGATTCTCAAGACTTTGCATAAGTTAAACTCAAGAGCATAAATATGATTTAGATACTTCTTTTTGCAAATTTGAGCATTTGCACCCGTACCTAACGTTTTATCTTTGCTAAGCCAATTTGAGCCTATTACCCTATCTCTTGTTTTAGCTCCACAAAGCACTTTACCAAAGCCTAAAAAGCATACTAATTGCACACCTAAGACCGAGCTTGAAAATATATATACAGAAATGGTTTGTGAGTGATTAGGAGCCATTTTATTTTGGTGGCTAATTGAAAAAAGGGTTGATTTATTTTTCCCTCCTCTTCAAAAAATAATGAATAAGAGAACATGAAAAAAGAGGAAGTAGAAAAAATCTTCAACATGTTGAGAAATTTAAAAAAAAATAAGGAAAAGAAATAAAGGGATTTAGGAATTGGCTGTGTTCTTAAAGCCATGAAAATTTATTTTGTGCTAGCTCTTTTTAGGTTTTGGTGTGACTAGCCATCGTTTTTATCTTTGATTTTCCTCACCGAAATCCTAAGCCTATGTTTCAACCTAGTTAAGTCCTATTGATTTGTGCTTATAAGTTAAACTAGTGCCATGGCGAGAGTCTGATAGGGCATGCCTATGACCATCGACATTGATGGATTTCTTTGGAGGGTATCTCGATCTTCGATTTGTGCAATGTTATCTTAGTGCACACGCTACTTTCTCCCTAAATATGATTTCAAGATTTACCGGATTTTCAATCTAAAAGTAGAAATAATAATGGAAACACTCCTTCCAAGAAAAGTTAAAACTAATTTGTATGCTAGTAGATTTTTCTACTAATATAGCTACAAGCATAGGCATAAGACTTCGCGTTTACTCTTTAGGTTCAATTTTTTTTTCTAGCATTAAATTTTTTTTACTCCCTATGGAAAGTTGTTTGCTCAGGACGAGCAAACGAGTAAGTATGAGGATATTTGATAACTCTAATTTTATCCTTATTTTTATATCGTTTTTAATTAATAATTAATTAATTTAGAGTTATCATTTATTAAATGAGTTTCTAATTAGTTTATTTTTAATATTTTAGGTTAATTTGATCATAAAAATATATTTTAAAGCTACCAGATTAATCAGGAATATTTTTGGAGCAAAACTAAAAAAGTCCAAGTACACGCTTAAGTCACGGGCGTGACCCAAAAACTCATGGGCGTGACATGTGGCCGTGACCTGTCTAGCCCTTCCAGAAGCAATGACACGTCAATTAAAATTACACGCCTCAGGGTCACGGGCGTGACACGGGGCGTGGAAATAGGCACGGGCATGACAAGTATATGGAGCTTCATCCTTCAATTCCATGTTAGATTAAAATTACACGCCATTGACACGGGGCGTGACCATCCAGTCACGGGCGTGGCTATCAGGCGTAACATCTAGCTTAGGTATTCCATTGCTTTAAGTAGGCAGTTTTAGATCCAAGGCATTCCAACTTACATGCCCTAGAGCACAGGCGTGGCCTAAGGGCGTGACTTCCCACAACTGCCAGATGTTAATTCCTGCTGTTTCTCCTTCCCACTATTTCTAGTAATAGTAAAGACAAGACGTAGGTCAAGGGCGTGACCTTGGGGCATGAATTATAGAATGACTAATTTTGGCAGTTTTTCTCAAATGTTCCCAGGATTTCAAGACAGCGGTTCCGCAGCTTAAACGCCCCTAGTCACGAGCATGACAGAAGGGCGTGATTCCAGAAGAAGAATACTATAAATTCCAAATAATTTCAGAAGCTCAGGGGGAGATTTTTTGGATTTGGAGTTCTGTATTTTCTGCTTCATTTCTTGCAATTTCAATATCCTAGTCTAGATCTTATATTTTGTAAGCTTTAATTTATGTTGCTTTCCATTCTGTTGGGGCTACGGTCCGGAATCGCCTCCGCGCTGCGGTGCTATGCGGTAATGGCTTAACTAGCTGCCTCGTGGATCCGCCCGAGGACCTTTGATATAAAGATTAGTGGCGCCATCCTCCATCAGTCCGGGCTTTTGGTGCGAGTGGTTGCGTTAAGTCCTCTCAAGTGGTATCAGAGGGAGGTTGCGGGTTCGAAACCCCGGGGTCGTTTCCGGGGGGGGGGGGGGGATTGTTGGGGCTGCGGTCTGGAATCGCCCCCGCGCTGCGGTGCTATGTGGTAATGGCTTAACTGGCTGCCCCGTGGATCCGCCCGAGGACCTTTGATATAAAGATTAGTGGTGCCGTCCTCCATCAGTCTGGGCTTTTGGTGCGAGTGGTTGCGCTAAGTCCTCTCAAGTGGTATCAGAGGGGGTCGCGGGTTCGAAACCCCAGGGTCATTTCCGGGGGGGGGGATTGTTGGGGCTGCGATCCGGAATCGCCCCCGCGCTACGGTGTTATGCGGTAATGGCTTAACTGGCTGCCCCGTGGATCCGCCCGAGGACCTTTGATATAAAGATTAGTGGCACCATCCTCCATCAGTCCGGGCTTTTGGTGCGAGTGGTTGCGCTAAGTCCTCTCACGAACGGCCTGAGCCATGGCGTGTTTGGGTCCGACACAGGCGTGTGCAATTCGACACGGGCGTGTCGATTGCCCGTGTCCTCCTCGGGTCATGCGACGTTTTATGCTAATGAAGTTACACGGCCTGGGACACAGAAATGTCCCAGGGTGTGTCTAGCACACGGGCGTGTCACATGGCCGTGCTGTGCTCGGGTTGTTTTGGACCTGTGTCGTTGGGGGAATCACGCCCGGCGACACGGGTGTGTATAGGCTGACACGGGCATGTAGGGTGCCCGTGTTCTTTTTGGGGCGCGTCTATTTTGACGACAAATGGGTGACACGGACCTGAACACGGCCGTGTTGCAACCCGTGTTCGGCCCATGATTTCTATTTTGAGGGAAAATCGTAGCCGTCCGTTTCCTTGATTTGGGATCCATTGGCTGGGGGCTATTCCTGCTGAGTTTAAACCGGAAATAGGGTTTGAAAACCCTCATTTTCATTTGGGTTATCTCTATCTAAAATCTAGAGAGAATGGAGGGCAAGGAGGAGGAAGAAGGGCTAGATCCAGTCACCGGCGGAGCTTTGAAGCTCCAAATCGCGAGCCGACTTCGGATCCACGGAGGCAAGGAGATTGCGATGCTTTCCATCCACATAGATTTCCATGGCACCAAGGAATAAAGCTAGGGTAACGATTCTCATCCTAGGACATGTGAAGTCCTCTTTTCTTTTACATAGGAAGCCCTCTCATGCGAGTGTGCGATGAGTTGAGGCATTCCTTCGGGTAGATATGTAAAGTCCCCCTTGCGTAGAGTCCGTATGCGAATATGGACATAGGAATGATGTGTGAAGCCTATCCGGACATGTTGGTCTGGATCGGTGATGTTGCATTGCATAATAACCGGAGAAGACTCCGGGTGAATGTTTGTTTTCCGGGTATTATATGAGGTAGATTGCAACAGGGAGCCTTGGGGACTAACTCCAAGGTGCACCCTGGAAACTGGGCAAATGCGGGATGTTGCCAACATGGTGTCCGGGGAGACAACTTGAACATAACCAGGTTATGTGTATTGTGTGATGGAAACGGGACTCGGGGAGTCTTGACCTGCGTATATGGCTTAAATTGTCGTTGTGGTATGAGCACGGGTCAGGCGGAACGGTACCCGATCTATGTCGTTCGGCGGAACCGTTGGCATAGATTAGGGTCTTCGGCGGTCTATGGCTTAAATTGACATGACCAATGCCAGGGAGAAAAAATGCTCATATGGTTGGCCGTCCAAGGGACGGTGGTGAGACGGGAACGTCTATGGCTTAAATTGACGTGACGTTGACCGGTTCGCCGTGAATGTGCCCTGAGTGTACGGGGGTGTGTGGCTGTGCATTCCTGCACCTGTATTGTAGTGTGTGTTTACACTAAACCGCTTGTTTATGCTAACAAAATGCAGGGAAGAACATTGCTGCCCCGAGTTAGGGGCGGGATCGTTATAATTTGGTCAGCATAGCTGACCTTTGCTTTTGTTTACCACAGTGCGGTGGATTGTTGCTTGCAGGTGCTACGGAGCCGAGTGGAAAATAGCGGGCTAAAGCCCAAGTTGCTGTGCCATCCCTCGAAGGCCAAGTTTTGAGTGTTTTTCTTTTGTACTCATGTATGACCGACCTGAGTGCCGAGGTTTGGAAGACACTTTTATTAAGTAAACTCTTGTAAGGCCATAAGGCCATTGGTTATTGTATTATACATTACTATGGGTCTTTTGTAGTGAACATTCATGCTTTGGCTGGGTTCTTTTATCTTGCAACTTAATAATTTGCTTCCGCTAGGTGATCTGTGTAGGACGTTGTGATTGGTTGAATGGTTTCAATAAGTAACCAACCGGTCTGTCCGTAGTATATGGCGTCGGGCCCCGGCCGGACCTACTGCTATATGCTATGTGACGGATAGGGGTGTTACAAATGGGTATCAGACTACCGGTTTCGTTCTAGCTTAAATGAATTCGTGGGAGAATTCACTTTAAGGGGTGGTGAACACAGGTGTGTGTGTCATCGTTATAACATGAAAAGAACCCATGAATGTCCACTTAGGAATGAAAATACACATGTTTGAGGAACCTGCGTGTTCCTATAATTGCTGTTTGCAATATTTTTTGGTCGCTTATCGGTGTTTTGCACGATTATAGGTGACTAGAAGTGGTGCTGGACCGTCGGAACGGCCAGGTTCTGAGGCAAGCAGCGCACCAAATGACGCGCCTACAACACCTCCTTCAGCCGAGACCATTAGATTGGTGGCGGAAGCTGTACTTGCAATGATCAATGCGCAGCCTATGAGGCAGGTGCAGCAGCCTGCTCCTACTATGGAGCAAGTACCGCTCCAAGCGGCAGAGCCTAGGAGGGTGGAACAGGTGACGGTGGAACCAGAGTTTCCTCGGAGAGCAACTGAGAAACAACTTAAGCATGTGATAGGTTTCCATTCGCCAGTATTCTCGGGAACGGGAACCCCAACTCAGGCTGAGGATTGGCTATCGAGATTCAAGAGAGTGCTGACAGCAACGGAAACTGAAGAGTGGCAGAAGACCACGATTACGACGTTCTTGTTGGACTGGGATGCGAGGTTATGGTGGGAAAGGCTGGAGCTACACCACCTGAGGGGAAGACAGTTGGCTGATGTCTCTATGGAGGAATTTTCGAGGTTGTTTATGGCTCGATACCTCCCCTCAGCGCAGAGGATTGCGTTGGAAAACAAGTTTCAAAAGTTGGTGCAAGGAGATAGCATCGTGGACGAGTATCTCCACGAGTTCACTTGTTTGGGACGATACGCAAGCACTACCTTTGCCGATGAGGAGTGCAAGATGAACCGTTTCTATGAAGGGTTAAGAGATGATCTAAGATTGTTACTTTCGGGGCCTATGGCGCAGGGTTTCATGACCTTGGTCAATTCGGCCCAGTCCTTGGAAAAGGACATGAAGAATGTTCAAGTAAAGAAGGAATCCGACGGCAAGAAATCAGAGTTTAAAGTGTCGAATACTTCGAAGTATGGATATCACAGGTTCTACAAGAAGGCTAAGACGTCGGGTCCAGCCCCTTCTTCAGGTGCCTCGGGGGCATCAACCAACCAAACCCCGAGCGCTTGTTATATTTGTGGAAAGACGGGGCATTTTGCCCGCGATTTTTGGAGCGGACGTCCGAAGTCCGAGAGAAAGCAAGGACCCACTTATGAAGAGAAGGGCAAGGCAGTGGAGGCAACCGCGTCCCACTATGCTCCGACTAAACCGAGAGTCTATAACTTGGGCCAGCAGGAGGCCATCAAATAGGCTGACGTGGTGACAAGCACGGTTTAATTTATAGCAAGTTAGCTTTAAATACTGTTACCCAGTGCTTGTTAGCTTAATACTATTGTATAAGCTTTGTTCTGATTGGCGGTAGTCTGGCACGAGCACTTTTTGATACGGGAGCCTCACACTCCTTTTTGTCAAAAAGTTTCGTAACACGCATCAGAGTCCCTTCTTTGATGGCGAAGGACAAATTGGATGTGTTGCTACCGAATGGGTGTTCGATGCATGCGGACAGAGTATGCGCCGTAAAGGTTCATATTGGAAGCTAAGATTTCGACTTGCTAGCGTCATTGCTGCCGCTAGCAGAGTTCGACATCATCTTTGGTATGGATTGGCTTTCGGAGCAGAAGGCTTGTATCGATTGCAACCGTAAGGAGGTCAAGATGGGTGTTGGGCAGGAGACGACGTTTGCGGGACTGAAGGGGTCGAGCAAGACGTTAATGTCTGCTCTTTAGGTGGTGAAGGCGGTTCGTGCTGGAGCAGAGCTGTTCTTCACGTTAGTGGAGGCTGTAAAGCCTAAGTCTACTTTGGATAGTATCCCAGTGGTATGTGAGTACCCCGACGTGTTCCCGGACGATCTTCCTGGAGCCCCACCGCAACGAGAAATTGATTTCACTATCGAGCTAGTGCCAGGTGCAAAACCCGTGTCACGTTCTCCTTATAGGTTGGCGCCTAAGGAGATAGCGGAATTGAAGGTTCAACTAGAGGAGTTGATGGAGCAAGGGTATGTGTGTCCGAGCTCGTCTCCTTGGAGCACACCGTTCCTCTTCGTTAAGAAAAAGGATGGGAGTTTGCGCCTATGTATCGACTATAGGGAGTTGAACAAGCTAACGGAGAAGAATAAATACCCGATCCCAAGGATTGATGATCTCTTCGATCAGTTAGTCGGATCGTCGGTATATTCCAAGTTAGATCTGAAGTCTGGGTATTATCAGCTGATGATAAGGGAGTGTGATATCCTGAAGACGACATTCAGCACAAGGTATGGGCACTTCGAGTTCACGGTCATGCTGTTTGGGTTGACGAATGCGCCATCAGTGTTTATGGATTTGATGAACAGGACGTTCCGAGAGTACCTAGACTGTTTTGTGATCGTCTTCATTGATGACATATTGGTGTACTCGCAGTACGAAGAAGATCACTTCAAACATCTGCATTTAGTCTTGGAGACGTTGAGAAGGAATGAATTCTATGCAAAATTCTCCAAATGCGAGTTCTGGCTACCCTCAGTAACATTCCTTGGTCATATTGTCAGTGGGGAAGGTATAGCGGTGGATCCGGCGAAGATTGTTGCGATACGGGAGTGGCCTGCGCTGTCTTCGGTAGCAAAAGTCCATAGTTTTCTTACGCTTGCCAGCTATTATACGTGCTTCGTAGAGAACTTCTCACGGATAGCGTTACCTCTCACGAAGTTGACAAGGAAGGATCAGAAATTCTTGTGCACGCAGGAGTGCGTGCAAGCGTTTAAGGAGCTGAAGGGACGGTTGACCACGACGCTAGTGCTAAGTTCGTCGAGTGGGATCGAGGGCTTCGAGATTTATAGTGATGCCTCAGGTAGTGGTTTGGGCTGCATGCTGCTGTAGCATGGTAATGTTATAGCGTATGAATCACGTCAGCTAAAAGTGCACGAAAGCAATTATCCGGTCCATGACTTAGAGTTGGCGGCCGTGATATTTGCACTTAAGCTATGGAGACACTACTTGTACGGCGTAAAGGTCGATATTTATACCGACCATAAGAGCCTGAAGTACTTATTGGATCAAAAGGATCTGAACATGAGACAACGGAGATGGATGGAGTTCCTGGGGGACTATACGTTTAAGATTCATTATGTACCCGATAAGGGCAATGCAGTTGCGGATGCGTTGATTCGCAGGGATCCCGCCCAAGCCAACTTGTTGTCAGTGCATGATGAGAGGCTAATTTGGAAGTTGGAGGCGTTGGAGATCTATTGCGTGGACAAGCAGTCTAGCGCTAAAGCATTGTTGAACTGGACGGAAGTTCAGTATGACCTGGCTTATCGTGTTCGGTAGGCATTGGAGTTGGATGGTAGCATGAAGGAGCTTATGGATGCAGCGTTGGATGCAGCGTTGGATGGGTCAAATTCCCAGTTTTCATTCGAGGATGGGCTGTTAAGGAAGGACCATTGTTTGTGCGTCCCAAGCGAAGTTGATGTACGAGGCTCATAATACCAAGTACTCAATCCATCCAGGGAGCACGAAAATGTATCGGGACCTAAAGAAGTTGTTTTGGTGGCCAGGGCTCAAGAAGGATGTGGCACTGTTTGTGGCTAAGTGTCAAACCTGCGCCTTGGTAAAGGCGGAGTGCCAAAAGCCTGGAGAATTCTTGAAATCCTTGTCTATTCCGGAATGGAAGTTCGGCAACATATCGATGGACTTTGTGCATGGCTTGCCAAGGTCGCAGAAAGGAAACGACGCAATCTGGGTGATCGTAGACCGGTTAACAAAGGTGTCACACTTTATTCCGCATAGGAAGGATGATTCAGTGAAGAGATTGGCGAAACTATATGTGGATAATATAGTCAGATTGCACGGTGTGCCTCGCAGCATCGTGAGTGATCGCGATAAGTGTTTTATGCCAATGATTGGAGGTTGGTGCAACAGATGCTGGGGACTAAATTGAAGTTCAGCACAGCCTTCCATCTGCAGACAGATGGACAGACCGAGAGGGTCAACAGAACTATGGAAGACATGCTCCGCATTAGTGTTCTAGACTTTGGGAAGCATTGGGAAGACCACCTGTATTTGGTTGAGTTTGCGTACAACAATAGCTACTAGACGAGTATTCAAATGGCGCCCTTCAAGGCCCTGTATGGTAGGAAGTGTCGCACGCCGTTATCGTGGCTAGAAACGGGTGAGGAAGGTTGTACAAGAAGCAGGAGGTGGAGAATGCTACATCTTTAGTGCGGATCATTCGAGAGCATTTACTGATCGCTCAGGATAGGCAAGCTAAGTACTACAATGCCAAGCACCGGAACGTCGAGTTTGCGGTCGTTGATTGGGTGTACTTGAAGATAAAGCCGTTCAAGGGTGTTTCGCGGGTGAGACGCTTGAAGAAGCTGAGCCCAAGATACCTTGGAACCTTTGAGATTCTAGAGCGGATCGGCAAAGCAACTTATCGTTTGAAGCTATCGGTGGAGTTGAGTGGACTACACGATATATTTCACATTTCTGTATTATGGAAGGCGGTGCAAGAGCATTCGCAGGTGATCGCAGTGGATCAAGTGTCAGTGGACGAAGGGTTGAAGACTAAGGTCAAGCCCGTTCGTATTGAGGACTTTAAAGTTAAATGACTCCATAACAAGGAGATCCGGATGGTCAAGGTCTGGTTGGACAATTGCGGTCGGGAGGAGCTCTCTTGGGAACGGGAGCAAACCATGCTGGAGGAGTACCCGGAGTTATTCCGCTCAGGTACCGCTTAAAGTTTTCTGTTATCTTTCCTTTGGTAATTTCGTGGACGAAATTATTTTAAGAGGGAGAGAATTGTAACGCCTCGAAACTCAAAAGAGGGACGGGTGACATTTTTAGCCAATCTGGGTTGTTAGAGGTGACACGGCCTAGGACACGGGCGTGTCCCAGGGCGTGTCATTCTCGGGTCGATGTTGGTCGCGTGGTCGACGATTTTGGAGTCAACGATCGTAGGGGGTGGGGGTGAACACGGCCTAGGACACGGGCGTGTCCCAGGGCGTGTCATTCACTCAGAGCCTTACACTCAACGATCATTGAGTGAGGGGCGCACGACCTGAGCCCAAGCGTGTTCGGGTCCGACACGGGCATGTACAATTCGACACGGGTGTGTCAAATGCCCGTGTCCTCCTCGGGTCGTACGACGTTTTGTACTAAGGCAGTTACACTGCCTGGGACACAGGCGTGTCCCAGGGCGTGTCTAGCACACGACATATGACACAGGCGTGTCACATGGCCGTGTTGTGCTCGGGTTGTTTTGGACCTATGTCGTTGGGGGAAACACACCCGGCGACACGGGTGTGTACATGCTGATATGGGCGTGTCAAGCCTGACACGGGCGTGTCGGGTGCCCGTGTTTTTTTTGGGGAGCGTCTGTTTCGATGGCGAACGGGTGACACGATCCTAAACACGGCCGTGTTGCAACCCGTGTTCGACCCAGGATTTCTATTTTGAGGACAAATCGTAGCCGTCTGTTTCCTTGATTTGGGATCCAATGGATGGGGGCTATTCCTGCTGAGTTTAAACTGTAAATAGGGTTTGAAAACCCTCAATTTCATTTGGGTTATCTCTCTCTAAAAGCTAGAGAGAAGGGAGAGCAAGGAGGAGGAAGAAGGGCTAGATCTGGTCACCGGCGGAGCTTCGGAGCTCCAAATCGCGAGCCGACTTCGGATCCACGGAGGCAAGGAGATTGCGGTGCTTTCCATCCGCATAGATTTCCATGGTGCCAAGGAAGAATGCTAGGGTAACGATTCTAATCCTAGGACATGTGAAGTCCTCTTTTCTTTTGCATAGGAAGCCCTCTCATGCGAGTGTGCGATGAGTTGAGGCGTTCCTTGGGGTAGATATGTAAAGTCCCCCTTGTGTAGAGTCCGTATGCGAAAATGGACAGAGGCATGATGTGTGAAGCTTATCTAGACATGTTGGTCTGGATCGGTGATGTTGCATTGCATAATAACCGAAGAAGACTCCGAGTGAATGTTTGTTTTTTGGTTTTTCTACGAGGTAGATTGCAACAGGGAGCCTTGGGGACTAATTCACTACTAGAAAAATGAGTATTAGCTACATGTTTTTTTTCCAGGGTTCAAAAATTGTGGCTAATACACTAGTACTAGCCATGATTGCAAAACCGTGGGTAATATTTAGGTTTTAGCCACGACTATAAAAAAGCATGGCTAATACCTTTGTATTAGCCATGAAAAGAAAAAACGCGTGGCTAATAGTGACTTTTCAGCCCAAATAAAATTTCAAAATAATTTAAAATGTTGGCCATTTCCCTCTAAACCCACTCCACAAAATTGCGCCAAACCAAAATAAAAATCCCACCCAGCGCCTCCATAACACTCCTCCCGTTTGCCCTAAACTTAAGCAAACGACGTCATACCCTTCCCCACAACTTCAGAGCGTCGCATCTTGCCGATCACTTCTCCTTCCTCTGGCATCTCTCCGACAACCAGTTCGCTCACCGCATCTTGCCGATCACTTCTCTTTCCTCTGACATCTCTCCGACAACCAGTTCGCTCACGCAGCCTCCGGAAAAGCTCACCTGACCTCAAGCCCTTCCTCTCCCTGCCTCCCCGACGCCCTAGCCTTCTCTTTATGCCGTAGCTGCACGCGGCCTCTCCTGCTCTCTACTCCACACCGCAGCCTCCACGCATCCTCCCCGGTCAATATCACACAACCACTGAACGGTCTCACCTGCTTGCGATCTCACCTAAGCCAAAGCCTTCCAGGATCGCGTCCAGGGCTTCACCTCCACAACATCATTTGCCATTTTTAATGTGGAGCAACAGGTGTAATACTTCAGAGAGCACATTTGCCATTTTTATTGAGTTACTAGTACAGTGTACATAGTATTTTTCGTATCATGTTTTAGAATGCTAAGCATTGATTAATTATACTGTTTGTTTATTGTTGTGTTATTGTTGATCTATAATTGGCAGATATTGAGCTTGCTAGCAAGCAGAAGACCGTATTTGAAAGTTTGAAGGCAGGGAACAATGCGATGAAAGTAATTCAAAGTGAAATAAACTTGGGAGATGTCCAAAAATTGATGGATGATACCGCTGAAGCAAAGGCTTATCAAAATGTGAGTTCACTTTTAGATCAACATTTCCCCCCAAATTTAGGATTTTTTTATTGATGGACTTACCATCTCCACCCAATGTTACTTTAAGCCTAAGTGTTGAGGACTTACTAGATATTAATCAGCAAAATTTGTGCAAATACTAGACAAAAAGTGTTTCAGATTCTGCTATGTTTCAGTCTTCTCCTAAGTTGCCCACAATTCAGATTCCCACCGTTCAGCCTCCTGCTACTGAAGTGAATAATAAGTTACATGTTCTGAAGGTCTGAGAAGCTAGTGAAATTTTTGTTGCTAACTTATACAAATAGCTTTATCTTCTACTTGTTATGATTATATATTGTCCTTTTAAAGCAACTTTTTTATGCATCTTGTTATCTTTATTATTTTGAAGATGAACTACAAAAGATCCAGTGACATGTCCTACCTAGTAAAAAACGTCTTTTGTCACCATTGAAATCATGATCTTAATGCAAGGTTCTTTGAACTATGGTGCCATTGATGGTAGTTGAATCAATAATCACTTCTATACTAATTATACGGGAATGGGTTTGTTCTGTTTCTGATTTAGGCACCGTTTGGTTGGACTTATTTTCACCGGTCAAGCGGTTACAATCACATGAACCGAGCCTTAATTAAGGTCTGGTTCATGAGGTCGTAACCGCTTGACCGGTGAAAATAATTCCCCCCAAACAGAGCCTTAGAGTGATGTCTTCTGGCATGTTTAGATTCCTTGGGCGTTATTGACCATCCATCAAAATTCATATGCATCATTGTTAGCATCATGGCTAAACCATTTTGCTAATTAGGGTTTTCAGGGTTACTTTAAATAGTTTCTTTAAAAATGTAAAATAATTAAGTATGAATCTGTTTGACTTATCTTGAATGTGGTCATTTTTCTAATCATTCTGATGCAGGAAATGCTAACTTTTACAGATTTACTTAGAATTGTTTTGGTGCTATTTTTATTTTAAATTGATTAGAATTTTTTATTTTATCTAGATAAGGTTAGATTTGTTCATATTTATCTTTATTTGAACTGGTTCTAGTCATCAATTTTAGTTTAGTTCATGGGATATTATTATAAATAGTAGCAGCTTTAAAATTATTGGATGGAATGAAGGCTTGGAATTTGAAATTCCTTATTATTTTCTGTTAATTTGCACATTCTATCTCCTCTATTCTCTCAGCTAAATGTTTCTCTGCCCCATCTTAAAATTCAGATCTTGAAAATGTATGATTTTTGATAATTAAGCATGCAGAACACTTCGACAAATTCAAAAGTCACATTTCAGATCTCATATATATGGTTCTAGCATTTCCTATATTTTCTATCTGGGCGCTTCATTATCCACCAATTGCTAGCGGAGCCAGAAAAGAGTTTCATATTTTGTTTCTCTTAAAGATAATTTTATTGCAATGTAATTATTTTACAATGTACTTCAATCTGATCATCTCGTTTTTTTTACTTGGCTCCTCTGAAGTATTCTAAAACTTCCAAGAAAGAAATCCCGAGCAGTTATAGCTGTAGTGGAGGTAAAACAATTTCACTTACATCCTAGATTACTGGCATGATCTGGTTGAGTGATCACTATATAGGAGCCACTTTTAAAATGGAGTTGCTCCTGGAGCTCAGTTGATATCTTGTAAGATTGGAGACACACGATTAGGTTCAATGGAGACAGGGACTGGTTTGACCCGAGCAGTTATAGCTGCAGTGGAGGTAAAACAATTTCCGAATTCCAATTTTTATAATAAAAGATTCATGACGGAGAATGATTTGACGGAAATTTTTTTCTCTAATTCCAATATGCGATTCAACTCATTATTGCACCTCCTTCCACATAAAAGTATGTCATCTTAAAAATCCGACAAGTGCTCTTTGTTCGAATTTCGCTCCCCCTAAAGACATTATGCAGCCTCACCATATCTCTCTCGTCTCTTCGAATTCAAGATGTTACACCGCTAAAAACTGATGAATGATTTGTATTCTTCATTTTCAAATGCCATGAATTGCTAGTTTTGCTTGCTCTGAGAACAAACTAATAGAATTGATGCATGTAAGAAAAAGGAGCTACACCAACACTGCAAACTTCACCTTGAGATGTGGAGTGTGCCAGATTGGTGTCATTGGTCAAAAGGTTTACTTGTATCCTTTAATTTTCATTTCTCACCATTTTTAATTTAATTTTTAATTTAATTTTGAGCTCAAAATCTAATTAACATGCAGGATGCTGTTGAGCATGCACAAGCAACTGGGCATGTAAATTTTCAGGAGTACAGGTAGCATAAATCAACCTTTTTTGTTGTATTATCTCACTTATTCAAGAAAGTAATTGAGGTGAGATATTAGTCATTTTTCTAATTAGTTACGAAATTTTCAGGAGTATGTAAAACATCGAGAATGAGTTTTTTTCTACTTGATAGGTTGCTCAAGTGTGTTTGAACTGCGGGGTTAACATGGGAGAGTATTTTTGTGACGTATGCAAGTTATTGTTAATGACGACCAAGAATCTGAAAATAAGAACCAAGCTAGAAAGATTAAGCAAGTACCAAGATTGGCAAAAAAGCTCAAAAAAATTGATGAACCTATTGATACAGGTCTGCATAGTAGCAAGGTTTTGATTTCTATGTATGAATGATATTGTGGTTTGTCTGGCTTGAATACTTGAGGAATCAGAATCATGCCACGAAACTTTATATTGTAAGTGAGTGGTAACATATGCACGACAGTTAACACGCAAAAAATGAAAATAAAAATTATTTATATTAGTTATGAATACAGAATCTAATGATGCTTCACCAGTGTTGTTATTTCATGGGAAAGTTGTATCTTAATAAATCAACTTATAGAGTGTTATGCCATTTTAATTTTGATGATCAAAGAATTACTCATCCTATGTATCTTATATCATCAGATACTGAAATGCATAGTACAAAAATGAATTATGGGAGTAGTATCAGAAACATGGACCAAGAAGTCATGCAGGGAATGGTTTTGACTTTTCAACCTCTTTCTCTTACATTCAACCAAGTAAATTATTACGTTGACATGCCTTCTGTAAGTTAATTATTCAAATTGGTTGCCTACATACTTTCAAAAGGTTTGTATGCATATCTGTTTTATTCAAATTGGTGACCTAAATACTTTCAAAAGGTTTGGAATATGATTTAGCATTTTTAGTTGTTCTATTGCTCTTGTGTTATATGTTTGATTTATGAAGAGATAATGATAATTAGTAAAAGTAATTGAATTGTCTCCATGGTAGCTCATCAAGGGAATTATGCCCATATCTAATTTCACATCTCAATCAACTGCATATTAAGTAGTTTAATGCTTTGAAGCTCTCTTTTTATTCATCTTAGCATCAGAATTTACCAGCAATATAAATCACTTATCCTTAACTTATCCATATATTCCCTGATGTGGGGACAGGAGTCCACCTGCCCCGCCACCTTGGCATCGCACAAGGGGCCCACCTGGAGTTAGCACCAGACGGCTTTATAAGGCCCGCGGGCCATACACCCCAACCAGCTCTCCGCCATGACATCAGTACCGCGCGGTAGGTTGCGTGAGGGCCTCTTATCTAGGAGGTCAGGGATCGAGCCCTGGCCTCAATAACCTACCGCGCGGTGCTAATGCCGTGGCGGAGAGCTGGTTGGGGTGTATGGCCCGCGGGCCTGATAAAGCCGTCTGGTGTTGACTCCAGGTGGGCCCCTTGGTGTGATGCCAAGGTGGCGGGGCAGGTGGACTCCTGTCCCCGCATCATAAAAGTGCAGATCAGTTGATGATGAGAGGTTACGTGAGGGCCTCTTATCTAGGAGGTCAGGGGATCGAGCCCTGGCCTCAACAACCTACCGCGCGGTGTTGATGCCGTGGCGGAGAGCTAGTTGGGGTGTATGGCCCGCGGGCCTGATAAAGCCGCCTAGTGCTGACTCCAGGTAGGCCCCTTGGTGTGATGCCAAAGTGGAGGGGCAGGTGGACTCCTGTCTCTGCATCATTCCCACTCTAAGAAATGAAAAAAAAAGGAGTTCAGTAAAAACGTCTCCAGTTACTTTGTAATGCTAGTGGTGCATTTAGGCCAGATATCTATGTGATATTTTTGGAGGGATATTAATTTACATTTCTTATAATGATCTTTGATTGGCCTATTTGAACTCATGCATGGATCATGATAGGCACGACCATCAAGAGGAACTTTCAGTTACTTTTGCTCCTCAGACTTCTGGCTACACACTTGTCGTTATTATGTTTCTAGTGTGATTTCATTGTTCGATTTCATTTCCAGGTAATTTGCCTGGTCTGCGATACCGAGAAGCCGGTATGCATCATTAGATCCCATTATTTTCTACTTGTTCTATAGTATGTAAAACATCGGGAATGAGTTATTTTTTGCTTGATAGGTTGCTCAAGTGTGTTTGAACTGCGGGGTTAACATGGGAGAGTATTTTTGTGAAGTATGCAAGTTTTATGACGATGATGTAAGCTCACTGACTGGTTTTATGCAAAATCTGAGTGTCAGTGGTAGAGATTTGGGGTTTAATCTGATTGTAGTTTTGCAGATTGAGAAAGGGCAGTATCATTGTGATGACTGTAGCATCTGCAGGTCAGGAAATCCATATTATCATTTTCATTTTAGATTTAGCATGGAATGATAATGGAGTTTGTAAGATGTGATGAAATACAAAATTTCATACTGAGTTGGTGGCAAGGAGAACTTCATCCACTATAAGAAGTGTGGTGAGAATTTATTGCTTTCTTAATACTTTGATTAATGTCTTCCCTAGTGGTTTATGTAGCTGAATTGCCATCATTAGTATTTTGCATTTGGAGGAGAGTAAGTTTTTTGTTCATTCATGTTATTATTGCTCCTATCAGGTGCACAAGAGAGAGGAAGGGAGAAGTGATAGCAAGAGAGGGAATGTGAGGATCGCATGCACATGAGATAGTGAAGGGGAGGGGAGATGAGATCAAGAGATTAATTTAGGAGATTATATCATTGCTTCATTATTAACCCCGCTTCTAGTGAGGATCGCATGAATTTATTAATTATGTGATTGCTTCATGTTTAGGAGATTAATTTAACCCTGCTTGGATTTTAATGTTCTGATTTTGAAGTTTACCAATTTTCTATGGAATCTTCTAGAGCATGTCAGATGACTTTGTATTGGAGAGTCTAACTTTATACCAATTAAATGATTTAGTCATGTACATCCATTTTCATTATTTCTCCATGGAGTATGTAACTGTAGCTCAGACTATTGAAGCTGGATCTTCAATCAGTTTCATGGCACTTCTAATGTTGGTTTGATGGTATTATTGATGTTTCTATTTTAACCTCATATCTTCAATAAGTTTTATGGCATCTCCTTTGAAAGTTTGATGGTATTACTAATTTCTGTGTTCTTCAAATTTATTTTGAATGTGTTTTATGGCTGCTTCTACTCATATTTTGAATGTATTTTTTTTAAAAAACATAAATTAGTATTTGCCACGGCTTGTAACTGTGGCAAATAGATTTTTAAAAAATGATGAGTTCACTTTTAGCCAGGGTTTCCTACCGTGGCTAATAGTTAGCTTATTTGCCACGACAATTTTTTCTCATGGCTAATACTATTTACTACGGCTAATCCGTGGCTAAATATTTTTAGCCACGCCGACTTTAGCCACGACATTTTCCCGTGGCTAAAGCTTTTTAGCCACGGTTTTGGACTTTTTGCCAGGGCAATTTGCTCTGGCCAAAAGTCTGTTTTCTAGTAGTGACTTCAAGGTGTACCCAGGAAACTGGGCAAATTCGGGATGTTGCCAACATGGTGGCCGAAAAGCCAACTCGAACATAACCGGGTTATGTGTATTGTGTGATGGAAACGGGACTCGGGGAGTCTTTACCTGCGCATATGGCTTAAATTGTAGTTGCGGTTGAGCACGGGTCAGGCGGAACCGTACCCGATCTATGTCGTTCGGCGAAACCGTTGGTATAGATGAGGGTCTTCGACGGTCTATGGCTTAAATTGACGTGACCAATGCTAGGGAGACAAAATGCTTATATGGTTGGCCGTCCAATGGACGGTGGTGAGACGGGAACATCTATGGCTTAAATTGACGTGACGTTGTCCGGTTCACCATGAATGTTCCCTGAGTGAACGGGGTGTGTGGCCATGCGTACCTGCACCTGTGTTATTGTGTGTGTTTATACTAAACCGCTTGTTTATGCTAACAAAATGCAGGGAAGAGCATCGCCGCCCCGAGTTGGGGGCGGGATCGTTATAATTTGGTCAGCATAGCTGACTGTTGCTTTTGTTTACCACCGTGCGGTGGATTGTTGCTTGCAGGTGCTACAGAGCCGAGTGGAAAATAGCGGGCTAAAGCCCAAGTTGCTGTGCCGGCCCTCAAAGGCTAAGTTTTGAGTGTTTTTTTTGTACTCATGTATGACCGGCCTGTGTGCTGAGGTTTGGAAGACACTTTTATTAAGTAAACTCTTGTAAGGCCATAAGGCCCTTGGTTGTTGTATTATACATTCCTATGGGTCTTTTGTAGTGGACATTCATGCTTTGGCTGGGTTCTTTTATCTTGCAACTTAATAATTTGCTTCCGCTAGGTGCTCTGTGTAAGACGTTGTGATTGGTTGAATGGTTTCAATAAGTAACCAATCGGTCTATCCATAGTATATGGCGTCGGGCCCCGGCCGGACCTACTGCTATATGCTATGTGACGGATAGGGGTGTTACAGGTGGTGCTGTGGCCAGGGGGCCACCAGAGAGGCGGGGTGGTGTGGCATCGCCGGAAGCAGAGCAAGTCGTGCCACCCGCTCTCGGGATGGTTAATTACGGTGGTGGTTGGTGGCGTTGGGCCATCAGACCACTGCCCTGAAGCTTGCTAGCCCCTGAAAAATTGATCAGGGACGGTTCCGTGGCTTGATGGCCACCGGGTAGCTGAGGAAGAAGCCCGTGAACTTCTGCCGCCTAGATATAATCATCGACGGCTGATCTCCTTGAGATCAGCCGTCTGTGATCATCTTAAATACCTCCCCTACCTCAGCATTAGCCCCCCACAGCGGATTCATAGTCGATCCACTGTGGAGACAGAGCATCAAATAATCCGTCTGGCTCAATCTCAGCTGCAGATTTAGGTATTGATCTGACTATATGCAGACCTTTTTTTAATCAAAAATTTAGGAAATTTTCTAAGACAAATCTAGGATTTTAGGGAAAAAGTTTTGAACATGAAAGTTGTTCCCCTTAATGAGAGTAATCACCACAAAAATTTTGGGAATTGTTGGAGTTGATTTGGTATTTTTAAAATCCTAAATAATAATTAATTGACCAATTTAAAGGCCCAAAATTGCTCGGAAAATTTTTAGAAAATTTCTAAGCTCTTTTTAGGCTCTCTTAAAAATTATATTAAAATTTAGAAACTTTGAGGTAAAAATTGAAGATTTTCTGATTTCTTGGAGCTTAGGATCGCGTTCGGAAATAGATGAGCTCAAATTCTTCGAAAATTAAAATCGAAGCGCGTGACCACTTTCTATATTGAATATTAAGTTCAAATGATAAATTGGAGAGAGTTATCGAGGCAAGATTTCCAGCTCTGAGTGTTTCGAGGTTTTTGCAAAACCACCGAGCGCATCATTTTGAAAATAACTCTCAGGAATTTTGGGTGGACTTGGAAGATGAAACTGTGAGCTTCGAGTAAAAAAATCCCCAACCTCATTTTGGGTGAAGAATTTCCCTCATGTGTTGGAAATAATTTTCGAGTTTGAAATTCGAGGAAGAATATACTCTCTAACAAGATTCTCGGATTCGATCCGACGCGAGCAAATGTGTTGCCATTTATTCTCGGATGAAAGATAAAGTTTTAACTCATAGTAAGCCTCCTGATCTGATTAAGCCATGATTGAAAGGCGCAACTGAATTATTATCGGATCTTAATAATGGGTGAAACCTAAAAAATCCTTCTAAAAACTTAAATGGAACTGAACATGCCTCCTAAGAATGGAGATAAAACTGAACATGCCTCCTGAGAAAGGAGATGGAACTGAACATTCCTCCTGAGAACAAAGATGAAACTGAACTTGCCTCCTATGAACGAAGATGGAACTGAAGTCTCCTGAATTGAGTGATTGAACAACTGACCATTTTCGTTATGATTTATTCCAGTCTCGTACTAGTCCACTTCCTTTATTTATTCCAGTTCAGTACTTTTTTTTTCAGTACTCCAATCTCGTACTGGTCCAGCTTATTTCTTTTAAGCACTCTGAAAGTCTTTGAATATAAGGATAGCTAATCACCTAGAGGGGAGGGGGTGAATAAGTTATTAATCTCTTTAAGTTCTTTAAGCCTTTTAACTGATTTTGGCTATATTGTGATGTTTTAGTTAACCTTTCAAGACATTCATACACATTACACCAAATATTTATAGTGGTTCCCCAGTATATGGGTACATCCACTGTACCTCTCGCCTTTCTAACAAAAAGTTAGTCAAGGCACTTCTCCAACAATCTTGGCTCCTTAGAGATTATAACACGATCCAACAGGATCACTCAGTCTCCACTGAGACTTACAACATAGGCACACAACCCACCCATTTAGTAATGACCTGAACACCTACCCCATGCACAAATACCCAACAACACAGGTTAAGAAAATAGCCCTGCCACACACAAATCCAAGACTGGATCCTACTACTAAGATCAATACCAGATCCTATATTCAGCCTTTATAACTTTGTCTTACAATATAGATCTCACCAGATCTAACTCACAGACTTCATAAACTAGGCTTACAATACAGATCTTGAATAGATCCTACATAGTATGAATAGAAATATTGATTTGACTCAGCAAAAATCAATCTGTGAGTTAACTAATTCCTAAGCTGAGTGAATCTCAGCCCTATCTCTTCACAGCAACAAGATTGATGTTCTTCAAGAATTTGCTTCTTGTGCTGGAAGTAATCTCAGAATCTTGATTCTAATTCTGCTGATGAGAGAGAGAAAAGATCTTCTATTAGCTAACCTATTGTCTAGATTACAGAACTCTTCTTCACAGATCAAGAGATTGATCTTCAATTTTTGGCTCGGCTTGGATCTTGAAGCAACTTCAGTTAGGGCTTGCCTTGACTGATTCTTCTTCCTTAGAGAAATCCTTCAATTCTGCTATTGTAGATGTTGATTGTAGTAGCTAACTCAGAGACCCTTCAGATTTGTTGAATTGAAGCTTTTTGTCTCTATAATAATGGCGGGAGAAGAAGACGAAGTCCCGCTTATCTTTCTCGAAATGAATTGATTGCTGAGAAACTTGTTTCAATCCAGATCTCATCTTTTATTTATAATACCATCATCCATTGAGATGATTGACACGTGTCCTTCAATACTTAGTTTTAAAGAATGAAACTAACAATGACATTAGTGATGCGTTACAACTCTTCCTTAACCATTTTGAATTTTGTTGAGTTTTATTGACTTTACTGACGTCAGCCATTTTGGACTTAGAAAATTTTAGACAACTACTCAGGCGTTGAGTGTGTTGAGTGAACAAGCTTTACTAAATGAATCTGGACTTAGAAAATTTCCTGCTCTACTAGGCGTTGAGTGAGTAATCTTCACTTAACGCTTTTTAACTTAGTCAACATTCTGCATCCTTCTGCACTCTAGGCGTTGAGTGAACTGGCTTCACTCAACGATTCTGGACTTAGAATAATTTTCATCTCTTTTTGCAACTATGGCATGGAGAGCGTTGAGTGTATAAGGCTTCACTCAATGCTTTTATACTTAGCCAAATCTTCTTCTGTCTGAAGGCATTGAGTGAGCTGGCCTCACTCAAAGCTTTCTGCCTTTGTCTCTAAAATCTTGCGTTGAGTGCATTGAGTGAATTGGCTTCACTCAACGCTTCTGAACTTAGCCAATTTCCTTTCTCCTTTTTCTTTGGCTTTGACAGAAACTGCATAGCGTTGAGTGAACAAGCTTCACTCAACGCTTCCGAACTTAACCAATTTTCTATCTCTTTCTCTTATGGCTTTGACAAAAATAACATAACTCAACTCTTTTTGCTATATGGCATTGAGTGAGTTGTCTTCACTCAACGCCTGTGGACTTAGCCACTTTTTTGCCTTGCCAACACTTAAGGCTTTGACTTCCTGTCCTTTCTCAGTGTTGTCAACTGTATGGTGTTGAGTGAGTTATCTTCACTCAAAGCCTGTGGACTTAGTCATTTTTCTACACTACAACTTGTTGGGCTTTGATTGTCTTGACTTTACTCAGCGCTATTATCTGTATGGTGTTGAGTGAACTAGCTTCACTCAATGCATGTGGACTTAGTCAATTTTCTTCACTTTCACTGGCTTCTGGTTTATCTGGTGTTGAGTGAGCTTGCTTCACTCAATGCCTGTATACTTAGTCATTTTTCTTCACCAGCTGCCTTGATATTTGGCATTGAGTGAGCTTGCTTCACTTAATGCCTGTGGACTTAGACAATTTCCAGTCAACTTCTTTGAGTCCATCTATAAGGTCACTTGAACCACCTGTCAAATAAATATGGTATAGACTAACTTACATGCATGAACTGAAATATACATCAAATACAACTATGTGTATACCATTGACTTGTTTGACTTCTTATAAATCTGGGACATTAGGTTCAATGGACCCAACAATCTCCCCATATTTGAAGAAGTCAAAACACCACTTGAAATTTTTTTGTCAATGATATACACTAACAGATGCAGCAACAATATACACCAAACATATTAACACAAGTGGGTTAAGGGTTACCATATTTCCCATTTTTCTAGTATGGTGATCATCACCTACTCCCCCTGAGTTGCTACAAGGTTTACCTGTACCTTCTCACCTTTTATGAAAACACCACCTGGTCCACCTGTTTTACTACATTAACACCTAGCCACCTTTGTCACCTTCTCCCTCTTTTTGAATTCTTCAGATAGAGGGAGAGGTTGGCCATCTGAGATTATCTTCTTCCTTTTCTGAAGACAGATAATCAGCTGGTGCTAAACTTGCCTCCCCTCAACAATATTATCTTCTACCAAGACTGTGGACATTCCAGCCTTGATAACATTTTCTAGTCTTCATACCCTGCAAAATAATGTAGTTCCTGCAACAAAACAACATGAAGAGCAACTGAAGGTACACCAAGTTCAACAAACCCAACTCAAACTTGAAGGTGTTGAACTTTGCTTTATCTAGTGGTTTGGTGTAAATATCAGCCACTTGCTTGTCTGTTGGGACAAACTCAATACTAATATCCTCACATTCCACATGCTCTCTTATAAAATGATATCTAATCTCTATGTGCCTATTCCTGCTATGTGAGGCAGGATTCCTAGCTATAGAGATAACACTAGTAGAGTCATAAAATAAAGAGCTTCTATATAACTGAATGTTATAATCCTGAAGTTGATGTTATATCCACAGTAACTATGCACAACATCTCCTTGCAGCTATATATTCTGACTCTGTAGTAGAAATAGAAACACTTGTTTTCTTCTTGCTGCTCCATGACACTTGCCTTTTTCTTAGAAACTGATAGGAGCCTGATGTGCTTTTCCTGTCTTCCATACAGCCTACAAAGTCTGCATCTGAAAAGCCTATTAGTTCAAAATCTCTATTCTTAGGATACCAAAGGCCAAGATTTTGTATGCCCTTTAGATATCTCAAAATTCTCTTAGTAGTAGAATAATGAGATTCTTTAGGGCATGCTTGATATCTAGCACAGACATATGTAGCATACATAATATCTGGCCTACAAGTAGTTAGGTATAGAAGGGAGCCAATTATCCCTCTATATAAAGTTTGATCAATAGGTTTTCCTATCTCATCTTTGTCTAAAGACATAGTTGACCCCATGGGAGTTTTCATGGTGGAGGCATTCTCCATCTCAATTTTTTTAATCAACTCCCTAGTAAACTTAGACTAGGATATGGATAATCCATTGTCAGTCTGTTTTACTTGAAGACCCAAGAAGAACTTAAGTTCACCCATACTGTTTATCTCAAATTTCCCTTGTATAAGTTTGACAAACTTTCTAAAAAAGTTGTCATTAGTAGATCCAAAGATTATGTCATCAATATATATTTGGACTAAGATTATCTTGCCTTTGGATTGCCTTAGAAATAGGGTCTTATATATCTTCCCCACTTGAGAATTTGTTCTTAATGAGGAAGCTTGACAGAGTTTTATACCATGCTCTAGGAGCATGTTTCAATCCACATAAAGCTTTCCTAAGTCTATAAACAAAATTAGAATGGTTAGGAACAACATATCCTGGAGGTTGTTCAACATAGATTTCTTCCTTTAAGTCTCCATTCAGGAAGGCTGACTTCACATCCATCTGATAGACTCTGAATCCTTGGTATGTAACATATACAAGGAATAATCTAATGTCCTCTAATCTTGTTATAGGGGAAAAGGTTTGATCAAAGTCAATACCTTCTTCCTTTATATACCACTGAGCTACCAATCTAGCTTTGTTCATGGTTATAATGTCATTTTCATCAAGTTTATTTCTTTAGATCCACTTAGTTCCAATGACATTATGCCCTTGTGGTCTGGGAAGCAGCTTCTAGACCTTACACCTCTTAAACTGGTTCAGTTCTTCTTGCATAGCTACAATCCAAAACTGATCCATGTTTGCCTCTTCAAACATTTTGGGATCTACTTGTAACACCCCAAATCTTAAAATTGAGTGCAGGCTGAGCAACACGGCCTGGGACACGGGTGTGTCCCAAGCCGTGTCTTGCTCTGTGTTGTCGAGTTGACACACAGCCTGTCGAGTGCTCGACGAAATGCACTCGACGAGTCTCGAGGGGCACACAGCCTATGACACGGGCATGTCCTAGGCCGTGTCCTCTTATGGGTCGACGAAATGCACTCGACGGAATGCACTCTTCGATCCTCGATAGGCAAGTCGAGTTGGGCACACGACCTGTGACACGGGCATGCCAAGGCCATGTCCTTCTCTGGATTTGGCCAGGGATGTGAGGCCTGGTAAACACGGGCTAGACACGGCGTGTGCAAAGTTGTATCAGGGCATACGGCATGTGATACAGGCGTGTCACATGGCATGTCCTATTCGGGTCTAGTCGGTTTGTTTGCCGCTTAAGGTACACGACCAGTGACATGGGCATGTCACAAGGTGTGTTCAGCCCAAAATAGAGATTTCAGGGCGATTTGTGGCTGTTAATTTCCTTCAACTAGGATCTAGTGGTCCAGGCTTCTCCCTGCTCTATTAAGGCCAAGAGTTGAGAAGATAACTCTCATTCAACTTTGTCCATTCTCTTTCTAAAGAGATAGTGAGAAGGGAGAGCAAGGAAGGAGGAGAGGAAAGAATCTGGCTGCCAGTGGAGCTCCAGCGTTTTGAATCGAGAGATGAGTCCAGATTTGTGGAGGCAAGGCCGTTGCGGTGCTTTCCATCCATCTAGATTTCTATGGCGCCAAAGAGATTGGCTAAATGTCAAACATGTGCCTTGGTGAAAGCAGAATTCTAGAAGCCTGGAGGTTTCTTGAGGTCGTTACCTATTCTTGAATGGAAGTTTGATGATATTTTGATGGATTTCGTGCACGATTTGCCGAGATCTCAACGCGGTAATGATTCGGTTTCGGTGATCGTAGATCGGTTGATGAAAGTGGCTCACTTCCTTCCGAACAAGAGGGACTATTCAATGGAAATCTTGGAAAAACTTTATGTTGAGTAGATTGTACGATTGCATGGTGTTCCCCATATCATCGTAAGTGACCATGATGGGCGATTCACTTTGAATGATTGGAGGCTGATCCATCAGTTATTGGGAACAAAGTTAAGGTATAGTACGACCTTTCATCCCCAAACGGATGACCAGACTGAGAGGACAAATAGAACGATGGAGGAAATGCTCTGAATGTGTGCCTTGGATTTTGGAAAGAGGTTGGAAGATCACCTATATATGGTAGAGTTTTCCTACAATAATAGTTACCAAGCGAGCATAAGTATGGCACCGTTTGAAGCCTTGTATGGTCGGAAATGCCATACACCGTTAGCTTGAGTAGAAACAGACGAATCTAAATTGTATAAACGTAAGGAAGTCAAAGAAGCTAATTCGACAATACGCTCTATTGGGAGAGGCTACTAATATCCCAAGATAGACAAACAAAGTATTATAACGCCAAGCACCGAAACGTCGAATTTGCGGTTGGCGATTTGGTCTATTTGAAAATCAAGCCCTTTAAAGGCGTGTCCAGGATTCGGCGCTTGAAAAGGTTAAGTTCGAGGTATCTTGGTTCGTTTGAAGTGGTGGAGCAAATTGGGGAAGCTGCCTATCGGCTAGCTCTTTCGGCAGAGTTTAGTGGATTGCATGATGTGTTCTACATATCAGTGCTTCAGAAAGCCATCAAAGATCCTGCTCAAGTAATTATGAACGATTGCGTTCCAGTCGAATTTGAGCTAACGACGAAGGTTAGGCCTATTCGAATCGAGGATAAAGTCGATAAATAGTTGCGGAACAAGATAATTGGGATGGTCAAGGTCCGATGGGACAACTGTGGTCGTGAGGAGCTAACATGGGAGTGAGAGAAGACCACGTGAGCTTAATTTCCCGAGCTATTTGTTTAAACTGTTGTATAATACATATCTTGTTGTTGCCAAATTTTGTGAAGTTATAACATCGTGACTGCTGTTGGCTTACTGTATCTAAATTTCGGGACGAAATTTCATGTAAGGAGGGGAGGATTGTAACACCCCAAATCTTAAAATTAAGTGAAGGCTGAGCAACACGGCCTGGGAAACGAGCGTGTCCCAAGCCGTGTCCTGCTCTGTGTTGTCGAGTTGACATACAGCCTATCGAGTGCTCGATGAAATGCACTCGATGAGTCTTGAGAGGGCACATAGCCTATGAAAAGGGCGTGTCCTAGGCCGTGTCCTCTTATGGGTCGACTAAATGCACTCGACGATCCTCAAGAGGCAAGTCGAGTTGGGCATATGGCCTGTGACACGGGCGTGTCAAAGGCCGTGTTCTTCTCTGGATTTGGCTAGGGATGTGAGGCCTGGTGAACACAGGCTAGACATGGGCATGTCCAAAAGAGTGTCAGGTCTCATGGCCTGTGACACGGGTGTGTCACATGGCCGTGTCCTATTCGGGTCAAGTCGGTTGGTTTGCCGCTTAAAGTACACGGCCTGTGACATGGGCGTGTCACAGGCCGTGTTCAGCCCAAAATAGAGATTTCAGGGCGATTTGTGGCCGTTCATTTCCTTCAACTAGGATCTAATGGTCCAGGCTTCTCCCTGCTATATTAAGGCTAGGAGTTGAGAAGATAACTCTCATTCAACTTTGTCCATTCTCTTTCTAAAGAGATAGTGAGAAGGGAGAGCAAGGAAAGAAGAGAAGAAGGAATCCGGCCGCCAATGGAGCTCCAGCATTCCAAATCGAGAGATGAGTCCAGATTTTTGGAGGCAAGGCCGTTGCATTGATTTCCATCCAACTAGATTTCCATGGCTCCAAAGAGATCGTCAAGGGTAACGATCTTCCTTCTTGGACATGTGAAGTCCTTCTTTTGGCATGTGCATGGATTTCCCCCACCAAAAGGTGGCTTTTGAGGGATTTCCTTGGGTTGATTCTTGAAATCCCCAGTCTTGCATATAGATCTTGAAATGTGTAGTACGGAATAGGCATGTTGTGTGAAGCCCATATAGACAGGTTGGTCTGGATTGGTGATGTTTCATTTTGCGCACCAGAGAAGACTCCGCGTATAAACATGTACATTGTGGAGTCGATAGGTTGTGCTTATGAAGGGTAGTAACAGGAAGTACTAGAGTGGAATTCCAGGAAAATACCCTCGTGATTCTTGTGTTGTATGCTATGTTTGGGTTGAGTTTGGGTGCAGAAAGAGAGTTCTGCTGAACCCGCCAAATGCTTGCGAGGAATGCTGACACTAACTCCCTATTTGGAATGTGAAGCCAGTCCTTAGTGGACAGTGTGGCTATTGTGAGCTGCGTGCTCTTAAAGGCTTCATGCCGAGCGGATAAGGGGAAAGCTGACCCGCGTCATTTTGGATGATTTAAGCAATTAGATTGGCTAAACCGGACCGCATTATGTCTGACCGACTGGTAGACCTAGTTATTGGTCTCGTTGGAGCGCATAATGAGAGTTTTAGGCATGCGCTCGATTAAGACTAAATGCTCAATACCGTTGGGTTTCGAACCTTGAACGATGGTGGGACCCTGGTTTGCCAGTACACTAAGAATGTGCCCTGAGTGCACGGATCATCGAGCCGCGTGGATGACGGTTGTGATATCTTGATTGTGTGTGAGTGCACATTGTATGATATATTTGCTTGTGAAATGCTCTTCCTATAGGGAAGGAATACCATTGTCCCGGGAAAGGGGTATGGTCGTTATAAATTGGTCAGCTGAATGCCGACCGTTGCTTTGTTTGCCACCATTATGGTAGGCTATCCCTGTGCAGGTGCTGGAGAGCCAAGCGGGAAATAAAGGGCTGAAGCCCCTGCTGCTGCTGTCCCTCAAAGTCTGAGCAAAGACTTTTGTTATGTTCCTGTGTGGCCGACCTGCGCGCCGATGTTTGTAATCCACACTTGTAAAGCATAACTGTAAGGCCTTAAAGCCAAACTCTTGAGTATTTGTTGTACATTCCTTCGAGAGTATATATAAATGTGGTTGTTTATATAAGTGGACATTCCTAGTTTGAGTTTAATATTAACGTTAAAATCTTCCGCTTGCATTCTTTGAGTTAGGATGCGAATGTATTTTGGAATTAACTTGTAACCTCGCCGCCTGTTTTGTGGCATGTGGTGTGGGGCCCCGACAGGACCTTCTATTATATTTTATTAAACTGATGGGGTCGTTACACTACTTGTGACAAGAAACTGGAGTACATTGTTGTGTTGAGACATCTGCTCCTCATCACTACACCTTGACTTGCACCACCAATGATTTGGTGGCCTGGATGATTCTTCAAATGCCTGACTGCTGGAGGCAGTCTTACTTTAGCATTCTGTGCTCCAAAATTTCCATCTTGTTGAACATCATCCATTTTCTGTGAGCCTTGTACTTCCTCTAGAATCCACACACTTTCATCTTTATCTCAAATTATAGGTTCAACTTCCTTAATTGTTAGCTTGTCCATTATCAATTTTGTGCATGCAGGACTAGAAGAGCAGCTTGATAGCTCATTGTTAATCATGTTTGATTCATCAAACACTACTTTAACTTACTCCTCTATAACTCGACTTGCTAAGTTATAGATCCTGTAGGCCTTACTATTATTGTTGTACCCAATAAAGATCCCTTCATAGGACTTGGCAGCAAACTTAGTTATATAGGATTTCCCATTGTTAAGCACATAACATTTGCTCCCAAAAATTTTGAGATATGCAAGGTTTGATTTTCTTCCCTTCAATATCTCATAAAGAGTCTTTTTATGGCTCTTGGTGAGATATGTCATATTGTCGTTGCTTTCCAAATGTCCTTCGGGATGGAGCACTTCATACCTGTTATTTTTTACCTCTTTGGTCATCACGGCTGCCATCATGCTTGGATAAAGGGCTTTAAGTTTGTGTTTGATTTCACATCTCTACCACGTCTAAAAGGGAGCATTCCTCCTTTGATTCTTCGAGGTAAATCTACATTTTGAGAATCAATGCTTCTATCAAATGACCTTGGAATTCGTCGCGGTTGAAACCCTGGTGAAATTATCTCAGGTTGCAAGCACTGATATCGCCTTCATAATGAAGACAGCTCATATTATCGTTGCTTTCCAACTATCCTTCGGGATGGAGCACTTCATACTTGTTATTTTTACCTCTTTGGTCATCACGGCTGCCATCATGCTTGGATCCCCTACCATAACCACAATACTCCTCCTGAAACCTTTCAGAATAATTTGGCTCATAGTATTCATCTGGTTTCATCCGTATATGGGAATCCATGTCTTCAAGCCTATTCCTCTGTGAAAAACTTTTGGCAGGACTTCTCTCTCTTGGATGTCTAGGTTCATCATGCTCCCGAAGGCGATCCTGAAAGATCCTCTCACTGTTACACCATTTCGAAGCATGTGATGGTGAAGAATAATTTCTGGATACAGAAGCATAACCTGAAAAGTCTTCAGTAGGAAAACAGCTTTATTGTGGTGATCTCTGTGTAGGTATCCTTCTTTGAGGCTTAAAATTGGGGGAGACAAGTAGTGTTTACTACCTCAACCTAAAAAATATTCTGGGAGAGATGTGTCATTCAGTAAAGTCCTTCAAGCTTTTATGAGAGTCCTATTTTCCTCTTAATAATTCCATTTTGCTGGGGGTGTTCTTAGAGAGAAAAACTCTTACTGAATCCCAAGTTCTTCACAAAACTTTATCATGCATTCAGATTCAAACTCAGTTCCATGATAACTTCTGATTCTGACCACATAACTGTTCAATTCATTCTATATTTGTTTGACAAATGTCTTGAAGACATCAGGAGTTTCCGACTTTTTCCTTAAAAAGAAAACCAAAGTAAATCTGGAATAGTCATCAACAAGCACAAAGGTGTAGACTTTCCTACCTAGACTATGAACTAGTATAGGATCAAACAAGTCCATATGCAGGAGGTATAAAAACCTCACAGAGTCCTTAATTTTAATTCTTTTGAAAGAAGCTTTGGTATGCTTGCCTTTTTGGCATGCAGAGCAAATGCTCTCATTGGTGCATTTTATGTTAGGACCATTCCTAACTAGCTCTTTACTAAAGAGCTTGCCTATGGCTTTATAGTTCAAATGAGCTAGCCTCTTGTGCCGTTTGATGTAGTGTGAGGCATTCTCATTTGCAACTAGGCATATGAGAGAGTATGAATTTACACAAAGAAAATTTAAAAAGTACATATTCCTACTCCTAGTGCCTATCAAGATGACCTCTTGGTCACTTGAATTCTTAATGTGGCACTCATCCTTGTGGAATGAAATGTCATAGCTAAGATCACATTGTTGGCTTATGCTTATAAGGTTGTGTTGCAACCCTTCCACATAAGCTACTTTTGTGAAAGTGACTAAGCCATTTGAAATCTTATCATAACCTCTTGTAATCCCTTTTTCTGCTCCACCAAAGATCACTTTTGGTCCATCTTTTACTCGAATGAACTCCCTCAAATTTCTCTTTATTCCAGTCATGTGCCTGGAATAACCACTGTCCAAGTACCATATAGGTGTTTGGAAACTTGTACTAATATGCAAAACATATTTATTTTACCTTAGGACCATAATATTTATTTGGTCCTAGGTGCATGTTAGTCTCACAAAGAACATGTCTACCAGTAGTTTTTCTGACTGGAAGACTGACTTTAGCACTAGACACACTAGGGTTATGCCAGCAGTCAATGGCATAATGGCCTATCTTGCCACAACACCAACATTCATGAAGGCTATATCTTCTTTTATGAGTTGTTCTAGTGACTGTGTTAACAACATCAACCTTTCTAAAAGGAACAACAGTAGTCTTCTTCATGTTTCTTTCAGCAACTATCTGACTGAATGAGAGTCTTTCAGCATCTTTAATTAGCTTTTTTTGAGTGCCATTAGCAACAATTTTCTTTGTAGAAATCATACTTCTGATAGCATCAGAAACACCCAAATCAAGCTTGCTATAAGACTGACCATCAGTCTGAGTCTTTGTTGATTGAGTCTGAAGTTTGGACACTTCCATATTCTTAAGAGTTGGAGCTGGAGCACCAAAAATAAATGGTCCAGTATGGGTCATTTGTATTTCTTCATGAATAGCCTTGAAGGCACTCATCCCCATTCCTCTTCTCCTTATATTGAAAGATACATTAGTATCCTTCTAGGAATAATTCCCATTCTTCCAGTGACCATACAGGTACTCCTGGTCATACCTGTTAGTAGGGAGTATTACCCTTTTAAATGATATGGGTGGCTGAGCTGGAGCTTTTCCCTTTCCTTTGAAAGGGGCAGCTCCAGTGTTTCCCTTGAATCCTACTCCTTTCCTATTTCTTTGATAGGAGAAGGAATCAATAATAGGCAATATAGAATTGGGCATAGAAAAAATAGCCACAATCCTCTTCTCCCTTTGGAGTTTTTCTTCTAAATCCCTTACAAGGGCATTATTGTATTTTATGGTGCCTATCTGTAAAAAAGTTATATTCTTCAACTGACTGACTTCCCTAATTTTCTGTTTCAGCATGATAGTTGTCTCAGAGTACTGGGAAGCAACAAGTTGTAGAGATGCAATCTCTTGAGCCTGCTTTTTAGATAGCTAGTTACTCCTTTTGAATGCTTCCAGAAGTTCACCATATTTATCAATCATTTGACTGATGTCATCCTCAGATTCAGAACCACCTTCATCCTTAGATGAGGATGCTTTTAAACCTAAACCAGTCTTATAGCTTGACTTAGATGAAGAGCTGAATGGAGAGTGTACCTTAGATGGACCAGGCTGATCCTGGTAGGATTCTTCATCAGATCTTGCCATTAGCCGAATGTATGCTTCCTCATCTTCATCTGACTCAGAAGAGGATGAATCAGTCCATCTTTTATCCTTATTAGCAATGAAGTTTCTCTCCTTCTTGCCTTTCTTATGATGATGATTTTTCTCATCAGCCTCCTTCTTCTTCACTGGACATTCAGCCACAACATGCCCTGGCTTGCTACAGCAAAAACAGATAATCTTATTATATTTCTGTTTACTGTGTTTTGAGTCATACCTGCCTTCCTTGGAAGGGTTCTTCTTGGTTCTGTAGTAGTACTCCATGTTTTGTAACAAAGAAGAAGGTCTGCTCCTCCACCCCTTCTTCTTCATCAGCTTCAAAAACTACCTTGAAAAGACAGTAAATTCCTCATCAGACATATTGTAGTATGATGTACCTTATTCTGAATCATCAGACTCAGCTGGACTCTTTGGGAGAGAAGGATACTTCTCTTTGCTCCTCCTAGAATTATCATCCTTGAAGGCCATAGTATTTTCTATGGCCTGAGACTTACTTGATTTCTCTTCCTCCTTCCTTGCAGTCAGGTGCATTTCATATGATGGCAGCTTCCCAAATAAAGTAAATGGTGGAGTATCTACTAGTTTTGTCACTTCTTTAATTGCACATATCTTAGTATCCCAGTCTCTAGTAAAAGACCTATGGAACTTATCATTTAGCTCATAGTTACTAAAGACCCTACCATAGGTCCTTAACACATTTACTGTTTTGAAAAACCTTTCATAGCAGATAGCTATGGTTTCTTCCTTGATCTGTCTGAAAGCCTCATACTCTTGATTGAGCAGAGACTTCCTATAATCTCTAACTTCATCAGTACCCTCTATATATATCACCAGAGTGTCCCACATTTCTTTTAAGGTCTTGCAATGCACCAGGTTTTGAAAAGTAGAGTCATCTATTGTACTGACTATAATATTCTGTACCCTCTTATACATTGCAGCTAAGATGATTTCACCTTTAGTCATTTTTACTTAACTCTTAGGGGTCTTGACATTTGCATCAAGAACAGACACTTTCAATGGAATCAATGACCCTTCTTTTACTGTGATATAAATCCTAGGGTCTGATGCTTCCATAAATAATCTGACCCTTTCTTTCCAGATTCCAAAGTTTTATTTTCTGCTTATAGGAAGCTTCATAGAACCCAGTCCCTTATGGTTCTCTCCTGAACCCATACTTATCTTTTCTCGGCTACCCTTTGAGATCTACTCAGACTGTTAAGCCTTTCTTGAGTAACCTCCCTATGATACCACTTGAAAGTCTTTGAATATAAGGATATCTAATCACCTAGAGGGGGGGGGGGGGGTGAATAGGTTATTAATATCTTTAAGTTTTTAAAGCCTTTTAACTGATTTTGGCCCTGTTGTTATTATTTAGTTCAGCTTTCAAGACATTTATACACAACACACCAGATATTTATAGTAATTCTCTAGTATATGGGTATATCCACTATTCCTCCCGCCTTTCTAACAGAATGTTAGTCAAGGTACTTCTCCAATAATCTTGGCTCCTCAAAGATTACAACACGATCCCACAGGATCACTGAGTCTCCACTGAGACTTACAACATAGGCACACATCCCACCCACTCAGTAATCACCTGAACACCTACCCCAGGCACAAATGCCCAACAACATAGGCTAAGAAAACAGCCCTGCCACACACAGATCCCAAACTAGATCCTACCACTCAGATCTATATCAGATCCTACACTTAGCCTTTATAACTTAGGCTTACAATACAAATCTCACCAGATCTAATTCACAGCCTTCATAAACTAGGCTTACAACACAAATCTTGAATAGATCCTACAGAGTATGAATAGAAATATTGATTTAACACAATATAATCAATATGTGAGTCAACTATTTCCTGAGATGAGTGAATCTCATCCCTATCTTCTTCACAACAACAAGATTGATGTTCTTCAAGAATTTTTTGCTTGTGTTGGAAGTAATCTCAGAATCTTGATTCTATTTCTGCTGATGAGAGAGAGAAAAGATCTTCTATCAGCTAACCTATTATGTATATCACAGAGCTCTTCTTCACAGATCATGAGATTGATCTTCAATTTTTTGTCTCGTCTTGGATCTTGAAGCAACTTTAGTTAGGGCTTGCCTTGACTGATTCTTCTTCCTCGGAGAAATCCTCTAATTCTGTTGTTATAGATGTTGATTGCAGCAGCTAACTCAGAGACCCTTCAAATTTGTTGAATTGAAACTTTTTGTCACTACAACAATGGCGGGAGAAGAAGACAAAGTCCCGCTCCTCTTTCTCGAAATGAATTGATGGCTAAAAAACTTGTTTCGATCTAGATCTCATCTTCCATTTATAATCTCGTCATCTAGTGAGATGATTGACACGTGGCATTGATTTAACGGCTGATTATATCCTTAGTTTTACATAATGAGACTGACGACGACGTTAGTGATGAGTTGAAACTCTTCCTTAACCATTTTGAATTTTGTTAACTTTGTTAACGCCAGTAATTTTGGACTTAAAAAATTTCAGACAACTACCCAGGCGTTGAGTGAACAAGATTTACTCAACGAATCTGGACTTAGAAAATTTCCTTCTTTGCTAGGAGTTGAGTGAGTAAACTTCACTCAACGCTTTTTAACTTAGTCAAATTCTGCATCCTTCTACACTCTAGGCGTTGAGAGCGTTGAGTGAACTGGCTTCACTCAATGATTTTAGACTTAGAATAATTTTCAGCTCTTTCTACAACTATGGCGTTGAGAGCATTGAGTGTATAAGCTTCACTTAACTCTTTTATACTTAGCCAAATCTCCTTCTATCTGAAGGCGTTGAGTGAGCTTGCCTCACTTAATGCTTTCTGCCTTTGCCTCTAAAATCTGGCATTGAGTGCATTGAGTGAACTAGCTTCACTCAATGCTTCTGGACTGCCGATTTCCTGACTCCTTTTTCTTTGGCTTTGACAGAAACTGCATGACGTTGAGTGAACAAGCTTCACTCAACGCTTCTGAACTTAACAAATTTTCTGTCTCTTTCTCCTATGGCTTTGATAGAAATAGCATGACTCAACGCTTTTGGCTATATGGCATTGAGTGAGTTGACTTCACTCAACGTATATGGACTTAGCCACTTTTCTGCCTTGCCAACACTTAAGGCTTTTACTTCCTGCCCTTTCTCAGTGTTGTTAACTGTATGGTGTTGAGTGAGTTGGCTTCACTTAATTCATGTAGACTTAGTCATTTTTTTGCGTTGTAACTTGCTGGGACTTTGATTGTCCTGACTTTACTCATCGCTATTAGCTGTATGGCGTTGAGTGAACTGGCTTCACTCAATGCCTGTGGACTTAGTCAATTTTCTTCACTATTACTGGCTTCTAGTTCATTTGGCGTTGAGTGAGCTTGTTTCATTTCTTCACAAACTTCCTTGATATTTGGCGTTGAGTAAGCTTGCTTCACTCAACTCCTGTGGACTTAGACAATTTCATGCCTTTTCAGTCAGCTTTTTTGAGTCCACATATCAATGTCACTTGAACCACCTATCCAATCAATATGATATAGACTAACCTGCATGCTTGAACTGAAACATATATCAAATATAACTATGTGTATACCATTGACTTGTTTGACTTCTTACAAACTTGGGACATTGGGACCAATGGACACACTCCTTCCAATCTCGCACTGGTCCTGCTTATTTACTTTCAGTTCTGTTCATTTCTTTCAAGTACTATTCTAGTCTCATATTAGTCCAATTCCTTTCAGTATTAACTTTCAGTTTTTTTAGTTCAGTACTACTCCAATTTCGTACTGGTCATATTTTAATTCAGCATTTCAATTCTACAGCTTATATTCTCAGCAGCTTTTATTACCACACTTTTATTCCTGCAATTTAACATTTTTAGCACTGGTCCTGCTCTGAATAACAGTCTTCTATTAGGTTGAGCCTTAGTTGGGGATAATGGGAGTTGAGGTATTCCTCCTGGATTAGCCCAAAATAAAGAGCTCCCATGCTCCTTATTGGAATTCGATCCTTGTGTCACTTGCCTGAATTATTTAAAGCATAGTAGGGAAGGCCGCCGTAGACCCTGTACATGCTAGGAAAAATAGATATATTTAATTGCTTATAAATTGTTTGCCGTAAATCGTGGCGGGTTAGTAACTTTCGTATACCGTTCATACCTGTGCGGGGAGTTCGATGACTCAAGATGATGGGGAGATGAGTACCATATGTGACAAGTCATTATGATTTTTCCCCATTGGGTTTCCTCCGTTGGTCGGCCAAAATGTTGAATCGTCGGATGTCTCTCACATCCAAGAGTACATGGGGTTGTACGTTGGGGTTTGGGATGTGCGGTACAATCACCCCAGAAGTGGAAAGACTGGCCACTATTACCAACGACTATATAGGCGAGGCCCGCGAGGCTCGTTACCCTGCTTGAATAGAAGCGGTCCATACAATGTCGATATAGGGTGTATGTGCAGCTTTGAATACCTGTGGCATATTGGCAGGTTTGAATACATGCGGTGTTAATACAAGTTGTGAATATATATTGTGCTTGTAGTTAGTGGAGCTTTTGTTATAGCTGATGTATAATGCTGCTGCTATTCTATTTATACTATGTTGCACCTTCTTTTAATAGTTCCTCCTAGATTATGTATAAAATATTATATTAACCCTCTCATGCTTCGACTATTTACTTTTATTAGGTGTGTGAGCTCGTCCCCAGGATATGGATCCGGGGAAGAGATGTGTTTCCACTTAACTCTGTGACTAATGGTTATGTTTATAACCAATCACAGGAGACGAAGCACCATGACAACCAGCTGTCGCATGACGATATATTAGCTGATAGAACTGCCCGAGCAGAGGCACCCCTATCATCTCCAGAGTTTCTAAACATGAGTACTAGCGAGCAGGACTGAGAGCGTGAGGAGTTTATAGTAGTTGCACTTTTGTAGCCTACGAGCTTCATGTATAAATAGTGGTTGTGACCTTTGCATACTCTTTTAGATATATATTGTTATATATATTTATTGTAGCTTCCTATTAATGCATCTGCAATACTCTGTGATGAGATGTGAATATTGTGATTCAAGCCGAGCAAGGCGAATAAATAGCTCTTAGTGGTGTGGTTTGATACCACTTAAGGAGCGCTGCATGGACGTCTTGGGCAAGTACGATCCCCTCTGGCCTGATCCGGGCTAAGGTTTGGAAAGGCGATCTTACACTTCCTTCAAAGATCTCCCTGATTTCTCCTTCAGTGCTTGATGATCCCTTCAAAGATCTCCTTTTCTTTTTGAAGTTTCCTTAAATATGTTTGAAGATCTCCTTCGATTTTTGAAGACATCGCAAAGATCTCATTTGGCCTTTGAAGACTTCTTTCGAGCCTCGAATGTCTTCTTCCCTCCTCGAAGGTCTCCTTGAAGGTCCCCTCAAAGACACTAAGGCACTCATTACTTCCAAGCATACAATGCTCCTATCACTTCCAAACACGCCAAAGCTCCTGTTGCTTCTGAGAATGTCAAAGCTCTTGTTGCTTACGAGCACACCAAAGCTCGTGCCACGTCCGAGCATGCCAAATCTCCCATCACCTCTGAGCACGCCAAATCCCGAGAGAGCTTCTTTGAAGATCCTTCAGAATTCTTCTATGACCCTCGAAGAATCCCTTCTAAATCTCTTTCCCCTTTGGTGAATCTTTCTTGGGAACTTGTAGATTTTACCTTTCTCTTTCTTCTCTCACCGCCTATGATGAGCGATGGACGATCACCATATCAAATTCTTCTACTTGTAACACTCTAATATATAGTGCAATTTGGCAGGCACAGATCTGGCCACATGATTTTTCACTCTTTCCGGGTTTTCGATGGTAAAAAGTCTTCATCTTAGTTATTAGTAGGTACTTTGACTTTGTGCGGCGTCCAACTTGCTCTCGATCTAAAATGGTCTATCTCGACTAGTCCGTGGAGCGTCGGGCGACTCTAAATAATTTTCATACATATTTTTCTGTTTTACACTATTTTGACCCTGATTTGGCAGATAACCGAATTTTGATTCCTGAAGTCCGTGAAAAATCATTATGGTTGCTTTTGGTTTTATTTAGTTGCTACCAAAATCTCGATGAATTATTGAGTTATGCTACTTTCATATTTGTTTCGAAAAATAATGGCAATGTTTAGACTTTGATTTAAATCCTTATTGTCTTAGTTAAAAGAATACTCTTCTCCTTTAATTACTAAGTTTATTATTTATTGAAGCGAAGCCTTGGTTTTGGTGGCCCCGAAGACTTGGTTAAATCCCCCTCTAGTGACCCCCACCTCTCAACAAAAGATGCATCCTTTGTTTAAAGGTTTGGGACATAAGAGGGGACTTTAACCATGTCTATGAGGCCACTCGAACCAGCCTAACTGTAGTGACAAAATCCTAACATAATCTCCTAGAGGAGACTTTAATCAAGTATTTAGGGAGATTATTGAGGTAGGGAATTGAACCAACGACCTCTTTTTTGAGTGTGTTAAATATCATTCCTCATACCCAAGTGTGTTAACAAATCATTTCTATCCGCTAGCTTGAGGGAAGGGCCTCGCTAGATCCATTCCCTAGAAGATGAATGACCATGGGGAGGTGACGGTCCTCAGTCACTGGTGTTGGAACACCCTTTTTATATTTGGGTCAGGATAACTATGCTAAGGATTCATGACCTCATTGTATAGCATAGGTCATTGAGTGTGAGTTTAGAACTTAGGATATTTGAGAATTTAGTTCTGCTCAGCTCGATGGATAGTCGACCCCAGCTCGACGTGTCGTTGTCCTCAGCTCGACGCGTAGTCGACCACTGCTCGACGCATAGTCGATCGCAGCTCGACGCAGCGTCGTCCTCAGTTCGACGTAACGTCGACTTCAGCTCGACGTTTTGGCGTGATTCTCTCTGCATCCTTAATCACTCTCTGATCGACGGATAGTCGAGCTCAGATCGACGATTTATGATGAGTTCGATGTTTTGAGTTCTCCCGTCTGTTGACATTTGAAATTCAAATTAAAGATCATCAAAGCAGTTATTGCAAGAGATCCCCTGGCCGTTTCAAGACTTAATTGGTACATATCTCAAGGAATTTTCATTGGAAATCAATTAAGGCACTTCCTTCCAAGGCATGGACAGTTAAGGAATGCATTGAATGCCCTGCCAACGGCTATCTATCAGACAGTAGTAATTATATTACTCAGAGATTTTTCGAGAGAGACAGAAACACAGTTATTCAGATTTGTTACAGAGAACATTCTTCATCATCTCTCTCTCACAGAATCTGCTGCAGAGAATTCAAAGAGAAGAACATCACTCAGAGAAATATCATCATCAATACTCTCTGATTCTCTTCTGCTCTGCAATCAACTCTTCTACAGACTGCCTTCTACCTTCAGACATCAAACACTCAGTTTCTGAGTTATCTATTGCTGAAGAAGGACAAGCAGTGAAGAGCCTGTTACCCTTGTGCAAAGCTTCTTCTACCTGAACTCATCTACATCTCAGGGGGAGCTCTGACAACATCAAAATCCACAAGCTTCTCTCTGATAGTTGACAGAGAAGCATACTCATCCTTTCTTTACCTTATTCCATCTGTACAGGGTTTTAACTCCCTTCAAAAGTTACCCTTTTGGTTAGCTGAGACCTTATCAAAATCAGTGGTGGCAAGACACCTTATCAAAAAATCTGGTGGTGCCCAGAACACCTGATCAACCATCCTACAGTGGATTCCTATCAAAGGGTGATAGAAGAGTGGACTACCCAAGTTTGGGGAACCACTATAATTTCCTTGTGTCTTCTGTGGTTTATGTTTACTTCTTGCTGTGTGCTGTGTGTTGTTTGCTTTATCATATATTTAACCATTGCATAACTCACTTTCTACACTAAGTAAATCAAAAGTTTTAAATACATCAATCTATTTGAACTTACTCTATTCACCCCCCCTCTAGAGGTAGATAGATCTTATCACCTAACTTTCAATTGGTATCAGAGGGAGGTTGGTCTTTCCTTCAGGCTAACACCTGGACTACAAAGATCTTTGATAAGATCAAACTCTACAGAGGGTTTATTTTGTTTTGATAAAAATTGTTTTTATAAAAACTCATGGCACAAAACAAGGATTATGCAAGCACAAGACCTCCAGTGTGCAATCTATCTAAGTTTGGACTCTGGAAGGCAAGGATAAAATTATATATGAACTCTTTTGATGAAGACATTTTTAACTGTGTCTTAACAGATTGTCCAAGGCCTCCTACTACAACAAGTACCTCAGCTGTTCCACCACCTACAGGAACAGACACTGATATAAAGAAATGGAAAGTTGCTGATGCAAAGGCCATGAACATCTTGGCCCAAACAATGTCAGATGACATATTTCAGAAGGTTGCTGAATGCAACTCTGCCAAAGAAATCTGGGACAAACTAACTGAGATAGTCTCAGGTTCAGCTGATGAAAGAAAAGATAGAAGAGCTCAGCTGATAACACAGTATGAGAATTTCAAAATGGCTCAAGCTGAATCTGTGGCTGACATGTACAACAGATTTAGTCTGATTGTCAGTGAACTGAAAACTTTGGACAAGGATATATCTCTCACAGAGATAAATGATAAAATTCTCATGTGCTTACCTAGCACTTGGGATTCAAGAATCTGGCTAATTAAAGATAGCAGAAGTCAAACTGAGACATCCACTGAAGCTCTCTTAGGCAAACTCAAGTCCTATGAGCTATTTGTCAAAAATAGAGAAGGGGAGCAAAACATAACTTCTTCTGCACCCAAAGTGGAGAAGACAATAGCTCTCAAAGCTTCAGAGGAAGTACCTAAAGAGAAGGAGATAGGCAATGAAGAACTATTAAGACTACTAGCCAAAAGATTCAACAAGATGGCTAGAAAGAACTTCAGAAAATGGTCTTCTAAAGACCAAGATAAGCCAAGGTATGACAGATCTAATAATAAAGATATTATATGCTATGGCTGTAGGAAACCAGGACACATTGCACCAAACTGTCCTGAAAATCAAGGCAAAGACAAGAAAGACAAGAAAGACAAGAGAGAAAGAAGAGACAAGAAAAGAGATAAAGACTCCAAGAAATACTATGATAAATCCTCCTCCAGCAACACCAAACATACAAGGAAAGGATTTGTTGCTGAAACATGGAGTGATACTGAAGAGTCTGAAGAATCATCCAGCACAAGTGATGATGAGGATGATGCCACTGAGAAAGGATTCTGCATGATGGCAATCAATGCATCACAAAGCAGCTCAGATTCAGAGCATGAATCTGAATATGTGACTGATCAGGAATTAAGTGAAGATCAGGTACTTGACTCCTTTGATTTTTCTTCTGATGATTTCAAATTTAGATTTAAATCTATGTGCATAGACTTGCTAACTGCTGAGAAAACAATTGATTCTCTTAGAAGTCAGTTGTCTGATTACAGCACATTAAGTGCAAATAATTTCAAGCTTTCTGATGAGTTAGAATGCTGTAGGGAGGAGATAGCTTCACTAAAGAGTGAGCTATCCAAGGCTAAACAGCTTGAGGAAACTCTCAATGGGAGGAGTCTCAAGTTAATAGACATCACAAGCACAGTGAATTCAAGAATGAATGGTTCACTAGGTTTGGGTGCCTCTTCAAGCCAACCTATAGTGCTAACAACTCCCATAAAGTTTACCAGTAACAAGGGTAAAGAAATTATGGTGGTAGCCAGAAAAAATTCTGATCTACCTAAGCCATTTCAAGTACAACAGAAAACGTCGAACAGAGCTCGACGATCTTCGACCAGAGCTCGATGCCATTCTAACAAGAATCAGCAACACCATGCTGAAGCGTCGAACTCAGGTCGACACACGTCGAACTCAGGTCGACTGGCTGTTGTCCCTGAAGGTAGGCTTGTTCGAACGTCGAATGGAGCTCGACGTCCTGAAACATCAGCGTCGAACTTAGATCGACGATCGTCGAACAGAGCTCAGAGCCTTGTTTTATTTACACAGGATAAATCTAAATCAAATCATAAATATCCTACATCTCAGCCTAACCCTTATACTGAATGGGTGATTCCTCCTAGGAGATATCATCCTGAAGGCTATAAGAGTCAGCCTGAAATGTCTTTCATTTCTGATTTCATTGGTTATCAACCTCAACCCAAGGTGAACTGGGTGAAAAACAATTAAGCTGTTACATGTGCAGATGAAGAGCTATCCAGTGGTGAACCAGCATTGGTACCTGGATAGTGGTTGCTCCAAACATATGACAGGGACCAAAAACAATCTTACATCCTTCAAGGCAAAGCTTGGACCAAGAGTAATCTTTGGTGATTCCAACTTTGGACAAACCAAAGGATATGGTCAAGTCAAAATTGGATCAATCACCTTCAAGAAGGTAGCTTATGTGGAAGGACTAAAGCACAACTTAATCAGCATCAGTCAACTTTGTGATGCTGGTTATCAGGTTTGGTTCACTGATTTGGTTTGTAATATTGCTTTAGATAACAATATTGTGTTGATTGGAAATAGACAAGATAATATATATTTAGTTGATTTCAATTCTTCTAAAGTAGATATATGCCTTTTCAATTCTCTTAGTAAGCCAAATGAGCTTTGGCATAAAAGATTAGGACATGTTAACCTTAGAACTATTGCTAGGCTGTCTAAACTCAACCTTGTTAGAGGACTACCTTCTGGTTCCTACAAGAAGGAAGGACTCTGCAAGGCTTGTCAATTAGGAAAGCAAACCAAAAACAGTTTCAAATCACTTAATAAGAGTGATTCACCTAGAATTTTGTATCTGTTGCACATGGATCTTTTTGGACCCACTACAATACAAAGCCTAGGGGGGAAATCTTATGCCTTAGTGATTGTAGATGACTTCTCAAGATTCACTTGGGTGTTCTTCCTGAGAAAGAAGTCTGATAACTTCAAAATTTTGATAGATTTTCTCAAGAGCATACAGATTGAGTTCAATACTCATATAGCCCTGATCAGAAGTGATCATGGGACAGAGTTTGATTCTCTTCTTATGCAAGAGTTCTGTCAGAATGAAGGGATCATGCACACTTTCTCAGCTCCTAGAACTCCTCAACAAAATGGGGTAGCTGAAAGGAAAAATAGAACATTAATTGAATCTGCCACAACATTATTGACAGATGCTCATCTTCCTCTAACCTTTTGGGCAGAGGCTGTGAACAACTCCAATTATGTTTTGAATAGAAGCCTGATACATAAACTAAAGGATAAGACTCCCTATGAATTGCTCAAAGGGAAGAAACCTAAAGTTAGCTTTTTCAAGATTTTTGGTTGCATTTGCTTCATTCATAATAATGACAAGAGATATTTAGCAAAATTTGAAGCTAAGGCTGATGAAGGAGTGTTTCTGGGATACTCTTTGAACAGCAAAGCTTATAGGGTTTATAACAAGTCATCCCATAAAATTGAAGAATCCATGCATATTACCTTTGATGAGTCTAATATGTCTTATAAGGAGAAGAATTCTTCTACCATAGACTATTTGCAGGTACAATCTCTAGCTGAAAATATAAATCAGTTAACCATCATGGATAATGGTTCTTTATCTTCCACTACACAACAAGAACCAAATGTTAGTAACAATGAAGATACTGATCAGATTTTGGAAGGAAACAATGAAGAACTTGAAGAACCAGTTGTTGTTCCACAAGAGGAAACAATAACACAGGTTGGTGAACAATCAACACCCATTGTTGATTTAGTAACAATAAGAGATCATCCAATCTCTCAAGTGATTGGAGAAATCTCAGAAGGTGTGCAAACCAGAAATCAGATAAATCAACATCTGATGCACACTTGTTTTCTCTCCCAAATAGAGCCTCAAACAATTCAAGAGGCAGAGCAAGATCCAAACTGGATCATTGCAATGCAAGAGGAGCTAAACCAGTTTGAAAGAAACAAAGTATGGGAATTGGTTCCAAAACCAAGAAACCAGCAAATTGTTGGAACTAAATGGGTATTCAGGAATAAGTTAGATGATCAAGGGATCATTGTGAGAAACAAGGCAAGGCTTGTTGCTCAAGGCTATTGTCAAGAAGAAGGGATTGATTATGACCAAACCTTTGCACCAGTTGCAAGGTTGGAGGCCATAAGAATTTTCCTTGCTTATGCTGTACATAAGAAATTCAAGGTATTCCAAATGGATGTTAAAAGTGCATTTCTCAATGGAGACATCAAGGAAGAAGTCTATGTCAAGCAACCTCCAGGTTTTATCTCTCCAACCTTTCCTGAACATGTTTTCAAATTACATAAGGCTTTATATGGTCTCAAGCAAGCTCCAAGAGCATGGTATGAGACCTTAGCCTCCTTTCTGCTTGAAAATGATTTTAAAAGGGGTAGAGTTGACCAAACTCTTTTTATTAGAATCCATAAGTCCCATATCCTACTAGTACAGATATATGTAGATGACATAATTTTTGGGTCTACTGATTCAAGCTTGTGCAAAAAGTTCTCACAACTAATGTCACAACCCGCATTTTTCCCAACAATTTAATTATATCAGAGCAAGGGGAAAATACGCGTCGTGATGCCACGCCGTACAGGGGATAACTGCAGACGTTCAGGCAAAACTCCAAACTCTACAATTCTAATAGAAAACATAGATGTTTATGAATAAAATCCAGTTTAAGTTATGATGGTAGCCGTATCCCTCGGCTTAGTGAATCATCTAGTTCACGATTTAAAAATATAAATTCTACGCTTGCGGAAAATACTTATTTAAATTGACTCTCATATCCTACATAAGTATAAATGTCCCCGAGGAACAACTCATACAATGCAAACTCTAGATTTATAATACGGGTAGGAAAGTCTTTACGCTAAATAGAAAATAGTGGCTTAGTTTTGAAGGAGATGATAAGTATGCTTTACTAATAGTAGGGTTTTATAGGTCAAAATACCTAACATGCAGTCCTAGCAAGGAATCATCCCAGAGAGCAAGTAATGTAAACCAAACATAAGAAAACCACATCAGCTAGCAAGTGTCAAAAGAAATCAACAATCCTGTGGGCGTCAACAATCTGACACGAACCCACAGTATGAATAGGTCTGAAACTAGGCAAAGAAAACAAAACAACGAACTACCTCGCTGCGGCGAGGGAAAAAAAAAACCACAGCCCACCTGCTGCTGCAAGGGCTCCCAAAACCGGCTCCGCTACTTGCTAATGCTCCGATCCTGAGGCATTCCAAAGACAGAACACCTCAGCAAGAGGGTACAAATGGTGGCAAAAAAAATAAGTCAAAATAATTAAAGGTCAAAAGGGGTACCAACCCAAGACCAAAACCATTGAAGTAAGGTTCATAAATAAAACTCGAGAAATAAATCAGAAGAAAAGAACTCTCGTGAATCATCACGTATAACAAATCATGCAGGATACCCGAAGCAAGGGGATAGCATGATTGAATCATAAGAAAGAATATACCAAAACTTTATTAGTAACCTGTAGTCAACTCTACTCATAAACACGGGCAGGGTGGTCACTTCTCTAGATACACCCCTCACAGATGTTAAAATCCGTCTAACCGCGGGGGAGACTTGCACACTCCACCAATCACCGCAGATGCCCAAAACCCAGTAGAGTCCCATGGGGTACTAATGAAGGAAACAATCTTGCGGTCGGTGGATTTTTAGCCCTAACCCCCTTTTCGACCATTTTTGTCTAGATTTCAATCTGAACGCCTCAGGTTCTGGGCAGTAGCCAGTAGGTGGCTGTTGCTGTGGTGCTGTTGGAGGTCCTTCTGTTGCCTGTTGAGACTCTCTTGAGTCATTGTGAGGTAGTTTTACTGCACTTTCTACAGACATACATACTTGCCAGTGGGTTCGTGTCAGCTGTTGGCGCCCCTGGTAGTTTTACCTTTTGCACTAGATATGTTTACTTTTACTGCTACCCTGTCTTTGGGGACCTAGTTTACTTGCTCTGGGAAGATTTTATGCTAGGTTGCTAGTTACTTTAAAAAGCTAAAAACAAAACTATACTATGTATATAAACATGATCGGCATGATTTCCAAAAGAGAACACGCAACGTACTTTCTTAATTACGTATATCAAATGATTTTTCTATATATGTATAAATTAAAGTTAGAGTGTTGGTTTAGCGTAAGTGTCCCTTGGGATCACTTATGCGCTCACTTAGGGTGTCAACATAAATGATGTATTTTCCGCTACGTATATAAAAAATCAGTTTTCAAACCGTGGACTCTTTGGTCCACTGAGCCGAGGGATACGGCCAATAAACTAATCAAGTTTTTATAATCAATTAAGTCATGATTTGAAAGGATTTGGAGTGTTGCCTGAACGTCGGCAGTTATCCCCTGCTCGACGTGGCATCACAGCTCGTAGTTTTCTCTTGCTCTGATTTATTAAATAGTGAGAAAAATGCGGGTTGTGACAACTAATGCACTCAAAGTTTGAAATGAGTAGCATGGGTGAGCTTTCCTTCTTCTTGGGATTGCAAATCAAACAACATGCTGATGGCATATTTATTTCTCAAACCAAGTATGCAAAAGAATTGGTTAAGAAATTTGGTATGTCAGATGCATCTTCTATGAAAACACCCATGCCTACTAATGCTGTTTTAGATGCTGATGAATCTGGTAAACCAGTTGATCAGACTAACTATAGAGCAATCATTGGCTCTCTTTTATATCTTACAGCTAGCAGACCAGATATTATGTTTGCTACATGTGTATGTGCTAGGTTCCAAGTGAGCCCTAGAGAGTCACACCTCACATTAGTTAAGAGAATTCTTAGGTATGTAAAAAGCTGTCCAAATCTAGGTCTCTGGTATCCACATGACTCAGGATTTGATCTCACTGGATTTTCAGATGCTGACTATGCTGGATGTAGAGTAGACAGGAAAAGCACCAGTGGAACTTGTCAATTCCTTGGTGATAGACTTGTCTCCTGGTTTTGCAAAAAGCAAACATCTGTGTCTACATCAACTGCTGAAGCTGAATACATGGCTGCAGGTAGTTGCTACTCACAGATATTGTGGATCCAAAACCAGCTCCTAGACTATGGCTACAACTTAGAGAAGTCAAAAATTCTTTGTGATAATACTAGTGCAATTTGCATTGCTCAAAATCCAGTTCTCCATAGTAGGACAAAGCACATAGAGATCAGACATCACTTCTTAAGGGATAATGTAGAAAAGAATAAAATAGCACTAGAGTACATTTCTACTGATTTACAAAGGGGAGATATTTTCACCAAACCTTTGGATGAAAAGAAGCACTTCTTCTTCCTTAATCAGTTGGGAATGATAGATGGAGATAGCATAAGTTAATCTACAAGATTTTGAAACCATAAAAATGACAAAGTCTAGGCAAATGTATCTCTTTCTTAAGTGTCTAGAGGTTCTGTCTGAACTCTGCTCGACGCTCGACGTTTTTCATTTGAAAACGTCGACTGGAGATCGACTGATCGTCGACCGCTAAAAAGCGTCGACCGTCGACCTCATCTTTGCGTCGACCAGAGATCGACCCTGTCTAGAGTTTGTTAAGTTTCTGTCTCGGTCGACGACGTTAATTGACGTCGACCAGAGCTCGACGTTCAGCATCCCAAATAGCATCGACCGTCGACCTTCAAAATGTCGAACGTCGATCTAAACTGAACGCCACCGAGTCTCTTCGTTTCCCCTAGAGCTTCTTAGCGTCGATCTAAGCTCGACGTTATTTCCTTTTCTGCGTCGAACCCTAGTATAAAATCATCTTCTCGGCGTCGATTTCATTTGCGCTTTCATATTTTCTGCAAGTATTTTCTCCCTCCAAAGATTTTACACTTGTTTTCGAGAGGTATTCTACAGGAAATGGCGATTCCAGCAGCAATCTTGGCGGCAATGAAATTTGATTGCGGTTTCGACATTGATTTGGATTCCTTTGAAGGATCATCTCAGAATTTTCTGGAAATTCTGGAGCTGTTCAAGGAACAGAAATTGGAGAAGTTCATGACAACCAGAATGCCAATAGCAGAAACAGAAATCAAAGAATGGATTTATATAGCAGTCACTCAAGATGAAAGCACCATTACTGGTTCAATCTCAGGGACTCAGGTATCCTTAACCTCTGCTATATTTACTGAGGTGTTTGAATTGGAGAATGGCAATGACAGTATGGAGCTGTCCAATGAAGAATATGCTGCAATGTTAGACAGGATGGGTCATTCCTCTGAGAATGCCTCCAAATTGTTGAAAGTAGACCTTGCCATAGAATTCAGACTTCTAGTTGATGTGGTAGGCAAGGTTATCTGTGCTAAGAGAACAGCACATGATGCCATTTCCAGGCATCAATTTTGCATCATGGCTGCTCTCCTGGACAAAAAGCACTTGAATTGGGGAGAAATTCTGTTTGATTTAGTGAAGAAGAAGGTCAACAAGACCTATGTCCATTTTGGAAGAGTGTTGGGTTTGCTGCTTCATCATATCTGCCCTCAGCTTCTGGTATCCTCTAAGCATATCAATGCTTCTAAGAGACTGACCTGTGCCCTCATTGGTAAGTGGGACAGGAAAATCACCAATCCCAGAGCTGCTGCAGCTATGAAAACTTCTACAGAAACAAGGACTGTTGTGGTCACTTCACCTCAGCCCTCTGATCTAGTAGAAGAAGCCATGCCATCCATCACCATTTCATCTTCCTTCAGCTTTCCAACCACCTTCACTCCATCCACTTCTCAATTTTCATCCCCTATGCCAACAACATCATCAATTGCTACAATTGCTTCTTCCATTCCTCCATCCATTACCACATCTGAAGATTTTCATCCTCTTCACTTCTTCCCTCCAATGGATATTGAGATCAACAATCCAGATGTTTCTTTCTTGGATGGTTCTCCTGATGACATATCTGAGACACCATCATTTTCTGACCTCATCATGTCATCCATCATTGAACCTACCATCCCCATTCCATCTATCCCAACATCATCTCCTGTTGCATCTGTTTCTCCTCCCTCTACCTCTGCTCAACATCCCCTTGAGCAAGTAGATTTGCTTCCCTTGGCCAACAAGCTCTATGAGCTCTTGGCTCCAAGGCTTTCTTCTCTATTGGATGCTTCCCTAGCTCCAATAATCCTCTCTTTGAACTCCATCTCATCTAAACTCTCTTCCCTTACTCCTCTTGTGGCTGGCCCTTCTTCTAGGGGCCTAGAGTCAGTTCTTACTGATTCTAGGCAGGGGGAGATTTTTGTAGAAGAAGAGCTGCCTCCTTTTGATAGAGAAGAGCTGTTAGTTTCAGAAATTCAGCCTACAGATAGAGAGTTTGTTCAGCCTCCAGTTGAAGACTTTACAGTGGCAGTGCCAGCATGCTTTTTCCAAAGGTCTTTCAGCCCATACAGATTATTGCTTCCTGAAGATCTGTCCAGGGCTATTGTTCCCTTTTCTGCTACTGCTGCTGTTATTTTTGATGAAATGATCCTTGATGATGATGCAGTGGTAGCTGATGCTCCTGCAAATGATTCTCTTGATCATAGTGCTGTTGCTGCTCCTGCTTGTTCTAATGTTGATATTAGTACTGTTGATCATTCTGTTGATGATATGACTGTTGATGAGTTGCCCAACACTTCTGATGCAGTGGAAGCCCTTGCTCCTGCAATTGTTCCTGAAGTTGTTGTTTCAGTTGCAGTGGTAGCTTCAGCTCCTGCCAAATCAGTTGAAGATGTTGATTCTGATATTGTTTTCTTAACAGTGGTAGCTGATGCTCCTGTTAGTTCTGTTGTTCCAGAGGCAGTGGTAGCTGTTGCTCCTGCCAGTTCTATTATTTCTCAAGTCTCTGATGCAGTGGTAGCTTCTGCTCCTGCTAATAAGATCTATCCAGCCAGTTCAGTTGAGGCTGTAATATCTGAAGTTATCAGTGACTCAGCTGCTTCTGTTCCTGTTTCAGGAATTGCCTCCAAGAAGGATTTTTATGATCCTTATGATCATGTGCAAAGCAGCTCCTCTGATGAGTTTGCCACTAGCTCAGATGATTCATCTGCCACCATTGCTAAAAAGAGAAAAGCTAGAAGCAAAGCTCTAAAGAGAGTTCCAATGGAAAGGGCCACTGACCATGATACTCCCTATCACATTCTTCACAACTGTGAGATTACAGAGCCCTGGATGCAATATTCCAAGAACCAACTCAAGGCTATAAAACAGAAGAAGAAGTATTTCAAAGGCCCCTCTAAATCTATTCTTCCTCCTCCTCCTCCTCCATCTTCTCCAGGTGCAGGAGGCAATGCTAACCCTGTCAGCAAACCTCCCACATCCTCCTTCCAAGGCAAGACATATCAATCCAGGAGAGGACAAAGAGGTAGCCAACCAAGAGGTTATCAACAAAGAGGATCTTCAAGAGGAAACCAATCAAGAGGTCAAGCTAGACACCAGCCATATCAAAGGGGAGGAAAGACTATTGCTTCAGCCTCTGGTCCTTTTCCCTTCAAGCTCAATGATGGTGTAAGGCAAAAACCTCCTCCTTCAGATCAAAGCAATAAATATGAACCTCCTGTCCCTTATGATGATCCAGTCAACAATCCTACTGCTTGGAAAGCTAGAATGGCTGAGCTTGCTGCTCTAGACCTGATTAAGAAGAATAAAGAAAGAGGACTGGACATATCAAATATCAGTACTATGTCTGAGCAGAGAAGACAAGAATTGGACAAATACAACTCCAGTAAATTCTTTGAATTTGATAGGTACATGGAATTGCATCCTACTGTTGTTCCTCCCAGTGGAAAAAGCATAACTTCCTTGGGTACTTCTGAGGATTACAGATCCAGGAAAGATATTGCCAATCCTCAAAGAGAAATCAAGTTCAAGAAAAGCTTTGAAGAAGAACCAAAGAAGAAGTAATGTAAGATGGCTCTACCTCTCTACAACTGCCATAAACACTTTTGATATTTATATATCTGCTCCTGCTTCTATCTATGGTTTATGGTTTTATCTGTGTTTTAATCTTCTGTATGGATTTTATTTCCTTATAATCATGTGAATAGTAATCCTAATCCAAATAGGGGGAGATTGTTGGAACACCCTTTTTATATTTGGGTCAGGATAACTATGCTAAGGATTCATGACCTCATTGTATAGCATAGGTCATTGAGTGTGAGTTTAGAACTTAGGATATTTGAGAATTTAGTTCTGCTCAGCTCGACGGATAGTCGACCCAAGCTCGACGTGTCGTCGTCCTCAGCTCGACGCGTAGTCGACCGCTGCTCGACGCATAGTCGATCGCAGCTCGACGCAGCGTCGTCCTCAGTTCGACGTAACGTCGACTTCAGCTCGACGTTTTGGCGTGATTCTCTCTGCATCCTTAATCACTCTCTGATCGACGGATAGTCGAGCTCAGATCGACGATTTATGATGAGTTTGATGTTTTGAGTTCTCCCGTCTGTTGACATTTGAAATTCAAATTAAAGATCATCAAAGCAGTTATTGCAAGAGATCCCCTGGCCGTTTCAAGACTTAATTGGTCCATATCTCAAGGAATTTTCATTGGAAATCAATTAAGGCACTTCCTTCCAAGGCATGGACAGTTAAGGAATGCATTGAATGCCCTGCCAACGGCTATCTATCAGACAGTAGTAATTCTATTACTCAGAGATTTTTCGAGAGAGACAGAAACACAGTTATTCAGATTTGTTACAGAGAACATTCTTCATCATCTCTCTCTCACAGAATCTGCTGCAGAGAATTCAAAGAGAAGAACATCACTCAGAGAAATATCATCATCAATACTCTCTGATTCTCTTCTGCTCTGCAATCAACTCTTCTACAGACTGCCTTCTACCTTCAGACATCAAACACTCAGTTTCTGAGTTATCTATTACTGAAGAAGGACAAGCAGTGAAGAGCCTGTCACCCTTGTGCAAAGCTTCTTCTACCTGAACTCATCTACATCTCAGGGGGAGCTCTGACAACATCAAAATCCACAAGCTTCTCTCTGATAGTTGACAGAGAAGCATACTCATCCTTTCTTTACCTTATTCCATCTATACAGGGTTTTAACTCCCTTCAAAAGTTACCCTTTTGGTTAGCTGAGACCTTGTCAAAATCAGTGGTGGCAAGACACCTTATCAAAAAATCTGGTGGTGCCCAGGACACCTGATCAACCATCCTGCAGTGGATTCCTATCAAAGGGTGATAGAAGAGTGGACTACCCAAGTTTGGGGAACCACTATAATTTCCTTGTGTCTTCTGTGGTTTATGTTTACTTCTTGCTGTGTGCTGTGTGCTGTTTGCTTTATCATATATTTAACCATTGTATAACTCACTTTCTACACTAAGTAAATCAAAAGTTTTAAATACATCAATCTATTTGAACTTACTCTATTCACCCCCCCTCTAGAGGTAGATAGATCTTATCACCTAACTTTCAGCTGGGACAACAACAATTTTAATAGAGTATAAAGTTGACACTTCCGACAGCTTCGAGCGTAGATCTCCTCATCTTTTTGAATGCCCGTCTAGATGTATCCTTACCTCGGGAAACTTTTATCCAATGTGTGACTCTCCGAGTGTCTTTAGCACTCGCCAGAGTGTATATTTTCCAAAACTCGAGGAATCTCAGCCTCAACGATGAACTAATCTAGCGGGACGAAGATGGTATACTGATATAAACCTCCATTATAGAGTTGGTAGTATGCCGATTTGTATTAGAGATACTTCTTGCCCTCTACAGATGTATGTGAATGTATTTAGTTTCAAGGGTAGCTAAACACCTAGAGGGGGGTGAATAGGTTTTTGGTCTCTTTTTTTATTTTCCTTCTTTAAGTGTGTTGTGAGTTAGTAGTTTTTCAGCTTTCAATACACACCACACAAAGCACACACAGAATTAACAGTAGTTCCCCAGATTATGAGTACATCCACTGTCCCTCTTACCTTTCTAACACCTTGTTAGACAAGGCACTACTCCAAATCTTAGCTCCAAAGAGCTTATAACACAGATCCCTCGGGATCTCTTAGTCTCCTCCAAGACTTACCTCAGGAACAAAGCCCTGTCTCAGATCAAACTTGCTCCTACAACTCAGTGATACAAATATCACCCACCTCAGACTAAATTAATAGTCCTATAGCTCAGGCTAGGAGGTTAGCCCTATAAATCATAGAGGATGACTCTCCTACAGCTCAAGCACAAGGCCCTACCTAAGATTTAAAGCTAGATCATACAACTCAGGCTCAAAGGCCCTACCACTCAAAGAGAATGATTCTCCTACCTCAGGCAAACTGCCTTACTTCAGATCCACACAGGATCCTACCTCAGACCAACAGATGGTCCTACACTCAGCCTTTATAAAATAGGCCTACACTATTAAGATCCTACAGAATATAAAGAGATTGTTGATGATTTGACTCTAGAGAAAATTCTCTGAGCCTTCTACTTCCTGAGCTGAGAAAATCTCAGCTCTAACTTTCTTCACAGCAATAAGAAAAATGATCTTCAGTAAACTGCTTCTTGTGATAGAAGTAACTCAGAAACACAGGTTTCTATCTTGCAGATAAAGACAATGATTTGACAGTTCTTTGTATTCTTCTTTTAGCTAACCTTGACTGCAGAAACCAGATAGCTCTGCTTCTCCTTCTTTTTCAGAAACCTCTTCTGAACTTGCTGTAACAAGTGAAGATCATTATAGCTAGCTGCTGGAACTTTTAGATCAACAGTTAGAACTTCAGCTTCAAGCTCTGTAACATTGGAGAGAGGAAGACGATAAAGTTCGGCCTCTTTGCGAAAACATAAATCCTAAAAGTTGATTTGCTTCCACAGATCTTAATCATTTTATCATCCGTCGTCCAATGACTATTTGACCTGTAGGCCCAACTGAAGTTGTTGGATGCAACTTTGCATTTTACAAGAAAAGTCATACAATAGGCCTGTTGTGCCATTTGTCATGTACTGTAGACTTCCGGCAACATTTTGAACTTTGCTGAAGTTTGTTGACGTCGGCATCTGTTGACTTAGCAAAATTCAGCTAGTTCTTCCTAGGCATTGAGTACGTTGAGTGAATTGCCTTCACTCAGTGCAAAAATCCTTAGTCAAATAATCTGCACTGCCAGGCGTTGAGTGCATTGAGTGAACCTTCATCACTCAATGAATTTGGACTTAGCCAATTACTTATGCATTACTAGGATTTGAGTGTTTTGAGTGAACGACCTTCACTCAATGCTTTTGTCCTTAGACAATCTTCCTGTTATTTAGGCATTGAGTGTGTTGAATGATCCTTCATCACTCAATGCTTCTGGACTTAGTCGCTTCTCTGAATACAAGTTTTCTTGCTGAGGCGTTAAGTGAACTACCTTCACTCAACGCTTCTGTACTTAGTCGATTTCCATCTTTATGAATACATTGAGTGATCCTTAATCACTCAATGCTTCTGCCTTTGTCTGTCTTCTTTGATGAGGCGTTGAGTGAACTGCCTTCACTCAATGCTTCTGTACTTATCCGATTTTCTTAATGAGCTTGCGTTGAGTGAGCTGTCCTCACTCAATGCATCTGGACTTAGATAGAAATGTTTGTCTATATCTTCTTAAGCTTTAACTGAGACCTGGTATGTCGATGTTTTCTTCTTTGTGCGTTGAGTGAGCTATCATCACTCAACTCTTCAGGACTTAGCCAGAATTCTTTGCAAATTCTTCAAAGGTTTTGACTGCTTGAGCTTGACTCAACGCTTCTTTCTTTAGGCATTGAGTGAGCTATCCTCACTCAACGAATCTGGACTTAGTCGAATTTCTTCCTTGCCAATGCTGGAGCTTTGATAGACTGAGCTTTACTCGATGCCTCTTATTATATGGTGTTGAGTGAACTGCCTTCACTCGACTCCTGTGGACTTAACCGCAAATATGCTTTGTAAACTGTTGGGCTTTGACTATCCATGCTATACTCAGCACTTCTTGGCATCTGGCGTTGAGTGAACTGGCTTTACTCAACGCCTGTGGACTTAGACAAATTTTTGTCTTTCCAGCATCCTTCCTTGACATCTGGCATTGAGTGAACTGGCTTCACTCGACGCCTGTGGACTTAGACAAATTTCTGTCTCTCCGCCTTCCTTCCTTGTGACCACCTATCACAATCACTTAGACAAGCTGTCTAAACTTATTCCAAGGAACATCCTGCACATAATGAACTTGAACAACATCAAATACAATTATGCTCTTAGTATTGATTGTGATGCCTCTTCAAATATAGGGAACATTGAGGACAATATTCCCAACAATCTCCTCCTATTTGAAGAAGGCATAACACACAACAATACTAAGAAGAATTAACACATAAAACATATAAATTCAAAGAAGTTATAATCTAGCAGATTTCTCATACCACTTGAGAATTCAAAGCAGCTATAAGCTAGCAGATGTAGCTCTCTCATACCACTTGAATTATCAGTATAATAATTCAATGCTCTCCATTTAAATGCATTGACTCAACATGTCAAGTTATTGCTTTCTCATAGCACTTGAACATTTGCTCAAGTAATATGCACTTTCCTCATACCATTTAACAATTAAATGGAGCACTTTCCTCATACCAATAGAAGCATTTTCTTCATACCTCTTGGAATGGTAATATGCAATGGCTCAACAGGTAGTCATTGCACCTCTCATACTACTTGAATTTTTTCCAAGTAATATGAACTTATTTTTCCAAGTAATTCTTCCACATCTTCCCCTTTCTGGCTTCTTCAAAAAAAATCAATTATCTAATGAGGGAGGTGAAAAAATCACGGGAGAATTCATCTATTGACCCTAGCTTAATTCCACTACACTAGTGATCAAACTAGTTGGCTAGAGAACATACGTATTGTGTTGATACCACTGATACAACACTTTACTACAACCACTTGACACTTGAGTGGTTCATTGATCCACTTGAGTTACCTGCTATCAGTGATCCACTTGAGCTAATGCCACTCCTCATACCACTTAAAACTTCTGCAAAATGCAGTTGTAGCCATGGAGGTGCTGGATTTTCCTCTTCTCTTGCAGCAGCTTTGTCTTCTCAGCAAAAGCAATCCACTAGTGTTGATCTCCCCCTGAGTTTGTGAACTATCCTAATGACATACTGATATGTAGTGTTGATCTTTGATCCACTATTGCAGCTACTGGACTTGATCCCCCTCAATATGAGCATCTTGACTTGCTCCCCCTCAACTGGAGCATCTGCTGTCATCTTGTCTAATGAACACTTGAGTCCATTTAAGTCTTGATATCAATTGAAAGACTTGAAAGTATTGATACCAGTTGAAAGACTTATCAACCTGCAAGCAAAGTAAATCCTGCAATAAAACAAAATTAGGAGCAATTGAAGTTATACCAAGTTATAAATACCCAAGTCAAACTTGAAGGTGTTGAACTTGACTTCATCTAGTGGCTTAGTAAAGATGTCAACCACTTGTTATCTGTGGGGACAAACTCAAGGCTTATTCTTCCTTCTCCACATGCTCCCTAATAAAATGATACCTAATCTCAATATGCTCAGTCCTGCTATGAGAGACATGATTCCTAGCAATGGTGATTGTACTTATAGAATCACAGAACATGGGGGTGTTACTTATCTTGAGATTATGGTCCTGGAGCTAATGTTGGATCCATAACAACTGTGCACAATAGATACCTGCTGAGATATACTATACCTCAGCTATTGAAATTGCAACACTGGTCTGCTTCTTGCTGCTCTAAGACACAAGTCTTCCTCCCAAGAACAGACAGGTGTCTGATGTGCTCTTCCTGTCCTCTTTGCAACCTGCAAAATCTGCATCTGAATATCTTGTTTGTTCAAAATCCCTATTCATAGGTTATACATAGGCCAAGATCTGTTGTGCCCTTAAGATACATCAAAATCCTCGTAACATCAGAGTAGTGAGATTCTTTAAGGCTAGCCTGATACCTAGCACAAACATATGTAATATACATAATATTTGACCTACTTGCAGTAAGATATAGAAGGGAGCCAATTATCCCCCTATACAAAGTTTCATTAATAGGTTTACCTATCTCATCTTTGTCTATAGGCATACTTGACCCCATGGGAGTTTTCATGGTGGAGGCATTCTCCATTCCAAACTTTTTAATCAACTCCCTAGTGAAATTAGACTATGAAATGGATAATCCATCTTCAATCTGCCATACTTGGAGGCCAAAGAAGAACTTAAGCTCACCCATACTGCTCATCTCAAACTTCCCTTGCATAAGTTTGGCAAACTTCCTGCAAAGGTTGTCATCAGAGACCCAAAAATTATGTCATCTACATAAATTTGGACTAGGAAGATCTTGCCCTTAGATTCCCTTAGGAATAGGGTTTTGTCTATCTTCCCTCTTAAGAATTTGTTCTTAATGAGGAAGCTAGACAATGTCACATACGACAATCTAGGGGCTTGCTTCAACCCATATAGAGCTTTCCAAAGTCTATAAATAAAATCAGAAGAGTTAGAATCAACAAAACCTAACAGTTGTTCAACATAAACTTCTTCCTTTAAGTCACCATTTAGGCAAGTTGACTTCACATCCCTCTGGTAGACTTTAAATCCTTTGTATGCAGCCTGTGCAAGGAAAAGTCTGATGGCTACCAATCTTGCTACAAGGGCAATGGTTTGATCAAAGTCAATACCTTTTTCTTGTTTGTACCCCTTAACTATAAGCCTAGCCTTATTTTGATTATAATGTCATTTTCATCAAATTTATTCCTATAAATCCACTTGGTTCCAATGACATTATGTCCTTGTGGTCTGAGAACCAGCTTTCAAACCTTACACCTCTTAAACTGGTTCAATTCCTCTTGCATTGAAACAATCTAGAACTGATCTATGTTAGCCTCTTCAATTCTCTTAAGCTCAACCTGTGATAGAAAACTTGAATATAATGCTGTATTAATGCTTCTGCTCCTTGTCACAACTCCTTGGTTGGCATCACCAATAATCTGATGTCTTGGATGATCCCTTAGAAGCCTAACTGCTGGAGGCAATATTTCTTCAGCATCCTGAACTTTAGTGGCTGGAGCTTGCAGATCTTCATCCAAGTCATGTGATCTTTGCCATTCTTCTGGAATGCACACTCCTTTATCTTTATCTTGGGCATTTGGAGAAGCTTCCTTGAAGGTTAGCTTGTCCATCATCAACTCTAAACCTCCAGGTCTAGAAGAGGAGCTTGGCAGATAACTGTTAATCATAGTTGACTCATCAAATACTACATTAATTGACTCTTCTACAACTTGTCTTATCAAGTTATAGATCCTATAGACCTTACTATAATTGTTGTACCCAACAAAAATCCCATCATATGACTTGGCAGCAAACTTAGTCACATAGGACTTCCCATTATTCAGCACATAACACTTACTACCAAAGATCCTGAGGTAAGAAAGGTTTGGTTTTCTGCCCTTCATAATATTATAGGTAGTATTCTTGTGGCTCTTGGTAATAGAAGTTCTATTAAGGACATGACATGCAGTATTTACTGCCTCAGCCCAGAAATATTCTAAGAGAGATGTGTCACTTAGCATTGTCCTTCCAGCCTCTATGAGAGATATATTCTTTCTCTCAATAATCCCATGTTGCTGGGGTGTTCTTGGAGAAGAAAATTCTTGATGAATCCCTTGCTCTTCACAGAAACTTGTCATTCTTTCATACTGAAATTTAGTCTCATGGTCACTTCTGATTTTGACCACAGTACTGTCTAATTTATTCTGAATCTGCTTGACAAAAATCTTGAAGACATCAAGGGTTTCAGATTTTTTCTTAAGAAAGAAAACCAGAGCAAACCTAGAATAGTCATCAACCACCACAAAAGTGTAGATTTTCCTACCTAGACTATGAACCAGCATAGGACCAAACAAGTCCATATACAGGAGATATAAACACCTCACAGAGTCTTTGGACTCAATGTTCATGAAGGAAGCTTTATGTTGCTTGCCTTTCTGGCATGTTGAGCAAATGCCTTCCTTGGTGCATTTTATCTTGGGATCATTCCTAACTAGCTCTTCACTAAATAGCTTGCCAATAGTCTTATAATTCAAATGAGCTAGTCTCTTGTGCCATTGTACACAATATGAGTCTTTTTCATTTGCAACTAGACATATAGGAGAGTCTTTATTAAGACATAGAAAGTTTAAGCAATAAACATTTCCACTCCTAGTGCCTGTCAAGATGACCTCTTGGTCACTTGACCTCTTAATTTGGCACTCATCCATGTGGAATGAAATGACATAGCCAAGATAACAGAGCTAGCTTATACTTATCAGGATGTATTGTAACCCTTCAACATAAGTCACTTTTGAGATGGTGACTATGTCATTAGTAATCTTACCACAAACTCTTGTCACTCATCTATCTGAATCACCAAATATTACTTTAAGTCCATCCTTCAATTGAGTGTACTCATTTAGATTACTTCTTGTTTCAGTCATGTGCCTTGAATAACCACTTTCCAAGTACCATATATGAGTATGGGCACTTGGACTAATCTGCAACACATAATTTATCTTACCTTAGGACCCCAATATTTATTGGGTCTTAGGTTCTGGTTAGCTTGAAAATGAACCTATCTTCCTACAGATTTTCTTACAAGAAGACTAACTTTTTCTCAGGGCACATTAGGATTGTGCCAGCAATCTAAAGCAAAATGCCCCACCTTACCACAATACCAACACTCATGAATATTATATCTTCTTTTCTGAGTAGGTCCTACAGTTTGGTAAGATGCTGGTTGTACAGAAAGAAGAGGAGCAATAGCCTTCTTCAAGGTCCTTTCAGCAAGGATCTGACTGAAGGTGAGTCTTCCAATAGACTTATTTGGCTTGCTCTGACTGCCATTAACAACAATTTTCTTTGCAGAAAACTAGCTCTTGATAGCATCAGAGATAGCCAAATCAGGCTTACTGATGCTGAATGGTTTTTAGAGTTGACCACTGCTACTTTCTATAGTGAGGGGGCTGGTGCACCAAATACAAACTGTCCATGATGATCCATTTGAATTTACTCATTGGAAGCCTTAAAGGTACTCATTCCCCTACGATATCTTCCACCATAGCTATGAACATCTTTGTTCACACTAGTGGATCTACCATTCATCTAGTAACCATAAATGCTTTCTTGGTCATACCTATTTGAAGGCAACTGAACTTTCCAAAAAGGAATGGGAGGCTTGGATGCCGAGGCTGAAATGGAGCTTTGTCTTTCCCTTTAGAATGGGCAACTCTAGTGTTTCCCTTGAATCCCAACCCCTTCTTACCCTTTTGGGAGGAGAAGGGGTCTATCAAGGGCAACACAGTACTGGGCTTAGAGTAACTAACCACAATTCTCTTCTCCCTATGGAGTTTCTCTTTAAGATCTCTAATAAGACTATTCTTGAATCTGATGGTGTCAATCTGAATGGGAGAGATGTTTTTAATTGGCTAATTTCCCTAGTCTTCTAATACAGCAAGGTTGTTGTCTCAGCCTGCTGGGAAGAAGCTTGCTAAAGGGAGATAATCTCCTCAACTTGCTTCAACTTCTTACTTCTTCTAAAGGCATCCAGAAGGGCACCACACTTTTCAATCAATTGATTGACATCTTCTTCAGATTCTGACCCATCTTCATCACTGGATGATGATGCCTTAGAATTTGGACTCATCTCATAATCTGAGTCAAAAGATGAGCTGGATAGAGAGAATACCTTTTCTTGACTAGGCTAACCCTAGATGGATTCTTCATCAGACATGACCATCAACCCATAGTAGTTGTTGGCATCTTCTTCATCTTCATCCTGCTCTGAGTCACTATCTGAGTATAATAGAGGGGCCCTGATCCCTATCTTGGAAGCAGGATAGTCTTCAGTTTCTTCTTTATCTTCTTCTTCAGCAACAAAGAGCCCTATATAGGCTTCTTCTTCTTCAAACTCATGAGATGCTGAGTTAGACTGGCTCCAACTTTTCTCCTTCTTTTACATGAAGGAATTTTCATTCTTGCCCTTGTGCTAGTGCAATTTTTTCTCACCAACCTCTCTGCTTTTGACTGGGCAGTCAGCTATCACATGCCCAGGTTTGCTGCAGCAATAGTAAATAACTTTAAAGGAAATATGTTTACTAGTTTTAGAATCATACCCGTCTCCTTTGGAGTGGTTATTCCTGTGATGAGAGGAGGAGGAAGGTCTGCTCCTCCCTTGCTTCCTCTTCATTAACTTCCAAAACTGCTTGGAGAAGGCAATAAATTCTTCATCAGAGCTGCTGTAGTCTGATGAACTTAGCCCTGTGCTGTATGAATAAGCATGCCTCCTTGGAGGAGAGGAAATCCTATCCTTACTCTTTTTGGTGCTCTCAGCTTTAAAGGCCAAAGAGTTTTCCTTGGCCTGGGATTTGCTGATGGCCTCCTCCTCCTTCCTTGTAGATAGCTGCATCTCATAGGAGAGCAACTTTCCAAATAGAGTGTGAGGGAGAGTATCAGCCAACTTTGCCACCTCCCTGTTAGCACAGATCTTTGTATCCCAGTCTCTAGTTAGTGACATGAGAAACTTATCATTCAACTCATAATGGCTTAAGACCCTCCCATAGGTCCTCAACTCATTCACATTTCTAAAAAAATCTTTTATAGCATCCAGCTATGCTCTCTTTCTTGGACTGTCTGAAAGCCTCATACTATTGATTGAGTAAGGACTTTCTATCATCTCTGACCTCCTCTGTGCCCTCTATGTAGACCACCAAAGTGTACCACATCTCCTTGGAGGTCTGGGAGTGAACCATGTTCTGAAAGATAGAATCATCATTAGCACTGACTATGATGTTCTGAGCTCTCGTGTCCATGGTGGCAAGAATGACCTTATCCTTGGTCATCTCAGAATATTTCTTTGGTGTCTGGACTGTTGCATCCAGAACTCAGACTTTCATAGGGATAAAATGTCCCTCTTTAACTGTAATAAAGATCCTTGGGTCAGATGCTTCCATGAAAAGCCTGGCCCTCTCTTTCCAGATTCCAAAGCTCTCCTTTCTGCAGATTGGAAGCTTCATGGAATCCAGCTCTATATGGTTCTCTCCTGAACACATAAGTATAATACTTGTAGCTACCCTTGGAGATCAACTCAGACTATTAAGTCCTTCTTGAGCAACCTCTCTCTGATACCACTTAAAAGTCTTTAGTTTCAAGGGTAGCTAAACACCTAGAGGGGGGTGAATAGGTTTTTGGTCTCTTTTTTGACTTTCCTTCTTTAAGTGTGTTGTGAGTTAGTAGTTTTTAGCTTTTAAGACACACCATACAAAGCACACAAAATTTATAGTGGTTACCCAGATTATGGGTACATCCACTATCCCTCACACTTTTCTAACAGCTTGTTAGACAAGGCACTTCTCCAAATCTCAGCTCCAAAGAGCTTACAACATAAATCCCTTAGGATCTCTTAGTCTCATCCAAGACTTACCTCAGGCACAAAGTCATGCCTCAAAGTTGATGGAGTTACCATGGTGATCTAGAAGTGGTCAAACATGTAATCTCACTGCCAACGCGATATGAGCCCGCAGGGTCGCACATAAGAGTATGTGGAGAAGTTGGAAGATTGACTATGTTGGTAAGGGTTACCAATCACCACGTAGGATGGAGTCGGGCAAACGTTGCCAAAGGAATTTCGTCGAGAGTCGTCGAGTTTGACTCGACGACTAAGGCAAATTCGTCGAGAATCGTCGACTATGACTCGATGACTCTCGACGAGTTCGTCGAGAATGATTCATCGAGAATCGTCAAGTATGACTCGACGACTCTCGACGAGTTCGTCGAGAATCATTCATCCCGAATGATCCTTCGAGAATAGTCAAGTGATACTCGACGACTCTCGACAAATTCATCGAGAATCAAAAGTGTTTGATTCCCAGCGATTGGTGATACTCGACGATTCTATCCTTGATTCTCGACGAATCGGCAGATGATTCTCGCCGAATCGTCCTGCTGATTCTCGTCGATTCTGGATCTTATTCTAGCCGAACCTGGGATTCTCGGCGGATGACTCTGTTACCCTAACCTGGGTGGTCTGCGGATAGCGATATTATTTGGACTATTTATGCCTTTGGTATAAATAGGGTACTTAGGGTTTTGGGAACAAGTATCGATTAATAATCATCGGGATTTTCCTGTAGACGAATCGAGCCAACGGAAGAGTTCCGCCGATCTCCCGATCCGCCAAATCTCGACCCCGCCGGCCGAAAACGTTCCGCCACCGCCTGTTCGCTCCGTCGTTGACCTCATCTCCGGCGACCGTCGCCGGTCTTGCTTTCCCTGGCGCGGACCTAGCAGTCCGTGGGAAGTGTAAAGGTACGGTTTATCTTCTTCCCGACCCTTCGTGCGACGAAGCTCGGGGTTCTCCCGCTCGTGTGGATTTCTGCAGAGACATGGACGTTATTCCACGTAGAACTCGCCACCGACAAGGACACGAAGCTTGGAGCATCTTCGTTGAGTTGTGACTCAACGCCACTATGGTAATTTTTGCCTTGTTATTTGTTAGCTTCTTGATTCAATTTTCATGGCCCGATCCCATCTCTTTTGGGTTGTCTTGATGTTTTATTCCTTCCGCTGCGTGCACAAGCGTTGTGCCATCCTCATAGAGAAACCCAACAGTGGTATCAGAGCCAGGTTCGGCCATGATTATTGTATTGGAAGTTAGGTTATTCCAGAGCGTGTAAACCTAGGGATTTAGAAGTGTTCTAAATGTCTATATTTATTCCTGGTACATCAATTGTTGATGGTTTTTCCAAGGGAAATCGTTGGGCCCATGACCCACAGGTTAGGGTCTCTTCCCCTTGGAATCCCGCCAGGAACGTCTAGAATTTCGTGGTTATTTCTAATTGTTAGAAATTGTTATCTCCTTAGCAGTAACTGTCCCTCGAATGGTTAATGAACCAGTGTATTGTTTTGGATTTTGAATCCAATAATGAGAGACGAGCTTGTCTATTGCTTTAAGTTGAGTTTCCTTTGCCTTTGTCTAATGCATGTAAATCTGAAGATTTGGAAATGTCTAAAAGTTCAGATTTAGCCCTTCCTTCTATCAAATATTGATAGTGCCAGGTTGTGCACAAAAGGGATGCATGTGACTTTTAGAAATTGTGTTTCTGTGGATGTGCATAATGATCAAATGTTGATCATGGTTAATTGTTAACCTATAATCAAAAATCCCTTAATCTAATATTAAGTGTTCGGATGCCTTCCGATGGAGGACACTCTTCCTGCCTCGATCGATGAAGTCTGGGCTTGCCAAAGCAAGGTGCATTAATCTATCTTGGTAAGGGTGCGAGCGGATAATTGTGATATCCCACTATCGACATCAGGTCTAACTTAACTAGGTGACCTCAAAGGTTGAGTGCCTAGAGGCATAGGGTTGGCATGCACCATATGATGGATGTGAATAAGGAGTTATTCACCAACCATATAAGAATTGCATGAGGATGCAATTGGCAAGTGTTGCCTACCTAAATAACCACATCATGAGAGAAAAGCCAAAGCTGACTCATTGTGTTGGTGAAATACGGATCTTGTCCACTAAGAGAGTAGCTCGCATGAACTCTCCGAATTGATAGTGAGGGATATTATTTCGAATAAAATAGTGGGAGTTTTAATTGAAGTTCAAATTAAAATAAATTGTATTTTAAATTTTTGGTACTAATATTATTCTGCATGAATTCTTGTAGAATTCCATGGCAAGTGGTTCAAACTCCACTCTGTCTCTGAGAGCCATCCTTGAGAAGGGATAAGCTCAGTGGGACTAACTACATGGACTGGTACAGGAACCTGAGAATTGTTCTCAAGCAAGAGCGAAAGCTCTATGTCTTGGAAGAAGAAGCCCCCGAGGTGCCGACCGGGAATTCTTCCCGTGCTGATAAAGATACTTATAAGAAGTATACTGATGACGCTTTAGACGTCGAATTCCTTATACTTGCCACCATGAAATCTGAGCTTCAAAGGTAACATGAGAACATGGGGTGCAAGGAGATTGACGAGCATCTTAAGAAAATATTTCAAGGGCAAGCTCGTCAAGAGAGGTTCGGCGTTACAAAAGCGTTGTTTCAGTGGAAGATGGGAGTTCGAGACTCAGTAGGGACTCATGTACTCAAGATGATTGGGTATATAGAGAACCTTGAAAGGCTGGGTTTTCCTCTGGGTCAAGAGTTGGCCATAGATCTGATCCTGCAATCGTTGTCGGACAGTTTCGAGCAGTTTGTCTTGAACTACAACATGAATGAAATAGACAAGATACTACCCGAGCTTCTAGGCATGTTGAGAACTGTCGAGATCAATATAAAGAAGGCCAAGCTTGCCAACCCCATACTGATGGTGCATAAGGCCAAGGCCAAGGCCAAGGGCTCTAAGAAGACGAAGGTGGGACCTAAGTCACATCTTGAGCCCAAGTCTTCTGCACTGATGAAGAAGAAGAGCACGGTGAAGGAAGGGAAATGCCACCACTGTGGCAAGGCTGGTCATTGGAGGAGGAACTGTCCTTCTTACATTGAGGGTCTGCAGAAAATGAAGGGAGGTATGACTTCCGCTTCAAATATTTACGTTATAGAGATAAACTTTTCTGCTCCTTCATCTTGGGTATTGGATACCGGATGTGGTTCTCACATTTGTACAAATGTGCAGGAACTGGGAAGGAGAAGATTGCTGAGTAAAGGGGAGGTGGACCTGCGTGTCGACAATGGAGCAAGAGTTGCTGCTGTAGCCGTAGGGGTTTACCGTCTTTCTTTGCCCAGTGGGCTTGTAATAGAACTAGATAACTGTTATTTTGTTCCGGCCATAACTAGAAACATTATATCCATTTCATGATTGGACATGATTGGATTTTCTTTTATAATTAAGAATAACTTTTGTTCTATATTTAAGAATGATGTTTGTTATGTTGTAGCTCAATTGTTTAATGGTCTTTATGTTTTGAACTTGGACCATCAGATCTATAATGTAGAAAATAATAAAAGACTAAGAACAAATGACTCAAACCCTACATATCTCTGGCATTGTCGTTTGGGCCATATAAACGAGAAGCGCATATCCAAGCTCCATAAAGATGGACTTTTGGACTCATTTGATTATGAATCATTTGAGCGATGTGAATCTTGTTTGTTAGGCCAGATGACTAAAGCCCCTTTCACTGGTTATAATGAGAGGGCTGAGGATCTCTTGGGTGTTGTACATAGTAATGTATGCGGACCCATGAGCTCCATGGCTAGAGGTGGGTATTTCTACTTCGTTACATTTACTAATGATTTCAGTAGATACGGATATGTGTATCTTATGAAGTGCAAATCCGAGACCTTTGAAAAGTTCAAAGGTTTCAAGAATGAAGTAGAAAACCAGATGGGTAAAAGGGTTAAAGCACTCCGATCTGATCGAGGTGGCGAATACCTGAGTCATGAGTTCCGTGATCATCTGAAAGAGTGTGGTATTGTATCACAACTCACTCCACCTAGAACACCACAGCATAATGGTGTGTCTGAGAGGAGAAATCGTACTCTGTTAGACATGGTACGTTCGATGATGAGTCATGCAGACTTGCATGTTTCCTTTTGGGGTTTTTCTTTAGAGACTGCTGCAATGACACTGAATCGCGCTCCAACGAAAACGGTTCTTAAGACACCATATGAGATATGGACTGGGAAGCGTCCTAGTATGTTGTTCATTAAAATTTGGGGCTGTGAGGCATACGTGTGACGTCAAATGCCTGACAAGCTGGAACCCAAATCGGATAAATGTTATCTGGTGGGATATCCTAAGAAAACGAAAGGGTATTACTTTTACCTACCGTCTGAGGGCAAAGTGTTTGTCGCAAGTACTGGCGTCTTCTTGGAGAAAGAGTTCTTATCGAGAAAGACTGAAAAGGTAGAACTTGAAGAAGTTCAAGAACCACCAATAGTGAATGAACCATAATTGGATTCTGAGACAGGACTACAAGATGTTATAGCTAGAGAACCTGCTCAAGAAACACAAGTCCTACGTAGATCTGGTAGACCTATATTTGAGCCTGAGAGATATGGATTTCTTGTGTCTCAAATAGGTAATGTGTTGCTGCTGGATCATGATGATGAACCAGCAACCTACCAAGAGGCTATGAATGGACCGGACTCCGACAAATGGCTTGAGGCTATGAAATCCGAAATGGACTCCATGTATGCAAACCAAGTTTGGAACTTGGTAGAACCACCTGAAGGGGTACGACCCATTGGGTGCAAATGGGTCTCCAAGAAGAAGACCTACATGGATGGGAATGTACAGACATTCAAAGGGCGACTGGTGGCTAAGGGTTTCAAGCAAATTCATGGTATTGACTATGATGAGACCTTTTCCCCTGTTGTCATGGTAAAGTTCATAAGGATATTACTTGCTATTGCTGCGTATTATGACTACGAGATTTGGCAGATGGATGTCAAAGTGGCTTTCCTTAATGGAAACCTCCTTGAGGAAGTGTACATGACACAACCCGAGGGTTTTGTATCCTCAAATGAAGCCACTAAAGTATGCAAGCTGAATAGGTCCATCTATGGACTGAAGCAGGCCTCTCAAATTTGGAATCTTCGTTTTGATGAGAAAATCAAAGAGTTTGGTTTCATCAAGAATGAAGATGAGCCTTGTGTTTACAAGCGAATCAGTGGGAGCATTGTAGTCTTCTTGATATTGTATGTAGATGACATACTGTTGATTGGGAATGACATTCCTACCCTGAAAGTTGTTAAGAACAACCTAGGGAACTGCTTTTCTATGAAGGACTTGGGTGAAGCGACTTATATACTCGGTATTAAGATCTATAGAGATAGATCGAAGAAGTTTCTGGGTTTGACCCAGAGTACATACATTGAGAAGGTGTTGAAGCGGTTCAACATGCTTGAGTCCATGAAAGAAATTTTACCCATGTCTCATGGTGTGAATCTCTCTAAGGACCAGTGTCCAAAATCATGTGAAGATAAGGACCGCATGAAGTTGATTCCATATGCTTCGGCAATTGGATCAATCATGTATGCAATGTTATGTACTCGACCCGATGTCTCCTTTGCTTTGAGCATGACTAGATGGTATCAGTCAGACCCCGGTGAGTGTCACTGGATTACAGTCAAGAATATCCGGAAGTACTTAAGAAGGACAAAGGATGTGTTCTTGGTGTATGGTGGAGAGGAAGATCTCATTGTAAGTGGTTACACGGACGCTAGCTTCCAAACTGATAGGGACGATTCAAAGTCTCAGTCAGGGTTTGTGTTTTGCCTTAATGGAGGAGATGTGAGCTGGAAGAGTTCCAAGCAAGAGACAGTTGCTGATTCTACAACATAGGCCGAGTATATCGCTGCGGCTAACACAGCGAAGGAGGCTGTATGGATTAGGAAATTCATTGGTGAGCTTGATGTAGTTCCTAGCATTGTTGGTCCCATAGTTCTCTACTGTGATAACAATGGTGCAATTGCACAATCTAAGGAACCTAGATCCCATCAACACTCCAAGCACATACTTCGGCGGTTCCATCTTATTTGTGAGATTGTCGAACGAGGAGATGTGAACATTTGCAGAGTGCCAACTGAGGAGAATATTGCGGATCCACTGACAAAGCCTCTCGCGCAAAGAAAGCATGATGGTCATACTAGATCAATGGGTATGCGATACCTTAATGATCAACTCTAGTGAGAGCCTTGTGGGTTGCATGTAAACATATATTCTGTTGGCTGTTTATTATTTATTCATATGATGAATTGTGTACCTAGATTTTTCTTTTTACAATTAATGACATGTTCTTTTATTATATTTTCTCTATGCGATAGTTAAATGTTATCATAATAAATACCCTTAGAATGTTTGCTTCCATAGGACATCAAGTACGTGACTTGAATGTGAGAGCCTATGATTTATTTGAAGCTTCATTCTTAAAAGGTCCCTGGTCGTTGTATCATCATAGAAGCTTAGGGTGATTATGATACCTTAAGACTAGCACGTGCGTTGACTGATGACCAGTTCTCACAGGTCATGATATTGTGATATCAAGTCATCACGTGGGTACTTGTTAATGAACAAGTTGTACTGGACAGACCCAACTTGAGACTATTTTGTGGATTGTTTTCTAATCATGTCATGAGTAGGTCTCAATTGACAATGGTGTTGTGGTCCTTTGACCTGAAATCACAACATTCATCAAGTGAGGAAGAGCATGCTTTGATGCCATCTAAAGTCTTCCTTGAGAAAGGTTGATGATAAGGGTGGTTGTTGGGCACATTACGAATCATTTGGGTGTTTGTGTGTGAGCAGATATGAGATTAGTCCTCCTATATGACAGGAGTTGCATCCATGGGCCCCTTGATGGAACTGGACTGAGAAATGCATGGCCATGCTTGGTTGAGTCAATATGTGATATTGGACTCACCTTTCTCTGGAAGTCTGTTCTAGATCAAGAAACTTGGATTGAGCTATTATGAGGATGACACGGTCCATGCCTCTAGTTCTTTCCGGATGTAAGGGACAAAGGGACAAAGACAACGCTGTGACATTGTTCATAAAGGCTTATGAGTTATGAACTCTTATTGCTTGGGGAGCAATGATGCATTGCTAGATGCCACTCATTATTTGTGAGGTTTTTGGTTTGATACTTTCAAGATCAAGTGGGAGACTGTTGGAGTTACCATGGTGATCTAGAAGTGGTCAAACATGTAATCTCACTGCCAACGCGATATGAGCCTGCAGGGTCGCACATAAGAGCATGTGGAGAAGTTGGAATATTGACTGTGTTGGTAAGGGTTACCAATCACCACGCAGGATGGAGTCGGGCAAACGTTGCCAAAGGAATTTCGTCGAGAGTCATCGAGTTTGACTCGACGACTAAGGCAAATTCATCGAGAATCGTCGAGTATGACTCGACGACTCTCGACGAGTTTGTCGAGAATGATTCGTCGAGAATCGTCGAGTATGACTCGACGAGTTCGTCGAGAATCGTCGAGTGATACTCGACGACTCTAGACGTATTCGTCGAGAATCAAAAGTGTTTGATTCCCGGCGATTGGTGATACTCGACGATTCTATCCTTGATTCTCAACGAATCGGCAGATGATTCTCGCCGAATCTGCCTGCTCATTCTCGCCAATTCTGGATCTGATTCTCGCTGAACCTGTGCTGATTCTCAGCGGATGACTCTGATACCCTAACCTGGGTGGTCTGCAAATAGCGATATTATTTGGACTATTTATGCCTTTGGTATAAATAGGGGACTTAGGGTTTTGGGAACAAGTATCGATTAATAATCATCGGGATTTTCCTGTAGACGAATCGAGCCGACGGAAGAGTTCCGCCGATCTCCCGATCCGCCAAATCCCGACCCCGCCAGCCGGAAACGTTCCGTCGCCGCCTGTTCGCTCCGCCGATGACCTCATCTCCGGCGACCGTCGCCGGTCTTGCTTTCCCTAGCGCGGACCTAGCAGTCCGTGGGAAGTGCAAAGGTACGGTTGATCTTCTTCCCGACCCTTCGTGCGATGAAGCTCGAGGTTCTCCCGCTCGTGTGGATTTCTGCAGAGATGTGGACGTTATTCCACGTAGAACTCACCACCAACAAGGACACGAAGCTTGGAGCATCTCCGTTGAGTTGTGACTCAACGCAACTAAGGTAATTTTTGCCTAGTTATTTGTTAACTTCTTGATTCAATTTTCATGGCCCGATCCCATCTCTTTTTGGTTGTCATTATGTTTTATTCCTTCCACTGTATGCACAAGCGTTGTGCCATCCTTATAGAGAAACCCAACAAAAGTAAGCTTGCTCCTACAACTCAGTGATCCAAATATCACCTACCTCAGACTAAATTAATAGTCCTATAACTCAGGCTAGGAGGTTAGCCCTATAACTCAGAGAGGGAGACTCTCCTACAGCTTAGTAACAAGGGCATACCTCAGATCCAAAGCTGGATCCAACGACTCAGGCTCAAAGGCCCTACCACTCAGAGAGAATGACTCTCCTACCTTTGGCAAACTACCCTACCTCAGATTCACATAGAATCCTATCTCAAACCAACGGATGGTCCTACACTCAACCTTTATAAAATAGGCCTACACTCAGATCTATTAAGATTCTGCAGAAGATAAAGAGTTTGTTGATGATTTGACTCCAGAGAAATTTCTCTGAGCCTTCTTCTTCCTGAGTTAAGAAAATCTCAGCACTAACTTTCTTCACAACAACAAGAAAAATTATCTTCAATAAACTATTGCTTGTGCTAGAAGTAACTCAAAAACACAGGTTTCTGATCATACTGATGAAGACAATGATTTGACAATTCTTTGTATTCTTCTTTCAGCTAACCTTGACTGCATAAACCAGATAGCTCCGCTTCTCCTTTTTTCTCAGAAACGTCTTCTGAACTTGTTGTAGTAGGTGAAGATCACAACAACTAACTGTTGGAACTTTTAGATTAGCGGTTAGAACTTCAGCTTCAAGCTCTGAGACAATGGCAAGAGGAAGACGATAAAGTTCCGCCTCTTTGTGAAAAGATAAACCCTAAAAGTTGATTTGCTTCCGCCGATCTTAATCCTTTTATCATCCATCGTCAACCGGCTATTTGACCCATGGCCCACCTGAAGCTGTTGGCTGCAACTTTTCTTTTTACATGAAAAGTCATATAGTAGGTATGTGGCGCCATTTTTCGTGTACTGTAAACTTCCCGCAATATTTTGAACTTTTCTGACGTTTGCTCACGTCAGCATCTGTGGACTTAGCCAAATTCAGCTAGTTCATCCATGGCGTTGAGTGCGTTAAGTGAATGGCCTTCACTCCGCGCAAAAACCCTTAGTCAAATAATCTGTACTGCCATGCATTGAGTGCATTGAGTGAACCTTCATCACTCAACGAATTTAAACTTAGCAAATTACTTATACACTGCTAAGCATTGAGTGCGTTTAGTGAACGACCTTCACTCAATGCTTTTATTCTTAGATAATCTTCCTATTGTTTAGGCATTGAGTGCGTTGAGTGAGCCTTCATCACTCAATGCTTCTATACTTAGCCGCTTCTCATAATTCCAGCCATCTTGCTGAGGCATTGAGTTAACTGCCTTCACTCTATGCTTCTGTACTTTGTCGATTTCCATCTTTATGAATGCGTTGAGTAAGCCTTCATCTCTCAATGCTTCTACCTTTGCTTGTCTTCTTTGATGAGGCATTGAGTGAACTGCCTTCACCCAATGCTTCTGTACTTTATTGATTTTCTTGATGAGCTTGTGTTGAGTGAGTTGTCCTCACTTAACGCATCTGGACTTAGACAGAATTTTCTATCAATATCTTCTTAATCTTTGACTGAGCACTGGTTTGTCGACGCTTTATTCTTTGCGTATTGAATGAGCTGTCCTCACTCAACGCTTCTGGACTTAGCCAGAATTCTTAGCAGATTCTTCAAAGGCTTTGACTGCTTGAGCTTGACTCAACGCTTCTTTCTTCAGGCGTTGAGTGATCTGTCCTTACTCAACGATTTTGGACTTAGTCAAATTTCTTCCTTTCCAATGCTGAAGCTTTGACAGACTGAGAATTACTCAACGCCTCTTGTTTTATGGCGTTGAGTGAACTACCTTCACTCGATGCCAGTGGACTTAGCCACAAATCTGCTTTGCAAACTGTTGGGCTTTGACTTTCCATGCTTTACTCAGCGCTTCTTGGCATCTGGCATTGAGTGAACTGGCTTCACTCAACGCATGTGGACTTAAACAAATTTCTATCTTTCCATCATCCTTCCTTGACATATGGCGTTGAGTGAACTAGCTTCACTCAATGCCTGTGCACTTAGATAAATATCTATCTCTCCACCTTCCTTCCTTGTGACCACTTGTCACAATCACTTAGATAACCTGTCTAAACTTGTTCCAAGGAACATCCTGCACATAGTGAACTTGAACAACATCAAATATAATTATGATCTTAGTATTGATTGTGATGGCTCTTCAAATCTAGGGAACATTGAGGAAAATATTACCAATAATAGGGGATTTTCTTGTGGAGAGGTAGTGATCAAAGGATCCATCTAGGAAGGATGTTTCTCAATCTCTCAACTTTTCTTCCTCAATATATGGCCGAAATAACTCGGTTCGAGTGCCCCCTACACTTGGGCCATACTTGTCAGGTCTATATATTGTGTTGTTCTTGTCTCATGAGATGTGCTATAAGGAGTTGGATAAAAAACCTCGATCAACCCTTTGACCTTCTAGAGGTATCTCTATAGGATGGGCTCTTAGGTCTCGAACTCCCCATAAATCTTAGATACCACTATTAATGAGACCGCATAAGCTCAAATATCCTGGACGCTGAGTTCCTTTGGCAAGCAGAGACCTACAATGATGGCCTCATATTTGGCTTAGTTGTTTATGACATGGAAGAGAATTTCTATCTCTTGCTCGATCCTTATTTCAATGTGGATTTGCCAGAATGATTCCCACTCTAAGAGAATCCCTTCCTTATTCCCCGTCTATAAACATCTGCTAGAGACAAACTCTTCCTCCTACTCTTCCCCTGCTCCTTCGGAGGAGAAGTCCGCTAGTGAGTCTGCCACCGCTTGCATCTTGATGGTCATTTATGGCACATGGATGATGCCAAACTCGCTAAGTTCAATAGACCACTTAGCAAGTCGAGCAGACAATTCTAAATTTTCGAGGACCATCCTCATAAGATGGTCTGCCACAAACTTTTTGGTGTGTTCTTGGAAATATGACCTCAATCTTCTGGTGTATATGATGAGTGTGAAGGCCAGCTTTTCTAAGATTGGATAGCGTGGATCCGGCTTCCTAATAAATCTACTTGTACAGTAGATTGAAAGTCGATGTCTTTCTTATTATCTAATTCGGATAATGCTAATCGCTTTGGCTCTGACTCCCATGTATATGAATGGATCTTCTCCTTTGTGGGTTCCCTGAAGTAGAGGTATTGCATTAGCTGCTACTTTAGGGCTTGAAAAGACAAATCATGCTCGACAGTCCACTCGAACTTTTGGTGTTTACGAAGGGTTCTTAAGTAACGAGGACATTTCTCCCATGCTATGGATAAGAACCTACTCAGGTAGGCTAGCCTTCCGATAGATTGCTACACTTCCTTGGTACTTCGGCGAGAGTTCATCTCCTTTGTGGCTTTTAACTTTTACAAATTCGGCTGAACTCACGCGGGAGTGAGATGCCCCAAGAATTTTCCTCTACTGACTCTGAAGATACACTTAATTGGATTGAGTCTCATCTTGTACTCCAGGAGTAATGCGAAAGTCTCTTCTAAGTTCTTTATTGTTGGGATTTGTCTCCACAATACCTCAGATTTGTAGGAGGTCAGACCTTGAACTAAGATGAATTAAGGTGTATTTGATATTGTGTTTAAGTTGTATGTGTGCAGGTTCTTATTGCCAAGTGTAGACCAATGTCAGTCTATAATGAGTCACCAAACACAGGACCATACAATGTAATCCCTCATTGTGTGATCCAAAGTGTTGGCCCATGTATAGCCTCTCTATTGGGATACACTTCCTATTCATGCACTTGGATTGGTGGACTGAAGTATTGAAGTTTTTTTTTCAGAAGAATTTTTCTAAGTCCACATACTCGAGTAGCTTCCTTCATCTACTCGATTAAGTGACCTAGTACTCGAGTAGATCCTTAGACATACTCGAGAAGACTCTGTATACTCGTGTAGATAAGCTTATACTCGAGTAGATAGTTAGTCACTCGAGTAGGTCATACTTTATACTCGAGTAGACCCTTCTGTTCTTAGATCCGAAATTTTCTCTAAGTCCACATACTCGAGTACCTCTTTTGTACACTCGAGTAAGTGAGTCAATACTCGAGTAAGTTGGATTACATACTCGAGTAGACTGTATTGTACTCGAGTAGGTGATAACTTGTACTCGACGAGTTGGTTAGTTACTCGAGTAAGTGTTCTGTTCATACTCGAGTAGATCTACACTTCTCATCTCAGAAAGTTTCTAAGTCTACCTAGTCGAGTAGTTCCCTATATACTCGAGTAAGTGACTCTGTACTTGAGTAGTTGTTTTTCATACTCGAGTAGTTTAGTGATTACCCGAGTAGTCTTCCCAAGATACTCGAGTAGTTCATTTTCCCCTCACTCGAGTATCTCCAACTCTTCTACTCGAGTAGTTCTTCCTATTTTATCTGAGAAATTTTCTCTAAGTGTTTTTACTCGAGTATATACTCTCATACTCGAGTAGTTCTAAAATCACTCGAGTGTTGATCTCTGAATCACTCGAGTAGCTTCTCTTCTTATACTCGGGTATGCTCCTCCTATCCACTCAAGTATATAACATCTTATACTCGAGTATGTCTCTTCTCTGTCTCGAGTATATCTGTTCAAACATTCCTGAAATTCTCCAAGTACAATTTCGCTGTGTATTTCGAATTAATCATTTCTGTTTGGTCCACGTGTCATTCCTAATTAAATTTCTGACCGTTGGAGTCCACCTATAAATAGGTCCTTTCAGATTTGACTAATAACAAGCTTTATAGAGATTATTATTTAAAGAAAGAAAAAAGTTTCCGTGAACCCTAATTTCTCACGCCGCCGCCATTACTATTCACGGAAGAAGGTCTGGATCGACGATCTCCAATCGCTGCTTTCAACTCTGTTTCTCCAGAGATCCAGACGAAAGATAATCACTCGATCTCGCCGAGCCTCAAAGATTTCTGATCTACTTTCTCGATCGAGGTGATTCCGTTTTTCAGATCTGTGGATCTCTCTCAAGTCGTCTTCAACATATTCTGATCAAGCCAAAGTTCTCAAGGAAGAAGACTATCAAAGATCCAGATCTGTGCAATATATTGTTTGTATTTTCTTTTCAAACAAATTTCATTGTAGGAGTTTTTCTCCGAGATTTGTAGGAAGGCTTTATCTTCCGAGTGTAGATCCGGTTTGGATCGAGTTTTGTAGGAACGTGGTTCCGAGGTGTAGGATTGTTTTCAATCTGAGATAGTGGAGTAGCCGAGTCTAGTGGTTTGCTAGATCGGTGAGGAAAGTGGACGTACCCAAGATTGGGGAACCACTATAAATCTCTTGTCGTCTGTGTGATTGCTTGATCTGTGCTGTGTTAATTTTTTTATTCCGTATTTGACACGCATTTCACCTATTCACCCCCTCTAGGTGATTTAGGTAGACAACTTAGTTCTCTCATTTATATACTCTGAGATGCTTTTGCTTTTGATCATGAGGTCATCGACGTAAGCCTCTAAATTTCACCCCTCATGTTATTTTAACACTCAATCCATCATTCTCAAATATGCCGCCCTTGTAATTTTCAAACTAAATTACATCATTTTGTAGGAGTAGTATGTAACATGCTAACTTTAATTGGGCCACTAGGAACCTAGCTGACTCAAATAAGGCGACCCATCGACCATTAGGTACCTTGGAACCTCCTCTTGGGCTCTCTTTGCTCTGTAATAACTCTCGGCCTCCTAGACTCTCCTATATGCTTATTCACTTCTGACTTCTTATAGCTTCCTAACTCCTCCTAAGCTCATTGGCTCATTTGGTATTGACAATCTCATGAGATTGGCCAGGAAAATTTTATTGTTCCCTTCTGAATAGATGTACCACCCTGCACGACTGATTAACTCCTCGAATGAGACGGGGATCCCGATCCAGTTCCATCCTGAATAATCCTTTTTGTAGGCCAAAAGTGAGCGTCGGCTGGAGGGTGTAGTTATCTGTCTACTGGATCAATAGGACATCATCTTGGATGTGATCGATGTAGTTTCCCAACAACTTGTTGGGACATTTCATGAGGAGAAACAGGGCAGTCTACCTGTGAAAGTGTCTAGCGTCTACCTAAATCACCTAGATGGGGGTGAATAGGTTATGTTTGTGACTTTTCCCGGAATAAAATTACTGTAAATATCAAGCACACAAAAACAGAGATTTATAGTGGTTTACCAAGTTGGGTACGTCCACTTTCTCATCTAGCCTATCTACCATGAAGGGCTAGATTCAGCTACTTCACCAATCTCAGATTTAAACACTCTTACACCTCGAAGCCACAACTCCTACAACTCGGATACGACGCTGATACCACTTGATCCATAACCGGATCTACAAACTCGATCCACAAACTTGATCCACAGATGGATCAACAAACTCAGAGGAATAATCTCCTATAATAGTAAATGAATATTACAAAACACAAACGATTACAAGTCTTCACCCGAACATTCTTCGAAAAAGTAGATCTTGAATCTTGGAGAACTTGGAGAAATGAAATCTTGAAAACCTATAATCGTGAACCTTCAATCGACAAGATCTGGAGGAGTAAAGATCTTTTGAGAGAGTATCGATCCAGTCATGTATGTCGAACAAGATGAATCACGCACAGTAAGTTGTTGGCGGCTGATCGGAAATCGCAAAGTGCACAGAGCGTTGGCCGATAGTTTCTTTGTTTGGAAAGTTTCTATCGATTTGAAAGTGAGAGAATAACACGATTAAATGGAAGGAAATAACTCCTATATATTCATAGAGATCTCCTTGGCAACGATTAGAAGAAAACATCCAAAAATGAAACCTAGAACTTATTATGCATGGCCGACCGAAACCCGAACCAGTGATTTTTAAAAATTCAGAAAAATGACCTAAGTCAAATTCATCGAGTATCGTCGAGTATCACTAGTATACTCGCCGAATGTACCTTGATATACGTCGAATAATACTTGGAAGAATCAGTCTCAGGCCAACCATTCACTCAATGCCAAAGAGGAGAGTCATACTCGACAAATTCGTCGATTATCACCTGGTATACTCGACGAATTCATCGAGTATAAGTTAAATGACTCAACGCACTCAATGTCATTGCACTCGATGCCTTTTGTTCTCTCAATGCCAAGGGAAGCAATCGATGAATATTATCGAGATGACTCAACCCTCTTGACGCCTTGATCTTTGAGGAATAAGACTTGGAAAAATCTAGAGTAGCATCGACTGGACTCGACGAATTCTGCGTGTATCACTTAGCATATTCGATGAATTCGGCAAGTATCATTATATACATTCTACGAATTCGATGAGTATGCACGACGATACTTGGTGAATTTTACTTAATAGATTTTTCAATTCTTCAGTGAATTTACCCTAAGTATAAAAGATTGATTCGATGTGTATGGTTATGTATACATGATGAATACGACGAGTATCAAGCTGATACTCAACGAATTCTATGAGTATTAAAAACCATACTCGACAAATTTTACGACGAGTATCTAAGCCTTGAGCCTTCTCTTGTACTTGGGATAGAAGTACACAACAATAGAGAGATTACACGTGAGTCAACACATTGGCCTACACAATGTGGAATTACATTGTAAAGTCCTGTGTTTTCTGACCCACTGTAACCTGACATTGGTGTGTACTTAGCAATGAAAACCTACAATTAAATGGCTGAAATGCAATATCAAATACAGTCACAATTCATCTTAGCTTAATTGGACCATTCTTCAAATCCGGGTTATTGTGGATATAATACCTAACAATCTCCCCCTATTTGAAGAAGTCCGAACACTATAAGCTAAGGTGAATTGCACATAGCAAATAATAAAACAATAAGACTTGAAAAGATGAAAAAATTAAAAACAACACGCATTCCAAGAAAATCATAAAAATCATATAAATATATATCACAAATTGTTCATATTTTTTTTTCGGGGGCAACCCACAACTCAACACAAAATATAACAATTGGTCTAACCTGCTCTATCTCTTCTGCCTCTATCTGTCAAAATAAGCCCTTAGCTTTGGATAGTTGATGCGTGTAGAATACGGCAAGCGCACCGGTCGCACAAGTAATAAAGTTTGGGAATAAATCCCCGAGTGTCGGTCTCTTGAGGAACACAGTAAGGGATGAGTTAATGTCGAGGGGGACTTGAGATTGAAGTCCTCGGGGCGAAGGTAACGATGGGGGTTTTGATGGTTGCGGAAACAGAAAATAAAATCTACAAGCTACTCCTATGCAACGCTGCTATGCGATGCTTCGCCAGGCGGGATGGAAACTACACGGGCCGTTATGCATCGAATCGCTTGGCGGATGGACGAGTAGGCAAGCGTATGAGGTGGAGAGAACGGCGGAAATCCTACTATGCAGGCCGCTATGCACTGCTTCGCCAGGCGGGATGGAAACTACACGGGCCGCTATGCACCGAATCGCTTGGTGGATGGACGAGTAGGCTAGCGGGTGAGGTGGTTAGAATGGCGGAATGAGGGTCGTGAGCACCTCTTCGCAACGCACGCCACTAGCAATTGCTAGTGCGGCAAGGGTGGATGGATGGTGGAGTAATAAGGCGCACCTCAAGCAATAATAACAAAATCACACAAATCACATAGACATGAAAAAGTGCAAGATCATTAACTACAATAAAATGTACTTCATCAATACAAAGAGTTAAGCTAAGCTATCAAATACAAGAGGAAGAGGTGTGCGAATCAACCGAATCCGAAGCCTTGTTGAGGGTTCACGGTTGGAATCCTGGGTTGTCAATCCGAGTCCAAGATCGGTCCTCAACTGCGTCCGGGGTAGAGGAGGCTATCACTCACTCCCAATGGACCCGTCTTCTTCGTTGAAATGACCCGTAGATTGCGGCTCCAGCTCCTCCTAACTTGATGGAGAAAGCTAGGTCAAAACTCCGCTTGAAGCTCTAGGATGAAGGAGGAGGCCGAGAGGATGCTCCGGCGTTGATTTGGCGTTGAAAGCTTGCCCGGAGACCCTTCCTAAGGTGAAGGATGAAGGGGGACGGAGGAAACCCTCGTCCGAGACGAAGAACGGCGGAAAAATCGCGGATCTGGCCAATCTCTCCAAAATAGGGCGGAACCTGCGTATTTATAGAAAGCAGAATAAACAGCGCGCACGATCACTGGCGCACGACTAGTGGTCGTGCGCGATATGGTCAGTGATCGTGCGATATGGAGGTAGAAAAGTGGAAAAAAGATGTCATGACTGTGCACGACCGGCAGCGCATGAGCAGTGGTCGTGCGCGGTATGGCTGGTGATCGTGCGATATGCCGGGACTGAACTTTCACAGGAGAGGTCATGACTGCGCACGACCGATGATCGTGCGCCAAAGAGGTCGATGGTCGTGCGTGGGTAAAAACGCACGACCATTGACTCCTTTGCCAAAAATGGTGAAAGTCCGATGCCGGACGCCCACACGATCCCAGAACCTGCAGGAAAACTGGACGGGATGTCGACACGGCAGTCACAGACATAAATATAATGCACAGCAAAAGGGAAATACACACACGCACAGAAATATGCTAAAAGAGTGCACAAGACGTGTAAAACCGTAGCGAACCAAAAGAAGTGCAAATGACGCTAAACGGCGTGCAAAGACAAGAAAATAAGCCTAGATGAGTCCGAAAATAGGTATATAAAGAGGACTCATCACACCCCCAGACTTAACCGTTTGCGCGTCCCGAGCAAACAAAACCTAAGCAGACAGGGAAAATGAACTAGCTAACAAAGAAATTGCAAAACGGAGTACCATGCGAAGTCGCATGCTCGCGTGCATAAAAATAAAGTAGAGGAAATTCTTAAGTATACAAAATATTTTATAGTTTTCACAATGCGTAACAAAAATTTATTATTACTCCAAAGTAGAATCACGGTGAATCATCCGGTCTTACGCAGGGAGAAAGTAGACAGGCCACTAAGGTGAGCATTGCCGAAGACCGGGGCTCAAGATTACCCCCAAAGGAATCCACCAATGTCGGAAACCATAAGCTTGCCCGTTCACACTCTCTCCACGGCACTAGTCAACTCAAGCGCATGTCCGTAGGACTTCAGGTAATAATGGGGCTTGGGTTATGGTGAGGAAAACAAGGATAAACATGAAGGGTATGCACCTAACCCAAATGAGCTAACGTACAAAACTAGTACCCGCTGCCCACAAAATAAACACGGGTGCACCACACCCCCAGACTTAACTTTTACTAAATGGGTGTGTGCACCACCTACTCCAAATCCAAATCATCTCAAATAAAGATTTTCAATCAAACTTTTTCTTTTCACTTTTCATTTTCACTTTTTCTCTTTTTCAAATATTTTTCTTTGTAAACTTTTTCTTTTCACAATATACAATTTCAACAAATAAAACTTGGGCGCGCTTCCACATTTTCACGAATAAAAAATACCACATCACAACCCAACATGAAAATATAAAACACTAAGCTCGACTTGGGTGTGCGACTAGGATCAGCTATGAGGCTTTGGCGAATATAGTGGAGCTGAATCAAAAGGAAGGGTAGGCACAAAGGGGCTAGCAAGGGCGATGTTAGGAATGGGTACAAAGCTCAACCGGGCCAAAAGGTGGCCTACATCATGCTCACGCTAGACTAACCATGTACCAATGCTTCAAGAATAGCTTGGGGCAAGTTCTTAGCAACCGAGAAAGATAATCCTTCCTCCCGACTCAAGCAATACAAGTCTAGTGGCGGCTACACACATTCCTACGCTACCGTTTGATTCACACCGGATTCACCAACTTTTGAGTAGAATAATAAATATGTACGCAAATAGAAAAATATAAAACTATAAGCATACAGAAAAATTAAATCTACACAAATTTCTATACAAAACGAGAGCAGTTGACGAGAAACACAGCAAGGCCAACATTTTACTCCGTCGCACAATCCTAAACTAGCACAAAAATTTTCCAAATCTAACAAAGATACAAGTTTAACTCGTGGCACGCTAACAGCTAAGCGCGCGCTCATGTGGGTGCAGTGGTGTGCGATGTAATGAACTAATCAAAATAAAACAATAAATGCTTCTAGTATGCACATGAAATGTGCACGTGCAAAAGGTAACAAAATCTACTCTCCCCCAGACTTAAACTAAAAAACACATCAAATGATAGAGAAATTAAAATCAGAATGAGCTAAGGGAAGAGGTTACCCAATGGTCAGCTAGTGAGCATACCAGAAGACGCGTGGAAAGTAGCAGCAGGCCCGCCGAACGAAGAATCACAACCCCGCCAATGCGTAGTTTCCATGTATACCTGCAGGGGTGAGCTCCGCAAAAACAAAATAAAAATATACAAAAAGAAATACTAAACTAAGCTAGACATAAAAAGTAAAATGCAGAAATTTAAGATAACTACTGGGGTTATTGTCATCCCAGCACGACTTATTAAATTCTATACAACTCTAGCTAATGGGCCTATGAAAAGAAAAATGAACAGGTAACTGTTCCATTATCCGTTGCGGTAGCAAGTACCGATACGGAGAAAGAGCAGTTACCCCTCTACCTAGATAATAATACCTGAAAAGCTCAGGTAGAGGAAGCAGGAAATAAGATGAGGAGGCGACCTGGTCCTCGCTCATCTCATCACAAAAAGAATCCTTGCCTAACAAGGGGTCATCCCACACAGGTGTGTAGGAGTCAACGGCTTGAGCACAAGGCTCATCGTCATCCCAGCACACTAGTGGAGAATCAACCTGCACAGGCTCAGATATGGAAGGGGGATCAAGGAATAAAAGAGAAGAAGGACAAAAACAATCAGAAATCGGGGGAGTGATCCCGGTATTACTCCCAGCAGGATCCAAACAATGATCATCGTCAGTGTCATATGAGTCGTATTGGGGAGAATCCGAGAACTCGAAGTCCGCGGTGGAAAGGGGGACCGCCTCATTAGATAGGGGGGTGCAAACCTCCGCATCCGAAAGGTGATACTCCTCGTCCCACCGGGGTGCGAAGAAGTGTTCCGAAGATCGACATTCTCCGTCGGAGATACTAGAATCCTCATCCCACTTCGGCGCAACCTCGGGCACCGAATCATCCACAAATACGGCATCATCAGCCGACTCACAAGAAAAAGGAGTAGAAAACTCCGGCAAATACTGCGTAGGGGCAAAGCTGCCCACAAAATCAGGCATAGAATGCGCAGGCCCCTTCGCAACATCATCCGCAGATGCCACCCCATCGACGACCGGAACACTCTCATCGTCCCATACAGGATCGTCCATGAGTTCCCGATCCACTCCTTGCGGGCTAACATCCGAGTGAGAATGATCACTCAAAGGAAGCTCGTAAAAAGGGGTTGAGGAACCCATGAAGGAACTATATGCGGCGAGAGATTCTTCCGTAATCTCAACGGGCAAAGATCGAGCAAGGTGCGCCATGTCAGTGTATGGGCCAGGCAACACCCTAGTAGGCCTATCCATAGTAGTCTCCCGCGAACAGGGGACTGCTGCGGATGCGTCCACAGAGGTAGAGGGCTTGCACAAGCGAGGGCAATCCTTCAACATATGGCCCACACCTTGACATAGAATACACCGAAAACAGTGCTCGGCATTAGAAACAGCCATGACATCGATGCAACTCCGCAAAGCGTCAATAATACGGCACTCGGCAGCAGAATCCATCGCGAACAAAAATATTTACCGGAAATTACTACACACAAGAATAAAATAACTCGGATCTGCAATATTAAAAAAAAAAAGAAAACAAGGAAGGGACAAGAAAAATAAAGTAAACAATTTCAAAAACTAAAATAAAGACAAAACGGGGTATGAACAAATGGACAAGGGCGACTATCTCGCATCTACTTCTTCAAAAACTCAAACGACTGTGTTCCCCGGCAACGGCGCCAAAATCTTGATGCGTGTAGAATACGGCAAGCGCACCGGTCGCACAAGTAATAAAGTTTGGGAATAAATCCCCGAGTGTCGGTCTCTTGAGGAACACAGTAAGGGATGAGTTAATGTCGAGGGGGACTTGAGATTGAAGTCCTCGGGGCGAAGGTAACGATGGGGGTTTTGATGGTTGCGGAAACAGAAAATAAAATCTACAAGCTACTCCTATGCAACGCTGCTATGCGATGCTTCGCCAGGCGGGATGGAAACTACACGGGCCGCTATGCACCGAATCGCTTGGCGGATGGACGAGTAGGCAAGCGTATGAGGTGGAGAGAACGGCGGAAATCCTACTATGCAGGCCGCTATCCACTGCTTCGCCAGGCGGGATGGAAACTACACGGGCCGCTATGCACCGAATCGCTTGGTGGATGGACGAGTAGGCTAGCGGGTGAGGTGGTTAGAATGGCGGAATGAGGGTCGTGAGCACCTCTTCGCAACGCACGCCACTAGCAATTGCTAGTGCGTCAAGGGTGGATGGATGGTGGAGTAATAAGGCGCACCTCAAGCAATAATAACAAAATCACACAAATCACATAGACATGAAAAAGTGCAAGATCATTAACTACAATAAAATGTACTTCATCAATACAAAGAGTTAAGCTAAGCTATCAAATACAAGAGGAAGAGGTGTGCGAATCAACCGAATCCGAAGCCTTGTTGAGGGTTCACGGTTGGAATCCCGGGTTGTCAATCCGAGTCCAAGATCGGTCCTCAACTGCGTCCGGGGTAGAGGAGGCTGTCACTCACTCCCAATGGACCCATCTTCTTCGTTGAAATGACCCGTAGATTGCGGCTCCAGCTCCTCCTAACTTGATGGAGAAAGCTAGGTCAAAACTCCGCTTGAAGCTCTAGGATGAAGGAGGAGGCCGAGAGGATGCTCCGACGTTGATTTGGCGTTGAAAGCTTGCCGAGAGACCCTCCCTAAGGTGAAGGATGAAGGGGGACGGAGGAAACCCTCGTCCGAGACGAAGAACGGCGGAAAAATTGCGGATCTGGCCAATCTCTCCAAAATAGGGCAGAACCTGCGTATTTATAGAAAGCAGAATAAACAGCGCGCACGATCACTGGCGCACGACCAGTGGTCGTGCGCGATATGGTCAGTGATCGTGCGATATGGAGGCAGAAAAGTGGAAAAAAAATGTCATGACTGCGCACGACCGGCAGTGCACGAGCAGTGGTCGTGCGCGGTATGGCTGGTGATCGTGCGATATGCCGGGACAAAACTTTCACAGGAGAGTTCATGACTGCGCACGACCGATGATCGTGCGCCAAAGAGGTCGATGGTCGTGCGTGGGTAAAAACGCACGACCATTGACTCCTTTGCCAAAAATGGTGAAAGTCCGATGTCGGACGCCCACACGATCCCAGAACCTGCAGGAAAACTGGACGGGATGTCGACACGGCAGTCACAGACATAAATATAATGCACAGCAAAAGGGAAATACACACACGCACAGAAATAGGCTAAAAGAGTGCACAAGACGTGTAAAACCGTAGCGAACCAAAAGGAGTGCAAATGACGCTAAACGGTGTGCAAAGACAAGAAAATAAGCCTAGATGAGTCCGAAAATAGGTATATAAAGAGGACTCATCAATAGTACTTTGGAGGGGCTGTAGGAATTAGATCAGTATCTCGGTTGTTCCTGAAATGTATTCTCCTCCTTGTGCATGCATAATTGTATTTGTTCCATTCTTCTTGGTCGTAGTATAGTTCATGTTTCTCACAACCATGGTTGATCAAGGAGAATGTATCCAATATAATACCTCTTGACATGGGACTCCACACCTCTTCCATTTCTCTGTTAGGCTCATCTCTGACAGGCTTTGACCTTACTACAGATGGGCCTTCCCCATAACTTATTCGCTTGAACACTAGAGCAGCAGATATGTCTTCAACAGGGTGAACCTCTGGAGCCTCAGTAGCAGTAGCAACAACACTAACCTGAGAAAAATCTTGTGTGTCTGACCAGTACTGAGAGTAATCCTGGGTAGGATGAGTCTCATCATGTGCTGGTATAGGCACAATAGGTACTTGATATCCTGTCAACTAACTATGAAGCCACACATAGTTGTCATAACAGTTGTCATTTACACCTTTGAAGTTTGCTAACATTGCTTATTCAAGCGCATTGACATTAGCTACCACCTTAGCTTCCAAGGAATCCTCCCCCTTTCTGACTACTTTAGCCAAAGCATTTGCATAAGCTTGCATGTTATCCTCATAATGAGCCATTGAATTATTGTGCACTTCAATCATAGTTTTGGCATTAGTATCAACATTGCACATCACCTTCTGATGTTCTCTAAACCTTTCATAACAAATTCAACTCCTTTTCCCCATTGGGTAAATCAGGAGTCTAACTTGGCATATAGCTTATCAAATCTTATGTTAACCTCAGCTAGCCTTTGTTTAGATCTCTTTCTGTCCCTTTCACCTTTTTCAGAACTTTCTGCATGGAGGAATCAAAGTATGCTTTCTGCTTAGCTAGCATTGCCTCTATACTCTGCAAAATTGTATTATCGGCAGTAGAGCTTGGGATCTCATGGATAGGAGTGTTGGGCAGATCCTCATTGGAAGACTCATCTATCAGAGATAAATGAGCTATGGAAGTGGTAGCTCAATCTCATCCAGCAGTCAGAACTAGAGTCTGCCCCTCCACAACTCTTTCTTCATCAAAAAGAACCACAACCTCCTCGTCAGCAGCATGAGGTGCATCAGGCATCTGGCCTATACTTATCTCCAAGTTGTGCATAAGCCTTACAACCTCAGTAGCAACATATATAGAAGGTCTAGTCACCTCCCCCTCAGAAGATGAAGCCGAAACAATTTCTGGGAGAGGGACTATCAATTTCTCCATTACCACGAGTGCATTAGCAGTACCGACATCAGCAGTAACAGACTTGGACTTATTAGAATCAACCAACAATCCATTAGCAGCACCCTACATCTCATAATCATCAACTGTCAAGTCATCAACAACAACATCCTCATCAACATCATCAACAACCTCATCCTCAACATTAATATCAACCTCTACCTCCTCAGACACCAACTCTTCAACAACATTCTGAGCCATCTTGGCAACTGCTTTCATCAGATTCTCTTACTCTGCAACTGTTATATTTAGAACTGGCACTGACTCTGGAATTACACTCAAGGGCACTGTGCTAGTGGCCACATGTGTGTCAACTTTCTCCCCCTCGATTCCTTCCCTCGATCTCTCAAGAATTTCACTGGGGTGTGGAGAGGTAATCCTGACCTCAGGAGAATGTTCTGCCTCCTCCACTGGCAATTTTGGGGCTCCCCATTACCTGATGATCCTCCTACCCCACCGGGAGAAGATAGTAAAGTCGATCATCTTTAGGTTATGGATAGGTACACCTTTGGTCATATCAAACTTGTCACCATCCTCCCAAAGTTGGGAGTGTGAAGGTTGCCCTTGATTTTCTCAAAAAGCAATGCACCCTAATCAAGTTTCTTCCTGCAGATGATGGCAATAAGGGTCTTGAACATCTCTGTCGAGAGATAGTCATGGGACCCAATCTTGCACAAGAACACTTTACCCATGATGTCGAAGAGAAGCTTACCTTCTTCATTAATACCTTTGCTCTTAACTTCTTTTGTACCTCGGGGCAATCCACAGAACAGAAGAGCTCTGGATAAGTCATCCTAGTCAAGGTAATCAGCCTCATCACATGTAGGAAGCTGCAAGTACCTGGAGATAAGTGATGCTTTCACTGTTACTTTAGTCTTCTGAATTTTTCTATTTATAACTGAATCTTCATGACGTAGCTTGGCATTTTGGAAGAACTCCAGAACTTCCTTGTCTATGACCTTGCAAGGGTGTTTTGGGACAAAGGAAAGTCTTGTAGTCTCTAACATTAGTAAAACATTTCTAAACTTATCAGAAGCATTAGCAAAGCCTGTGCGAACAAGTTTTCCTCCCCCTAGCAAACAACTTGTGCTTCTGGGAGCCATGGAGAAAATGGAATCTAGAATGAACTGGGTTTCAGAACTTTGTCGAAGTCGGCAACACACGGTTTCGGGAACATACTAAGATAAGAAATCATCGGGAAATCATTGTTGTACTGTCGGCTAGGGTTAGGAAGTCGTTCACAACCCTAATCGAGGAAAGAACAAACCCTAGTACACGAGAGGAAGACGATCCAGTTTTTGCGGAAGCCGAACGGTTGCGATTTCTAATTCGGCGAGTCGGCTTGAGGGTTTCGTCGAATTAGACTGTTCGGTTTCCCCCTTGACTATATATATATATATATATATACATATATATATATATATATAATTTTAAAATTGTCTAGAAGGTGTGTACCTGAATTAGAGGCTCTTTGGATCCAATATAGAAGTTTGAAATTTTTTCCTAAGTTGAATTCAGTGAGAATTGCTAGTGGTCGAGTCCGATTCGGTGAGTATCGCATGAATATCCGACGAATTGGGCACTTGAGCTCCGATACTCAACGAATTTTTCTTGGGACAATTTTCTGACTTTGTGAAATAATTCCTAAGTGAGTTCCTCCTTTCTTGGCTTTCTTCATGAGTCTATGTTCAGTATGCCTTGTTCCGTTTTGAAGAACGAGAACTTGGCCTCATCCAACAGCTTCGTAAAAATATCCGCGATCTTCTTATCCGTAGGGATATAGCTGAGGGCTATGTACTAATTCTCCATATTCTCCCAGATGAAGTTGTATCACACCTTGATGTGCTTTATCCGGTTGTGAGAGACTGGGTTATTTGCGATCGCTATTGCACTGGATGAGTCGCAATACATCGGAATTTCTTGAAACTTCAGGTTGTAATCTTCCAGTTGATTCCTGATCCATAGAAGTTGTGTGCAACAACTACCCACAGAGATATTCTCTGACTCGGTAGTAGAAGTTCCCACACAATTTTGCTTCTTACTGCTCCATGAAATAAGCAGTCTTCCGAGGAATTAGCCTGCCCCGAAAGTGCTTTTCCTGTCATCCCTACATCATGCAAAATCGGCATCTGAAAAACTAATTAGCTCGACATCATTATTTCTTGGGTACCATAAGCCAAGATTGGGTGTACCCTTAAGGTATCTTTAAATTTGCTTTGCTGTGATGTAATGAGATTCTTTTGAGTTCACTTGAAATCTAGCGCAGATGCATGTTGAGAACATTATATCTGGTCTACTGGCAATGAGGTGGAGCGAGGATCCAATGATGCTTCTGTACTTGATTACATAAAAAGGTTTCCCTTTCTCATCCTTATCTAGAGACACATTTGAACCCATTGGAGTCCTCATAGAGGTTGCATTCTCCATTTCGAATTTCTTAAGAATTTCCTTGGTGAACTTCGTCTAAGAGATGAAAATTCCATCTTCAGATTATTTCACTTGAAGTCCTAAGAAATACTTTAGTTCTCCCATACTACTCATTTCAAACATCCTTGCATAAGTTAGGAGAACTTCTTGCAAAAGTTGTCTTCAGTAGAGCCAAATAAGAAGTCATCGACATAGATCTGCACTAGCATATTCTTGCCTTTCACTTCCCGAAGAAATAATTTTTTGTCTATCCTTCCTCTTGTGAACTTGTTCTCAAGAAAAAAGCTATACAACGTCTCATACCAAGTTCAGGGAGCTTGCTTTAGGCCATATAAAGCTTTATTTAAAAAATAAACATGATCAGGGAAATTTGAATTAACAAAACATGAGGGTTGCGCTACGTATACTTCCTCTTTCAGTTTCCCATTTAGGAATGCTGACTTCACGTCCATTTGGTAGACGGTGAAGCCTTTGAGGGCAGCATACGCAAGAAACAACCTGATCGCCTCGAGCCTAGTCAGTGGAGCAAAGGTCTGGTCGAAGTCAATCCATTCTTATTGTCTATATCCTTGAGCAACAAGCCTTGCTTTATTCTTGATAATGACTCCATTTTCGTCCAGCTTGTTTCGGAAGATCCACTTGGTGTCGATCATGTTCTGTCCCTTGGGTCTGGGCACCAACTCCCAGACTTTGCAATGCTCAAATTGATTGAGCTCCTCTTACATTGCCAAAATTCAAGAAGCATCCTTGTTTGTCTCTTCGAATTTATTTGGCTCAACCTGTGACAGAAAACTAAGATGCATAATCATGTTAGATGTACCTCTTCTTATTCTAACACCGTCTCCTAACTCTCCAATGATTTGATCAACTGGGTGATCTCTTAGGTGTCTGAACCCTAGGTTTCTTGCTCTCCCACCAACAAGCTCAGTAACATTTAGTGCCTCCTGTGGAGGTTGAAGCAATTCTTCCTCTAGCAGTTCTTCATCCACCAAGCCTAGATCGATGATCTTGACAGACCTTGGAGCTTCTTCCTTGACCGCTTCATCCAAGATTAGTTCCTTGAACCTGGTAATTGTATTTGCACCAATATAACTAGACGAGCTGCTTTGGAGCAGGCTTGTCTCATCAAATACAACATTGATTGACTCTTCTACCATCAGGGTTTTCTTATTGAAAATCCTATATGTATTACTATGGCTACTGTAACCTACAAAAATACATTCAAAACATTTTTCACTAAACTTCGTGCGGTAATACTTCCCATTATCAAGTATGAAACATTTACTTCCAAAAATTCTAAAATAGGACACAGTCAGTTTTCTACACTTTAACAGCTCATAGGGGGTCTTACGATAGCTTTTGTTGATAAGTGCTATGTTTTCCACGTGATAAGCTATGTTGACTGCTTCAGCCCAGAAGTACTCCGAAAGTGAAGCAACGTTCAACATAGTTTTACATGCTTCAATTAGGGTTCTATTCCTTCTCTCAACAACTCCATTTTGTTGTGGAGTGTCCGGGGAGGAAAACTCATGAAAGATACCTGGCTTTAACAAAATTTTGTCATGGCAGCAGACTCAAACTCTGTTCCGTGGTCACTTCTGATTTTGACCATTGAGTAGTTCAATTCGTTCTGAATTTGCCGGACAAAATTAGTGAAAGAGTCAAAGGTGTCTGACTTGTGTTTCAGAAAAAACACACAAGTAAAATGCGAGTAGTCATCAATAATTACTAACGTATAGACCTTACCTCCTAAACTGTGAATAGGCATTGGACCAAATAAGTTCATAAGAAGTAAGTATAAACTACTTGAAGAATCCTTTTCAGCAATACCCTTGAAGGTAGCCCTTGTCTGCTTACCCATTTGGCATGAGTGACATCGGCCCTCTTTAAGGCACTTAATGTTGGGGGCATCTCACACTAATTTGTGAGAAAATAACATATTTATTGTTTTGAAATTAATATGTGCTAATCTCTTATGTCATTTGTCAGAAAGAGATGCACTATCTTTTGCAAGAAAATAGAGTGGTGTAGAATTGTCTAAGGAAAGAAAATTTAAATTGAAAATATTTCTGCTTCGAGTGCCTGTTAAGTCCGTCTCCAAATTTGTAGATGACTTTATCAAACACTTATCTTTGCAAAACTCAACGATGTAGCCTTTGTCACATAACTTACTTATGTTTATAATATTATGGTGTAAACCTTCAACATAAGCAATGTCTGTGAAAGAGACTACTCTGTTGAAAATCATACCATAACCCTTTATAATTCCCTAGTCTGACACTCCAAAGATGACTTTTGGTCCGTCTTTGATTGGGGTGAAATCAAGCAACATGCTTCTTGTCTCGGTCATATGCCGAGAGCATCCACTGTCCAAATACCAAATGAGATTTTTGTTGGCCTTTGGACATTCCTGCAATGACAAATCACTATACCTTAAGAATCCAAACATATTTGGGTCCTTGATTCCTGGTCAGCTTAGCACCACTAAGAACATTAACTCTGTGAGTGGTCGGTCTCATATGGTTAACTCGTGGAGTTACAAAATTAGCAGGGTTTGAAAGATAATCCAATGGGTAGATAATCACCTAGAGGGGTGAATTAGTGATTTTTAAAATACTTTAGCAAATCTTTATCGCTTAACAATTTCAGCAGTTATAGAATTTTAAACACAGCACACTGCACACATAGAATTTATAGTGGTTCCCCTATCTAGGGTACATCTACTTTCCCCCTTCTTCCTCACTAGAATTGTATTAGATGAGGTTATAGCTCCTCCTCTTTAACTCAGATCCAAAGATCTTACAGTCTCAGTTTCTATTAAAAAACCTAAACTCAGACCAATAGGTCCTACCTCAGAGATTCTCCCAATCTCCTACCTCAGGTTCCTCAAGAACCCTACCTCAGACTTTCTAAACTAGGCTTACAACTCAGTGATTCACCCAGAACCACCTATCTCAGGTCCCCTATGAACCCTACCCCAGCCTTTATAATTTAGGCTTACAACTCAGAGATAAGATCTCCTACCCACTCAGATCTCTAGAAAATCTTACAAAATAAAGAGGTAAAGTGTAAACAACAACCTTTAGAAAATAGAATGTCTGTAATTCTGACTTATCTATTAGCACAGATTCTTCAACTCAGCAGCAATGGATTTCTTCTTGATAAATTGGTTTGCTAAAAAGTTGATTATCTGGATCTGCAATCTTCTTGATGTCGATCAGCTTGAATTCTTTGAATAAATTGTAGATCAGATCCACCGTAATCTTCAGATCAACTTGGTGAAGGGATCTAGAGATTTTCTTGAATACCTTCATCTTCTTCCTCCTTCTCGGAATTATAAGAACGAGAATTTATAGTGGTTCCCGTATTTCTGACTTATCTTGACACTTCTGTGTTGACTCTGCACATCTTCAGAAATATAAGTGTCGAGATGTCCAAAGTGTATCGACACTTATGTCGAGTCATTATAGCAGTCTCGACACAATTCTACTTGGAAGAATTTTCATCTGAAACTTGAAAGTGTTGAGATAGTTGACTTATCTCGACGCAACCATCTTCTGTGCCAACCTTTTTAATTCTGCTAAGTGTCGAGGCAGTTAGATTGTCTCGATAGCCCTATCTTCCTGATGTCTACATATTTTATTTCTTCCTTGTGTCGAGACTTCTATACTTTAATCTTTCATTTTCTTGAGATAGTTGGTTTGTCTCGACGCAACTGCTTCAAGCTTTATAATGTCAAGTATGCTGACTTATCTCGACACTGCTGACTCAGCCTTCAAGGTGTCGAGACAATTGACTTGTCTTGACACAGCTATCTTGAATCTTCTGTGTCAAGTTAACTGATTTGTCTCGACACACCTTCTGCAAAGGTGTCGATACATGTGAAGTGTGTCGAAACTTTTGTGTTTAGCCATTTTTATGTAGACTGTTCTGACTTCACTCAACATTTTGCTGACTTGTCTTGACACAACTTCTGCAAAGGTGTTGACACAATTGAAGTGTTTCCACACTTTTGGACTTATCCATTTTTCTGCACTGCAAGTTGCTGAATGACAACTGTGCTGACTTTACTCAACACTATGCTGACTCTACTCGACGCTTTTGTACTTAGACAGTTTTTTTTTTCAAAATCCAATTAGCTTCTTGTGTCCACCTGTCCAATCAATATGAAATAGACATCCTGCATACATAAACTTAAATATACATCAAATAAAAATATGTGTATATCATTGAGTTTGAATGGGCTTCTTCAAATCAAGTTCATTATTACTAATGTACCTAACAATCTCCCTCTATTTGGAGAAGTCATAAACCCAATTCAATGATATACAACATGATGATAGAGTTATAAATTCAATAATGTTGTATAACATATGAAGTGACACAATTGATAACACATATAGATAAAATAGTGCAACCAAAATTTTTATTTAAAATTTGCTCAAGAGTTACATTTGTGTAATTTTTTATACTGATATAAAAGTAAAGGTACAAAGATGCCTGGAAAACATATTCAAAGGATGCTCTTGTTCTTTGATGACTATCCCTTTTCCAGATTGTATCTTTGCTTTTACTTCAGGCACCTTGACATCTGCTATCTTCTTAACCTTATCAACTTTGGCCTTAAAAATCTTTTCCTCCTTGAGCCTTTGCCTTCATAATTGTGATAAGGCTTGGGAAAGTATTTACTGAGCTCAACAGAATTAGCAGGGATCTTCCCTGTCTTCAGATCATGTATGAATTTCTGGACAACCTCTTTCTACTTTAGATGTTTAGCCTATTCATGCTCTTGGTACCATTTACCCCTATCAGTAACATTAGCGTTAACTGCTTTCCATGTAGTTAGTATGATTGATCTGGAGGTTGGGCTCCATTATTCAAAGTCAGGCCTATCTTCAGCTTGTTCCCTAAACCTTTTCCTTGAAAGATGAGCCTCTTTCTCTTTCAGTATAGCAGATGCAAACATCTCCACCTCTTCACATATAACATTTTGAACTGGTGGTGGAGGACTGTACATATGTTGAACAGCAGCTTGAATGGCTTCAAATTGAATTTGTGCAGGAGGATTGTACATGGATTGCTTAGCAGCATGAGTTACTCCAAAGTGAGTTGGTTGACAACCAGACTCAGCAGTTTGGTCACCATCATACCAAAGTGGAGAATGGCCTAAAGTATCTTTGATGTTGTTTGATATCCAGGTTGCATGCTCAGAACTGGCCCTTATCATTACCCTCTCCCCCTTTATTAATTCTCTTTCTACGTGATCTTTGAGGTCATTCTTGTGAAACCTTACTTGACCATCCAAATAATTGATGCCCGAGGTTACAGTATTTTTTACCTTTAGTAAATTATTATCCAAATCCTTATCAAAAGCTTTGATATCTTTTAATAGTGAGGCTGAGTGAGTTGTTAGTTGAGTTTCCATGTCCTTTATAGCAGCAACTATTGTGGTTTCTAGAGCAGTAGTTTGCTCAGTAAGCTTGACCAAGGATTCATTGTGCATAACTGTCATGTTTTCATCCAAAATCCTTTGATTTTCAAGGACATATCCTTGTTTGACTATCATTTGATCCTCAGTCTTCTTTGCATCTTGTTGTTGTTTAGCATTATAAACAACAACCTAAGCTCCTCTCTGAAAGTAATCTGTAATGTCTATTTTAAGAAGGTTTACTTCAAACCTTATAGATTTTATTTCCTGAGCCAGTTGAAATTGTAGCTCCTTATTCCTTTCATCGACATACTTTTCAAGCTGTGTTCTTTGTTGGTCAAGCATAATTTATAGTTGTATAAGAAAAGAACTTAAATTCAGATTTGGAGTAGAAATTGGTCCAAACTGTATTATTTTCTTGTAGATTTTTATCCTTTGCCTGACTTCCTCAATCTTCTTTTTCTTCAGCTGAGTGGCTTCCTCCCCCTAAGAGTCAGATGAGCTGTTAATGGAATCTGTTGGTGGTGTTTTATCTATATCAGTGTTAGGAAGCATATTGCCTGTCTCCCACTCAACCCTTGCATCTTCTTGAGCAAAGGAGAGGTCTTCCATTATGATATTATCATGTTGACCTGAGGGTCAGGAATAGGATCATGTGGGAGAATGTCTTCCAACTCCCCCTAAATGTCATCTTCTTCATCAAAATGAGTTTCTTCTTTAGTCTCCTTATAGACTGCATTTCTAGTGTCTTTAATTGTCATCTGCAGATCCTGTGCAGGAGCATTAGCCAGTCCTTCTGTTGTGTTCAGTTCAAGGATCACATCCATCACTATTTTGTCAACAATTTCACTTTCTAAAGTTGGAAGCACATTGTGATTTTCTTCTTCAATGTGTTCCTTCTCTGGAAATATCTTCCCCTGCATATGATACTTTGTTCCATATGAGGGCCTGGTAGATTTCTCAGTAATTGCTTCTTGTTGTATCTCAGAACTTGAAATTCCTTGTTCACCTTAATCACTTGAAGACTCATCATCCACAACTACATTCTTCTTCTTTTTCTCTTTCTTTGTTCTAGGTTCAGGTGCTTCCTTTGTCAAGACTCTGTCCCACCTTGATAGAATCCTCATATCCTTCCTTCTCATGTGGTTGATTTTTGATCCAAACTTAAGATTTAAATTGTCTGGTATGAGCTGAACTAGGTATAGACTTAGAATCCTGGCCATGTTTGGCTTCTTGATATATTCTGCTATCTTCTCAAAGACTGCACTACTCAAGCCAATCTTGAGTTTGAATATTACTCTTGTCATAAGATCAAACATCTGAGTTAATATCCTGTCATTTGCTCCAGTTTTATATAGTAGCACTTTCCCAATAATTTCTAATAGGAATTTCCCTTGGGAATTCATACCCTTCCTGTTTGGGGTTCCTCCAACCTTGGTGACAGAAGCCAATCCACACCAAACCAATCCTTCAACAATTTTTGTGGTGTCTACTTCATCAGCCTGCTCGATTCTTGGTATTTGTAAAACCTTTGCCAACCTCCTGGGTGTGATTGTAACTTTGGTTCCATTCACTGTAGACTTAATCTTAGTTGAACTTGCATCTAGTGTTGCATTAGAGAAGAATTCTGTTACTTCTCTCTTCCAGATGTTCGTTGGTTCAAAAAGCAGATAATCTAACTCTGCTACTTTGATTAACTCAATGATGTTCTTGATTTCTTCTTGTGCTGAGACAAATTCGTTGCGCATGAGTTCATAACCCTCATTGATGTTGTCGTCGATCTTGGGAGCCATTATAATGGGGAGAAAGGGAGGAAGAAGATGTGTCGACTAATGGAATTCTAGGTCTCAATACTCAGTGATCAATCTCTCAGGATTTTAGGTAAGCGTAGATGACAACTTCTTTCTAACCCTATTTATAGTAGATGCAATAGAAGTTTAAAAGGCGCGCACTGCTAAAAAAAATCCAAGATTTAGGAAATGACCTAGTGTCGACACCAGTTTTGAGTGTCGACACAAGTTTGTCGAGATGTGTCAACATAATACAAAATAAGTTTGTCGAGATGTGTCGACACAGGTTTTATGTCTCACTACACATAGACCTAAGGGTCTTGACACCTGTATGTCTCAACAACCACTTTTGTGTCTTGACACCTAAAATTATCTTGTATCGACATACATTGATGTGTCTCGACACATTATTATCTATAGTGTCAACACATTTTCTAGTGTCTCGACACTGACTAGTTAAAATTTTGATTTCTTAATTGTAAGTTCTTGACACTTATGAAGGTCTCCCTTGAAATCTAATTAGTAGACTTATTTACTGATCAATCAGTTGTATATCTATATTATAATAGTTTTACTCAAGGTTTAACATTCCAAGTTCAAATTCGAAGAAATTAAATTTCTCTTCTTCCAAAGGCTTAGTAAAAATATCAGCAACTTGTTTACCTGTTGGAACAAATACTAAGCTAATATCTTCATTCTACATGTTCTCTAATAAAATGATATCTAATTTCAATGTGTTTTGTTCTACTATGTGACACGGGATTGTTTGTAATAGAAATAGCACTAGTAGAATCAAAAAATAAAGGTATTTTACTTAGTTGTAAGTTGTAGTCTTGTTACGGGTGCTTAATCCAAAACAATTGTGCACAGTAACCACCAGCTGAAATGTACTCAGATTCAGCTGTGGATATTACTACACATGTTTGCTTTTTGCTGCTCCATGACACCAGCCTTCTTCCAATAAATTGATATGAGCCTGATGTCCTTTTTTGTCTTCCTTATATCCTATATAATCTGCATCTGAAAAGCCTGTCAGTTCAAAATCACTATTCCTGGGATACCATAGGCTATGATTAGATGTACCCTTTAGATATCTCAATATTCTTTTAACTGCTATATAGTGAGATTTCTTAGGGCATGCTTGATACCTGGCACACACACATGTGGCATACATTATGTCTGGTCTACTGTCTGTTAGATAGAGTAGTGATCCAACTATGCCCCTATACAAGGTGATATCAACTAGCTTCCCAGCACCATCCTTGTGTAAAGACATACTGGACCCCATGGGAGTTTTAATTAAAGTGGCAGTTTCCATGCCATACTTCTTGATTAACTCCTTAGTGAACTTAGAGTGACTAATGAAAAGTCCATCTAAAGTTTGCTTAACTTGGATACCCAAGAAAAACTTGAGTTCATCCATGCTACTCATCTCAAACTTTCCTTGCATTAACTTAGCAAACTTAGTGCAAAGTGACTCATCAGTAGAACCAAATATAATGTCATCAAAATATATTTGTACAAGGATGGTCTTGCCTTTGACTTCCCTTAGGAATAGTGTTTTGTCTATTTTTCCCTCTTGAGAATTTTTCTCAAGAAAGAACTTAGACAGAGTCTCATACCAAGTCCTTGGGGCTTTTTTAAACCATAGAGAGCTCTCAAAAGCAAATAAACATGAGTAGGTTTAGTAGAATCAACAAAACCTGAGAATTTCTCAACATAGACTCTTTTTTTAAGGTTTCCATTTAGGAAGGCTGACTTCACATCCATTTGGTAAACTTTGAAACTTTTGTAGGCTGTATATGCTAGGAAGAGTCTTATTGCCTCCAATCTAGCAACTAGTGCAAAAGTTTGAACAAAGTATGTCCCCTCTTCTTGTCTATATCCCTTTGCAACCAATCTAGCTTTATTTCTGACTATAACCTCATTCCCATCTAGTTTATTTTTATATATCCATTTGGTTCCTATGATGTTGTAGTTATCTAGTCTAGGAACCAGCTTCTAGATATTGCACCACTTAAACTTGTTCAATTCTTCCTGCATTGCACCTATCCAGAATGGATCAACATTAGCTTCTTCAAATTCTTTGGTTCTGTCTGGGACAGAAAGCTTGAGTACATCACTGTGTTATGATGTTTGCTTCTTGAGGTCACACCATGTGCAACATCTCCTATGATAAATTCCCTTGGATGATCTCTTAGATCTCTGACAGTAATAAGTAATGTGACTTCTTCTCCTTGACCACCTGCATCATGCTGAGTTTCTTCTCCTTGTTGTTCCTGTGTAAGCACTTCTTCAACTATGTTGACTCCATCTTACATATTCTGACTTCCTGGAATAATATCTTCTATAGTTAACTCCTTTAGCTTCAATTCTTCACCTATTATGCTTGATGAACCTAGCTTATGATTGTAAAACATAGAACTTTCATCAAATACAACATGAACAGACTCCTCCACAACTTGATCCCTCAAGTTGTAGACCCTATAGGCCTTATTGTTATCACTATAACCAACAAATATGCCATCATAGGACTTTTCAGCAAACTTGTATATGTATGTTTTCCCATTATTTAGGACATAAAATCTACATCCAAAGATTTTGAAATAGACCAAGTTTGGTTTTCTACCCTTCGTAAGTTCATAAGAAGTTTTATTCAATCTTTTGTTGATTGAAGCTCTATTAAGAACATGACATGCTGTGTGGACAGCTTCAGCCCAGAAGTACTCTTGGAGTGAAGAATCACTCAACATAGTTCTTCCAGCTTCAATAAGAGTCCTATTCTTCCTTTCAGCAATCCCATTCTGCTAGGGTATTCATGGTGAGGAGAACTCTTGCTGAATTCCCAGTTCTTCACAAATCTTTGTCATATAATCAGATTGAAACTCAGTTCCATGATCATTTCTAATTCTGACCATAGGGCTGTTCAATTCATTCTGAATATGTTTGATAAATGTCTTGAATATATCAGGTGTTTCAGACTTTTCCCTTAAGAAGAAAACCCAAGTGAATCTTGAATAGTCATCAACAATTACATAGGTATAGACTCTCCTTCCTAAACTATGAACTAGCATAGGACTAAACAAGTCCATATGCAAGAGGTATAAATACCTCACTAAGTCTTTGCATTCAATACATTTGAATGAACCTTTGGTTTGCTTGCCTTTTTGGTATGCTGAGCATATGCTCTCATTAGAGCATTTAATGTTATGGTCATTCCTAACAAGCTTTTTTTTGAAAAGTTTGCTTTTGGCCTTGTAGTTCAAATGAGCTAGCCTCTTGTGCCATTTGATATAGTGTGAGGCTTTCTCATTTGCAATTAGACATAAGGGTGAGTATAACTTTAAATAAAGAAAATTCAAACAATACATATTCCCACACCTAGTGCCTGTCAAGATGACTTCTTGGTCACTTGACTTCTTTATTAGGCACTCATCTTTGTGGAATGTAATGTCATAGCCAAGATCACAAAGTTGGTTATGCTTATAAGGTTGTGTTGCAACCCTTCCACATAAGATACTTTGGTGAGAGTGACTAAGCCATTTGTGATCTTATCATACCCTTCGATTATTCCTTTGTCAGCTCCAACAAAGATAACTTTTGGTCTATTCTCCATGGGAACAAATTCCCTCAAATTGCCTCTTGTTTTAGTCATGTGTCTGGAACACCCATTATCCAAGTACCAGATTGGTCTATCTCTGGTGCTTGGACATTCCTGCAAAATAAGAATTTATTTTTCCTTCGGAACCCAAGTTTTTTTGGGTCCTAGGTTCTTGTTAGTTGTGGCTTTATTGAAACCACAAGTGTGTTTCTTAACTGGATATCTTTTATGAATATGATACATAGTGTAATTGAACCAATAATCCAAGGCAAAGTGTCCTATATTTACACAACACCAGCATTCATACCTACTGTGCCTCCTCTTAGGAGGGATAGAAGGAACTTTGTGCTGACATTCCTTAGTGTAAGACCCCCCTCCCGGAACACAACACACGGCACGAGGGGAGTCTTATGCCCGAAATAGCCGCCTTGCGGTAGCACTAACACACGGGTTAGCCTTTACCACAAGACGCCTATTCCACCGGCTACAATCCATATCACAACAATTATGCCAACCCAACCATAACAGAAAAGTAAAAGCAAAAGCAGTTCAGTTCACAGCTAAGTTTAAGTCCAAAAGTAGCGGAAGATAACAAGCACAACAGGCTTGTACAAAAGAACAAGAGTCTAGAAATGTTTTGCCAAACGGCTACATGAAAACACTCACGACTGTCACTGACGGTGCCGATGGCACCACCACCTCAGGTCCTATCGTCCGGGCCTGGCTGTCCTGCTGCATAGTCCGTCGCTGCTCTACCTGCGGGGTTTCCTCCTAAAAAGGAAGACGTAGCAACCGTTAGTCATAAGACTAAGTGGCTTCACATCCGCTCCCCCGGCGACTCCTCGGCACCGGGCGGAGAAAGGAACAAGGTACAATGTGTATATATATATAAGCAAGTAAACAAGCAGGTGACTGTAAATATAGTGGAGTGTAAACTACGCTACACAACTAGCAGTTCTACAAATATCTATATATATGACAGCAGGTATAAGTAATCAGAATAGTAACTTAACTTATAAGAGTGCCCATACAAACTTATAAGTTAAGGATCGGGTTAACAGTAAAGTAACTCATCGTATATGAGTGCCCATACAAACTTATACGATGAGGATCTTGTGTATGCAATGAATGACATGATATGAATGTTATGGTATGACCGAATCATGCGCATGCACATGCAAGTTGCTATGTCGACACAGACTTGAAGTTCCCACTTTTCGAGCAGGTAGCTAACCTCTCAGGCGTCGTCCGTCGTGGCCAGACGGCGACAGTGGAGCGGGCGTCTCCACTACTAGGTGGTATCACACTACCTATCCTAGGCCCCCGTACGCCTCAACGCTAAGAATACAACAGCGGAGCTCACATGCGTACTACGGCTCAGAAGGGGTCTTGGGTAAATGTGCACCAAGAACACAGCCCAACCTGGCCTTTGATTTCGAACCGGATGGAACCTCGGAAACGCACGAGGTGCAAGCCCAACCGTTCTCATGGCGCGGAGGAGATCTCGGTTTATGGACACCAAGTATCTAACCCTACCGCCCAAGGTCTACCCATTGGCTCCCATCGGTGTGACGACTGGCGAACCCGTAGACATGCCACAGTCATTATCTCAATATCGCGACACGATGAATCGTCGCACATTACATGCCCCAAAACAACTCACTCGATGCTACCCGTAGGGAGACTTCAACTCTAAGCATCGGTTATTAATAACCCCTTGGGCTCGGATTACGGTTACAAAATACTCCTCACATAGTGTTCATCATTTTCACACCCACCTATTCAATAAAATCACCTCAACACTACGCATAATAGATATGTTCAACACCAAATTGTATAAATATATCCTATACCAATCTCAACTCCTAATATCTAGCCTTCCCATCCAATCCATTTCTCTACCAATACATGGTTATACCTTATTACACAATCAAATGAGTAACCATGCTAAATTATAGTAACAACAACATTATAGATATATGGGAGCAAGACAACAAATGAGCAAATCACAACCATTGCAAGGGTGCTAGCATTATAAAATAATAAGTGCATTAACATAGGATAGCCTGATACTAAAACTGGGATTCCCGGAGCTACAGGAATCCGATCACAATGCACAACCCCTCGTTGGAAAGGTATTCGCGAGGGCTACGACTTTCGTGTTGAGTCAATCGCCTAGATCTGGTCGCAACATACCAGAAATTCAACTCGAATACGTACAGGAAACAGTTTCCTGTACAGGAATTTTCCCGAACGCAGAGGACTCGAACCAGCTTTCCCGTGGCTACAGGTATCGCATGGAAACGAGCAACCACTCGTTGGAAAGGTAATTTCAAGGGCTACGACTTTCGTGTTGAGTCGATCACCCAGATCTGGCCAGAACACCCCCGAAATTGGCCACGAAGGTCGCCGCGTGCAGAAATCAGATTTCTGCACGCATCTTAAGGCGAGATGAACGGCATCCGTTCATCTTCTTCCTTGCAACGACCTCGCATAAACTTCTCCAGAAATCACACCCAACCTTATTTCTCCTTTCAAAGCCAAACCCTCAACGAAAACCCCTCTCATCTCCACCTTGAATGATGAGAAGGTTGAGGGAGACTAAGCCTAGAAAACCTAGGCATGGCTTATCCTAAGAACTCTCCTCCTCACCATCAAGACTCTATGGAGTCGATGTCTCTCCTAAAATAGCTATAGATCTAGCACCAAGGGAGAGGAGAGGAAGCTCACCTCAAGTCCAGCGGTACCACCATGGCCGGCCATGAGCCTCACACTCCTTCGCGGCGGCATTGTTTTTCCCTTGACGGCGGCGGCGTTTTGATTCCTCCAAGGATGGCTCCGGCAAGCTCCTTCCTCCTCCTCCAGCCAAGAACTCTCTCAGAAATTTCGGGGCAGAAGAAAGGGGGATGAATGCTAGGGTTTCACAACTTTTTCCTTTTTATACACCGCAGACACGGGTAGGCACACGGCCGTGTTCCTACCCGTGTGCAGGTGACACGGCCGTGTTGCCTGCTGTGTTCAGGGTCGTGTTCATCCCAGAACGTCTTTCTGCCGGTTCGGGGTTGCGGCACACGGGTAGAGACACGGCCGTGTCTCGACCCGTGTCCTTGGCACACGGCTAGGGACACGACCGTGTCCCAATACCCGTGTACCTCTCTGACTGGTAAGCCTAATTTTATGAGGCACACGGGTATGGACACGGCCGTGTCCATACCCGTGTCAGCCAGAATTGCCATTTTGCCTTGTTTTCCTCATTTCTCGTACGTTCGCACCTGTTCCCCCACACCCCCATTGGGCTCACCACAGCCCCCTAGACTCAAATACGCAATCAAGGGGCCTAGCGCGAATTGGGACGTTACAAATCCTATAAACAAAATAAAAGATTTCGTCCCCGAAATCAGGGTAAGGCTATGGGAGTGAAACACATAAAAGGGAACTATGCTTTCAAATAAAATTCTTACCTGGAGTAAATAATTCCGGGTAGCGCCCTTGCATCAAATCCCTTGGCTCCCATGTGAACTCCTCCTTCCCATGATTAGACCATAGCACTTTCACCAAGGGAACACTTTTGCGGCGCAAGGTTCTCGTCTCGTTATCAACGATCCGCACCGGCTCCAGTCGCACAGACCTATCAGACGCCACGGCACCATCCGCCGTGGGGATATATTGTTCAGGCCGCAACAAAGCCTTCCGAAGCGACGATACATGGAACACGTCGTGAAGGTTCTCCAGCTCCGGTGGTAACTCCAATCGATAGGCCAGAGGGCCAATCCTTTCCACTACGACATAGGGCCCGACATACCTTGGGCTGAGCTTCTTGACTCCACGTACCCGCGACACTCCGTGCATCGGTCGAATCTTCAGGAACACCTTATCTCCCACTTGAAACTCCACCATACGGTGCCTTGCGTTGTAATATTTCGCCTGTCGGCTTTGAGCCTCTAGCATTCGATCCCGGATCAACCTAACCACCGCGTCCGTGTCATCCATATACTCATTTCCCAATGTCTTCGGATCTTCGTCTTGCACCCAGGACAAGGGTGTTCTACACCTCCTTCCATACAAAGCTTCATGAGGTGCCATTCCAATACTGGCTTGATGACTGTTATTATAAGAGAACTCCACGAGAGGTAAGAGTCTCTCCCATGGTTCTCCTTTATCTAGCACACACAACCTTAGAAGGTCCTCCAATGTTCGGATGGTTCGTTCAGATTGCCCGTCCGTTTGAGGGTGAAAGGCCGTGCTAAAGGTGAGGCGCGAGCCCAAATAAGCCTGTACAGCCCTCCATTCTCTTGAAGTAAACCGACCATCCCGATCAGAGACGATCGTCTTCGGCACACCATGGTACCGCACAAATTGCTCCACAAAGAGACGCACTAGGACGCCCACCTGCGTCTCCTTCTTCATTGGGATAAATCGGGCTACTTTGGTCAACCGGTCAACTATCACCCACACAGAATCATTCCCCGAGCGCGAGCGAGGTAACCCGTGGACGAAGTCCATGGAGATGTCCTCAAATTTCCATTCGGGGATGGGCAACGACTGTAGCATTCCACCGGGGCTTCTGCACTCCGCCTTCACCATTTGGCAGGCCACACAATGAGTAACAAAGTATTTGACATCCCTCTTCATGCCCGGCCAACACATTGTCTTTCTCAAATCGGCGTACATCTTTGCGATCCCCGGGTGCACCGAGTACTTGGAGCAATGGGCCTCCTTTAAAATATCCTCCCGAATGTTGTCACCTTCGGGGATGTAAAGCCGGCCACGAAAATGGACGAGGCCGTCTTTTAGGGAGTACTCTTCCGTAGTCCCATCCTCCATTGACTTGACAGCCGGGGTTAAAGCCGCATCCTTCTTTTGTTCCGTCTGGATCCGGTCTCGTATGTTGCAAACTATACTCATCGCGGCCAAATATTCTGTATACTCTTCCGGTTGATTCTTAAAGACCAAAGTGACTTCCATCTCTTGCAGTGTCTGGATTAACTCCATCCTCATCAAGTGGGATTCCGTGCTCGTTCCCGGTGCCTTTCGGCTCAAGGCATCAGCTACGGAATTAACCTTCCCGGGGTGGTAGTTCAAGGTGAATTCATAGTCGCACAAGAACTCCAACCACCGCCGCTGTCTCAAGTTTAACTCCTTTTGGGTGTGAACGTACTTCAGATTTTTGTGATCCGAGTAGATCTCGCAGTGGACGCCATATAAATAATGTCTCCACATCTTCAAGGCGAATACCACCGCTCCCAACTCTAGATCATGCACCGGGTAGCTGGCTTCATGCTTCTTCAACTGTCTTGAAGCATAAGCGATCACATGCCCATTCTGCATCAACACAGCTCCCATCCCTTGATACGACGCATCCGTGTAAACTTGAAAGCCCTCCTTCCCAGATGGAAGAGCTAGGATGGGTGCAGTCGTCAATCTGTCCTTCAGCTCTTGGAATGCAGCTTCGCACTGGGGTGTCCATTCAAACGGCACACCCTTCTTGGTCAGTGTAGTAAGGGGAAGGGCGATCTTCGAGAAGCCTTTCACGAACTTGCGATAGTACCCGGCAAGTCCAAGAAAGCTCCGTATGTCGGCCGCTGACTTCAATGGCGACCACTCCTTCACGGCCCGCACCTTGGCCGGATCTACTGCTAGCCCCGCCCCACTAATCACATGGCCCAAGAACGCGACCTCTCGAAGCCAAAACTCGCATTTGCTGAACTTGGCAAACAAAGTGTGCTCCTTTAGCTTCCTCAGCACTAAAGTTAGATGTTCGGCGTGTTCTGCTTCAGTCTTGGAGTAGACTATGATATCATCGATGAACACGATGACAAAGATGTCCAAATAAGGGCTGAACACCTTGTTCATCAAGCTCATAAAGGCGGAAGGGGCGTTTGTGAGCCCAAACGGCATCACGGTGAATTCATACAAACCATATCTCGAACTGAACGCCGTCTTCTGAATGTCATCTTCTTGTATCCTCAGCTGATAATATCCCGAACGCAGATCTAACTTGGAGAACCAATACGATCCCACCAATTGATCAAATAACTCATCAATGCGCGGTAGGGGATAGGTGTTCCGCACCGTTAACCGGTTCAACTCTCGATAATCAATACATAACCGCAGGGTGCCATCCTTCTTTTTGACGAACAAAACGGGCGCTCCCCAAGGCGACGAGCTTGGGTGAACGAACCCTGCTTCCACCAATTCCTGAAGCTGGACTCTAAACTCTGCAAGTTCCTTCGGAGCCATTCGGTATGGAGCCCGCGAGACGGGCTTGGCACCCGGAATTAGCTTGATTTGGAAGTCCACTTCCCTATGCGGGGGTAGTCCCGGCAATTTCTCGGGAAATACCTCGGGAAATTCTCGCACCACCCGCACATCCTTGACCCCTAATGTCAATTTCTTCAACTCGAAGCAGATTACATAGACCTCGTCCCCTTCCATATGAGATTTCATAACTTGGATTGAAGATAATAATTTACGGGGTGCGAATTTAATACCTTGGAAGATGACTTCCGAGTCTCCATGCCTCAACATAACTTGCTTCTCCGCACAATTGATCCTGGCGTGGTGCCAGTCCAACCACTTCATGCCCAGGATGAGGTCAAACTCCGGGATTCTTAACACTGTAGCCGGAGTTTCAAAGAACTTTCCTCCAATAAGGGTGTCGAAATCGCAACTTGCTGACGACGTCGTCTCAGAGCCGTCCGGAAGGCGCACCCTTTGAGTAATGCCCGTGAAGTGTTGCACTCCCTCCAAGTCCTTCACGAAGTCCTCCGAAATGAACGAGTGAGACGCACCCGTGTCAAATAACGTATAGGCGGGTCTCCCGCTAACCACGACAGTGCCTAGGTTCCAAAAGGGTAATCACTATTCAGATTAGCGCGTATCATTTGTATCATAAATCTAACAAGTCATATAATATTAATAAATTTTGCACGTACCGGTGATGACTTCCTGCGGATTTCTCTCCTGAGTCATATCCAATGCGAATACATGCTCCCGTGCATGTCCTTGATTTCTCCCTGGTGGTCCTCTTCCTCGGCCACGCATGTGCCCTCGCCCCCGTGGAGCTACTGGAGGGGGAGCAATAGGAGCATCCCCGATCAATCGCGGGCAAACTCGTCGGACATGCCCCGGTTGGTTGCACTCAAAACATATCACCTCACGTCGGCCCCCAGGTTGTTGATAATATTGCTGCTGCGGTGGTGGAGGTAAAGCTAGTGGTTGCGGAATTGGGTACTCCACCCGATAGTTCCGGTTGACCCACCGACCGCCTCTGTGGTTTCCCCTTCCTCTGCCATGATCATTCCGCCTTCTATTACTAGGGCCGACTTCAATTACTCCTTCCGCGGGTCTCTTGCCACATCCCATGTGGTCCGCCTCCAGTCTCTTTGCCATGTCGATGATTTCTGCCAGGCTTCCATCGGCTATAAACAAAAGGGCCTTCCTCAGGGGGTCCCTCAACCCTTTGTAGAAGCGCTTCGCGTAGCCTCTATCGTCCAACTCATAGGAATCGGCAAACCTAGCGAGGTGTTGGAACTCCCTCTGGTACTCCGTTACCGAATTCGATCCCTGCTTCAGCTGCAGAAATTTTTCTTCAAGTCCATCCCGAGTAGAAGAAGGGATGAAGTGATCCAGAAAAGCCTCGGTGAACTCGTTCCAACTGATGTCCGTGTACAACCGCCCTTGGAAGATGGAGCCCATGAGGGACTTCCACCACCTTTTGGCGTGCAGCTCTAGCAGCGTCACTACCAATGTCACCGCCATGCTATTCGGACATCTTATGCCAGCCATCAATTCCTGCACGGTATCAAGCCATTCCTCGGTGCGCACCGGAGATTCTGTCCCAAGATAGGCAGGAGGGGACAGGGCACGGAAGGTGCTCAACCAGTTGGAGCTTGGCGCTTGTTGTTGCACCGGAGCTTGCTGGGCTTTAAATTCATCCAATATGGCTGACAGCGTTTGTCCCAGTTCCGACTGCTGGAATTGTGAAGGAACGGAAGGGGTAGGAGTGCCCCCAACCGGCTCCACCTGCACTGGGACCTGTACGCAAGGTACAAACTAGGGTCAGGTTGGCTAAAACTAATGTCAAAGTTGGACAACTTAGTGTGAATTACATATGGGCACACCACTGCTTCCGCTAAGTCGGTTTGTCCCCAAACCGACTAATCGAACGGGAGTGGCCCATTGTTACATGACTGCTTTAGTTGAAGATCGGCTAAGTCTGATACCATTTGTAAGACCCCCCTCCCGGAACACAACACACGGCACGAGGGGAGTCTTATGCCCAAAATAGCCGCCTTGCGGTAGCACTAACACACGGGTTAGCCTTTACCACAAGACGCCTATTCCGCCGGCTACAATCCATATCACAACAATTATGCCAACCCAACCATAACAGAAAAGTAAAAGCAAAAGCAGTTCAGTTCACAGCTAAGTTTAAGTCCAAAAGTAGCGGAAGATAACAAGCACAACAGGCTTGTACAAAAGAATAAGAGTCTAGAAATGTTTTGCCAAACGGCTACATGAAAACACTCACGACTGTCACTGACGGTGCCGATGGCACCACCACCTCAGGTCCTATCGTCCGGGCCTGGCTGTCCTGCTGCATAGTCCGTCGCTGCTCTACCTGCGGGGTTTCCTCCTAAAAAGGAAGACGTAGCAACCGTTAGTCATAAGACTAAGTGGCTTCACATCCGCTCCCCCGGCGACTCCTCGGCACCGGGCGGAGAAAGGAACAAGGTACAATGTGTATATATATATAAGCAAGTAAACAAGCAGGTGACTGTAAATATAGTGGAGTGTAAACTACGCTACACAACTAGCAGTTCTACAAATATCTATATATATGACAGCAGGTATAAGTAATCAGAATAGTAACTTAACTTATAAGAGTGCCCATACAAACTTATAAGTTAAGGATCGGGTTAACAGTAAAGTAACTCATCGTATAGGAGTGCCCATACAAACTTATACGATGAGGATCTTGTGTATGCAATGAATGACATGATATGAATGTTATGGTATGACCGAATCATGCGCACGCACATGCAAGTTGCTATGTCGACACAGACTTGAAGTTCCCACTTTTCGAGCAGGTAGCTAACCTCTCAGGCGTCGTCCGTCGTGGCCAGACGGCGACAGTGGAGCGGGCGTCTCCACTACTAGGTGGTATCACACTACCTATCCTAGGCCCCCGTACGCCTCAACGCTAAGAATACAACAGCGGAGCTCACATGCGTACTACGGCTCAGAAGGGGTCTTGGGTAAATGTGCACCAAGAACACAGCCCAACCTGGCCTTTGATTTCGAACCGGATGGAACCTCGGAAACGCACGAGGTGCAAGCCCAACCGTTCTCATGGCGCGGAGGAGATCTCAGTTTATGGACACCAAGTATCTAACCCTACCGCCCAAGGTCTACCCATTGGCTCCCATCGGTGTGACGACTGGAGAACCCGTAGACCTGCCACAGTCATTATCTCAATATCGCGACACGATGAATCGTCGCACATTACATGCCCCAAAACAACTCACTCGATGCTACCCGTAGGGAGACTTCAACTCTAAGCATCGGTTATTAATAACCCCTTGGGCTCGGATTACGGTTACAAAATACTCCTCACATAGTGTTCATCATTTTCACGCCCACCTATTCAATAAATTCACCTCAACACTACGCATAATAGATATGTTCAACACCAAATTGTATAAATATATCCTATACCAATCTCAACTCCTAATATCTAGCCTTCCCATCCAATCCATTTCTCTACCAATACATGGTTATACCTTATTACACAACCAAATGAGTAACCATGCTAAATTATAGTAACAACAACATTATAGATATATGGGAGCAAGACAACAAATGAGCAAATCACAACCATTGCAAGGGTGCTAGCATTATAAAATAACAAGTGCATTAACATAGGATAGCCTGATACTAAAACTGGGATTCCCGGAGCTACAGGAATCCGATCACAATGCACAACCCCTCGTTGGAAAGCTATTCGCGAGGGCTACGACTTTCGTGTTGAGTCGATCGCCCAGATCTGGTCGCAACATACCAGAAATTCAACTCGAATACGTACAGGAAACAGTTTCCTGTACAGGAATTTTCCCGAACGCAGCGGACTCGAACCAGCTTTCCCGTGGCTAAAGGTATCGCATAGAAACGAGCAACCACTCGTTGGAAAGGTAATTTCAAGGGCTACGACTTTCGTGTTGAGTCGATCACCCAGATCTGGCCAGAACACCCCCTAAATTGGCCACGAAGGTCGCCGCGTGCAGAAATCAGATTTCTGCACGCATCTTAAGGCGAGATGAACGGCATCCGTTCATCTTCTTCCTTGCAACGACCTCGCATAAACTTCTCCAGAAATCACACCCAACCTTATTTCTCCTTTCAAAGCCAAACTCTCAACGAAAACCCCTCTCATCTCCACCTTGAATGATGAGAAGGTTGAGGGAGACTAAGCCTAGAAAACCTAGGCATGGCTTATCCTAAGAACTCTCCTCCTCACCATCAAGACTCTATGGAGTCGATGTCTCTCCTAAAATAGCTATAGATCTAGCACCAAGGGAGAGGGGAGGAAGCTCACCTCAAGTCCAGCGGTACCACCATGGCCGGCCATGAGCCTCGCACTCCTTCGCGGCGGCATTGTTTTTACCTTGACGGCGGCGGCGTTTTGATTCCTCCAAGGATGGCTCCGGCAAGCTCCTTCCTCCTCCTCCAGCCAAGAACTCTCTCAGAAATTTCGGGGCAGAAGAAAGGGGGATGAATGCTAGGGTTTCACAACTTTTTCCTTTTTATACACCGCAGACACGGGTAGGCACACGGCCGTGTTCCTACCCGTGTGCAGGTGACACGGCCGTGTTGCCTGCCGTGTTCAGGGTCGTGTTCATCCCAGAACGTCTTTCTGCCGGGTCGGGGTTGCGGCACACGGGTAGAGACACGGCTGTGTCTCGACCCGTGTCCTTGGCACACGGCTAGGGACACGCCCGTGTCCCAATACCCGTGTACCTCTCTGACTGGTAAGCCTAATTTTATGAGGCACACGGGTATGGACACGGGCGTGTCCATACCCGTGTCAGCCAGAATTGTCCTTTTGTCTTGTTTTCCTCATTTCCCATACGTTCGCACCTGTTCCCCCACACCCCCATTGGGCTCACCACAGCCCCCTAGACTCAAATACGCAATCAAGGGGCCTAGCGCGAATTGGGACGTTACACTTAGAACAGGAATCAGCACACTTGACAGTTGTATTTTGACTGGGTGCAAACAAGTTTTTTTGCCTCTCAATTACAACTATCCTCCTTGGAGCAGAAACATTTGGAATAGCTTTCCTATTCACATATGAACTTGGTCCAACTAGTCCAGACTTCTGTATTTCTTTTCCTTTAGACTGAAACATAGTCTGTGGAATGACTGGACCCTTTTGTCTTGCCAGTTTTTTGCCCCTTTTCCTCTTGGTTTTAACATACCCAAGACCACTTCTAGGTATTCCTGAGAAGGTATCTATAATGGGCAATACAATTTTAGGTTTAGAAAATTGTTGTACTAATCTTTTCTCATTCAGGAGTTTAAGTTCCATCTCCTAAATAGTTGCATCCTTCTACTTCAGCAATTGGATTTGATCATCAATGATCCTAGTCAGCATTTCTAACTTAGAATTTTGAAGAACAATTTTCTGAGTTTCCATCTTATGATGATACTCAAAACCTTTTAGTGATGCTATCTCTATAGATTGTATTTTGACAATCTTCTTACTACTAACTAGGGCTTCTAACAGCTTTCCAAATTTGACTGTGAGTTACTATAGTTCAGTCATGGAGTTAGTCTCATGTGAATCAAACTTTGAGTCACATGACTCTAGCTCATCCCCAGTCTCATATACAGAAGTTTTAGAACATGTTGAATTATCATAGATTACCAGAGTATCCTGACAGTCAAGAGCTTCTGTTTCATGATCATCAGATAGTGCCATTATATTGATCTCCATATCTTCTTCAGAATCACCATAGTGTGATGAAGTTGTGGAGCTTTTCCCTTTGTGTATGGCCTTTCTGATGAACTCTTTTTCATAGGATAACAGTCCAGCAAGTTCTTCTTCTGACTCAGTTGATTCAGTATCACTATTAGATAAGGTCTTGAATTTCTTTTCCATTAGACCCTTCTCTGATTTCTTGTTCTTATAAAACTTCTTTTCTTTAGACTTTTTGTTCTCCTTTCTTTTTTCTGGACAGTCAGCTATGACATGCCAAGGCCTGTTACAACAAAAGCAAATAATGTCAGTCTTAAATTGTTTATTCTGATGAGAATCATACCTTATCACAGATTTATCTCTGTGAATGTCTTTGCTTTTACTCAAGAAGGATTCCTAACAATCCAGAAGGATTCCTTTTATTCCATTGCTTCCTTCTTCTCTGTATTTTCTTGAATTGCCTGGTAAACAGTGCAAATTCATCATCTGATAGATCTTCTGATGAAGAATAGACTCCAGTGTTATCTGTATCTTCATCCTTTCTGGGTGATGCTGGGATTTCTCTTCTAGCTTTCTTAGATGTCTCTTCTTTGAAGGCCACAGATTTAGTCTGGGTTGAACTTCTGGCAGAATCTGCTTTAGCTTTTCTAGAGTTTAGTTGAAGCTCATGTGATATTAGCTTCCCATACAAGTCTTAGGGTAACATATTTCTTAGATTCCCCATTTCTCTCACATCACAAATCATGATGTCCCATTCTATATTTAGGAGTCTCAAGAATTTGTCATTCAGCTCATAGTTTGAGAAATTCCTGCCATAGTTTCTTAAGTCATTTACTATTCTAAAGAACTTTTCATAACTTTGTTCTATAAAATCCGTTTTTCCTTGTTTGAAGGCCTCATACTGCTGATTGAGGAGAGATCTTCTGTCATTTTTTACTTCTTTTGTACCTTCCATGTATACTATGAGTGTATCCCACATCTCCTTAGATGTATTAAGGTGCACTAGATTCTGAAAAGTTTAATTGTCTATTGCACTGACAATTATATTTTGTTCTCTTTTGTCCATGGTGGCAAGTACCACCTCATCCTTTGTCATTTTTGACAGTTTCTTAGGTGTTTGAACATTTTCATCTAAAACAGATGTATATATTGGGATATATGGTCCTTCTTGTATAGTGACAAAGATTATTGGATTTGAGGCTTCCATGAATAATTTTACTCTCTGTTTCCATATAGCAAAGTTTTCCTTAGTACAAATAGGCAGTTTCATATAACTGAGTTCTCTGTGTGATTCAGAAGCCATAGATCTGAAATTTTTAACACCCTTTAGATCTTTTTCAGACTGTTAGGTCATTCTTGAATAATATCCCTCTGATACCACTTGAAATATTATCCTATGGGTAGATAATCACCTAGAGGGGGGATGAATTGGTGTTTTTTAAATACTTTAGCAAATCTTTATCACTTATTAATTTCAGTAGTTATACCATTTTGAACACAGCACAAGCAACAACAATCCACATCACACTGCACACACAGAATTTATAGTGGTTCTCGTATCTATGGTATATCCACTTTTCCCCTTCTTCTTCACTAGCAATATGCTAGATAAGGTTATAGCGCCTCCTCTTTAACTCATATCCAAAGATCCTACAGTCTTAGTTTCTATTAAGAAACCTACACTCAGACCAATAGGTCCTACCTCAGAGATTCTCCCAATCTCCTACCTCAAGTTCCTCAAGAACTCTACCTCAGCCTTTATAAACTAGGCTTATAACTCAGTGATTCACCCAAAACCACCTACCTCAGGTCCCTTATGAACCCTACCTCAGCCTTTATAATTTAGGCTTACAACTCAGATATAAGATCTTCTACCCACTCAGATCTGAGGAGATCTTACAAAATAAAGAGGTAAAGTGTAAATAATAACTTTCAAAAAGTAGAATGTCTGTAATTCTGACTTATCTGTTAGCACAGATTCTTTAACTCAACAGCAATGGATTTCTTCTTGATAAATTGATTTGCTGAAAAGTTGATTCTCTGGATGTACAATCTTTTTGATGTTGATCGGCTTGAATTCCTTACAGAAATTATAGATCAGATCCACCTTAATCTTCAGATCAACCTAGTGAAGGGATCTGGAGATTTTCTTGAAGGCCTTCGTCTTCTTCCTCCTTCTCGAAATTGTAAGAACGAGAATTTTTGTTTGCTTTTTCCTATTTTGTGTGTTGTCTATTTGGTGTGGAGAACCCCTCTATTTATAGCCTTCATGGATGGCTGGTTTCTAGATGATGACATCAGCATCTGACATTATTTTTCAAATTCTCCCCTTAAATAGTTTTTGTTGACGTATCACATTTCTGTAGCTGAAGTGACAGTTCTGACTTGTCTTGACACTTCTGTGTTTACTCTGCACATCTTCAGAAACATAAGTGTCGAGATTTCGAAAGTGTCTCGACACTTATGTCGAGATATCATAGCAGCCTCGACACAATTCTACTTGGAAGAATTTTCATCTGAAACTTGAAAGTGTCAAGAAAGTTGACTTGTCTCGACACAACCATCTTCTGTGTCAACCTTTTTAATTCTGCTAAGTGTCGAGACAATTAGATTATCTCGACACAACTGTATACCTGATGTCTACATATTTTACTTATGCCTTGTGTCTAGACTTTTATACTTTAATCCTTCATTGTCTTGAGATAGTTGGTTTGTCTCAACACAACTGCTTCAACCTTTATAGTGTCAAGTATGCTGACTTATCTCGACACTACTGACTCAGTCTTCAAGGTGTCGAGACAACTGACTTGTCTCGACACAACTGTCTTGAATCTTTTATGTCAAGTTAACTTACTTTCCTCAACACACCTTCTGCAAAGGTGTCGACACAGGTGAAGTGTGTCGACACTTTTGTGCTTAGCCATTTTTATGTAGACTATGCTGACTTCACTCAGCATTTTGCTGACTTGTCTTGACACAGCTTCTGCAAAGGTGTCGAAACAGTTGAAGTGTGTCGACACTTTTGGACTTAGCCATTTTTTGCACTGCAAGTTGCTGAATGACAACTATGTTGACTTTACTCAGCACTATGCTGACTTTACTCAACACTATGCTGACTTCACTCGACGCTTTTGTACTTAGACAATTTTTCTTCAAAATCAAATCAGCTTCTTGTGTCCACCTGTCCAATCAATATGAAATAGACATCCTGCTTACATAAACTGAAATATACATAAAATACAAATATGTGTATATCATTGAGTTTGAAGGGGCTTCTTCAAATCAAGTACATTGTAACCAATGTACCTAACATTGTTAAACCAGTAATCTACGCCAAAATGACCAATTTTGTCGCAGCACCAACAATCAAACCTGTTGTACCTTCTTTTGAACTCCTGATTTACCTTATGAATGTGAGGTCTAGCAGGGGAAACATACTTGGAGGTGGAAGCCTCCTGATTACCGCATACACATGGCTTATCCATCACTTTGCCTTAGATACAAAAGTTTTGGCTTTTGGTGCCCTCTTATGGTTATGTCCATGATCATAGGGACCATAACTCTTGAGTTCAATATCTTCGTTAGGCACTTTGAAAACACTGGCACCATAGTCTCGGGGATGGGTCCATCCCTTGTATCTCTTCTTGGGCTCTACATAAGTAGGCCTAGCCAGGTGACCGTAGGATGACTCAAGGTCAAACTTGCTCGTCAGGAAAATTACCTTCCTAAACGAGGGTTGACCGAGATGTGCCTTCCCTTTTTCTTTGGCACTTTATTTCTTGGCAGCCTTACCTTTTCCAACTACGTGGACAAGACCACTACCCTTCTTCGGAGCTAAGAACTCATCAATGAGTGGGAGAATAGTCTTCGGCTTAGAGAAACTCTCAACAAGTTTTCTCTCCACCAAGAGCTTTTCTTCCAGCTCATCAAGATATTTCTCTTTTAGACTTATTATTTCAGGCGAGCTTTTCAATTACTCTTACAAGGAGTGAATTTCACTTTTGAGAGGATTCAATTTTGCAATTTTCACCCTCAGGCTTGATTCCACTACCTTGAGAGAGACAATCAGCTACTTTGCACTTCTTTCTTTTTAGTGTTCATTTGCAGTTCACAGGAGAGCAATTTTCCAAAGAGGTTTTGTGGGTCAATTTCAGGCATCTTTCGAAAATTCTCTAATGGCTATGACTTTGGTGTCCCAGTACTTTGTCAGGGATCTCAAAAATTTGTCATTGAGCCGCCATTAGTGAAAGTGCGACCATAGTTCCTTAAGCCATTAATAATCTTAAAGAACTTCTCGAAGCTGTTAGCAATACTATCACTTGATTCTTGCTTGAATGCTTCGTATTCCTGATTCAGTAATGAACTGCGGTCATATTTGACTTCCTCTATCCCTTCCATCAGCACAACTAGACGGTACCATATTTCTTTGCCAGACTTACAGTGGAATAGATTCTGAAGCATTGAGTCGTCCACTACACTTGCGATGATGTTCTTTGCCTTCTTATCCAGGGAGACCAAGGCAAATTCATCCTTAGTTAAATCCATCAATTTCGGATCATGACTGCAGGGTTCAGAGCTGATGGTTGAGTTGGTATGTTGGGTCCTTCTTCCACAATCTAAAAAATTATTGGATCAGCAGCTTCCATGAAGAACCTTACTTGTTCTTTCCACATGGGAAAGTTTTCCTTTGTGCACACTGGTAGCTTCATAGAAGACATTTCTTTTCTTCGGTCCATGGTTACTAGACGAAATCTCTTGACGCTAGAACAGGGATCTTGTTCAAGGTGTTAACCTTATATCGAACAAAATGCCCTATGATACTAATTAAAACTGTCTAGCGTCTACCTAAATCATCTAGAGGGGGTGAATAGGTGATGTTTATGTCTTTTCACGGAATAAAAATTACTTTAAATATCAAGCACACAAACACAGAGATTTGTAGTGGTTCTAAGAGTTGGTTACATCCACTTTCCTGCCTCACCTATCTACCACGAAGTGCTAGATTCGGTTACTTCACCAATCTCAGATTTCCACACTCTTACACCTCGGAGCCATAACTCCTACAACTCGGAGACAAAGCTCCTACCACTCAATCTATAAATGGATCTACAAACTCGATCCACAAATGGATCTACAAACTCGATCCATAGACGGATCTACAAACTAGGAGGAATAATCTCCTACAATAGTAAATGAATATTACAAAACACAAATGATTATAAGTCTTCACCCCAATGTTCTTCGAAAAAGTAGATCTTAAATCTTGGAGAACTTGGAGAAATGAAATCTTGAAGACCTTGAATCGTGAACCTTCAATCGAAAAGATCTAGAGGAGTAAAGATTTTCTGAGAGAGTATCAATCCAGTATCATATGTCAAAGAAGATGAATCGCGCACAGTAAGTTATTGGCGGCCGATCGAAAATCGCAAAGCGTAGAGAGCGTTGGCCGATGGTTTCTTTGTTTTGAAAGTTTCTGTCAATTTGAAAGTGAGAAAATAGCACGATTAAATCGAAGGAAATATCTCCTATGTATTTATAGAGATCTCCTTGCAAACGGTTAGAAAAAAACTTCCAAAAACGAAACCTAAAATTTACTGTACATGGCCAATCGAAACCAGAACATGCGATTTTGAAAAATTCAAAAAAATAACTTATGTCAAATTCGTCAAGTATCTTCGAGTATCATTAGTTTAATCACCTAATGTACCTTGATATATGACGAATAAGACTTGGAAAAATCAGTCTCAGGCCAACCATTCACTCAACGCCAAAGCGGAGAGTCATACTTGACGAATTCGTCGAGTATCACCTAGTATACTCGACGAATTCGTCGAGTATAAGATAAATGACTCAACGCACTCAACATCGTTGCACTCGAAGCTTTTTGTTCACTCGACGCCAAGGGAAGCAATCGACGAATATCGCCGAGATGACTCAATGCTCTCGAAACCTTGATATTCGACGAATAAGACTTGGAAAAATCTAGAGAAGTAGCATCAACTGGACTCGATGAATTCAGTGTGTATCACTTAGCATATTCGACAAATTTGGCGAGTATTGTTAGATGCATTCCATGAATTCGATGAGTATGCACGACGATACTCTGCGAATTTTATTTAAAAGATTTTTCAATTTTTCAGCTAATTTACCCTAAGTATAAAAGATGGATTCGACGGGTATAGGTAGGTATACACGACTAAATCAACGACTATCAAGCTGATACTCGATGAATTCGATGAGTATTCCAAACCATACTCGACGAATTTTACTTAGGAGAAATTCCTATCATTCTGAATCTAAGCCTTGACCATCCTTGAGCCTTCTCTTATACTTGGGATAGAAGTACACCCCAATAGTGAGATTACACGGGAGTCGACACATTGTCCTACACAATGAGGAATTACTTTGTAAAGTCCTATGTTTACTGACCCACTGTAACCTGACATTGGTATATACTTAACAATGAAAACCTGTAAGTACATGACTGAAATGCAATATCAAATACATCCATAATTCATCTTAGCTTAACTAGACTCTTCTTCAAATCCGGGTTATTGTTGTTATAATACCCAACAATCCCTTCTTTCACTTCTTTGACATTGTGAACCATAACATCAATCCTTAGCATCGATACTTAAAACTATAGATTGATCGTGTGGGTAGCTGATGGAACCAATCTCCGACATTCCCCTTGAAGGTGATTGTGAAGTTCCTGCATTTAAATGTGTCAATCATAATAAGAATCGAAACCACATTCTCAAACCATTGCATATGCTCAGTGGGGCCATCCTTCTAGTATGTTAGTTAAGCGCAGAGCCATGAAATCCTTTAGGAACTAGAGCGAGCACCACCTCCTCACAAAAGGAACTCGCCGTCCCAGTTTTTCAACTGGTTACTGACAAGTTTTTGCTATCCTCATAGAAGTGAAGGGTCCTTGAGTGAGGTACTAGATTTGTTTGAACAAATCTTGCACCTCGGTGGGCAAATCAACGAACTCTTTAATAGGACATCATGAGGGCTCGCCACCCCCGATTGGGGTGACAACTAGAGGTAAGACAATTGCAAGCTTGTCATTTGGTGCTAGGTGAGTTCATAATGTTTTAATCATCCCACCCTTGAACTCAGCGAGATCAACTTTGGTGACAAACTTGCCCGAAACTTACTCATTGTCGGTCTCCCTCTCCCCTTCTTCTTCGTTCTCTATGAGAACTCACACCAAAGTTTCTTCCTTCGATCACATTTCAAGCTCACCGCATCAAAGTGTTGGAACTAAGAAAATCTTGGTCTCAAATGCTTGGACTAAAGAGAGCTGAAGGCAACTAGTCCAGCACTCGACACAAGCTGAATTAGACTAGGTGGAGCTAAAAGGTCTTGAAATTTCCAAAAAATAGGACGTCAAGAAGCATCTTGAAGGTCCCACCTCTTACTCGGGAATGTATAGGAACTTCCCCTTTAAAAGATAAGGGTTGTTTTCACCTAGCGAGAGGGTGAATAGGTGCCTTACTGATTTTTATACTGTTATTTCTTTGGTTTAGCACAACAGAATAAAAAATTAGCACAAACAAAAACACATCCGCAGCACAGAACACCAAAATGTATAGTAGTTCCCCAATTATGGGCACATCCACTTTCCTCTTTCACTTATTTAGCAGAGTATTAGCTTAGACCAACTTCTCCAATTAATCTCAGATCAAAAGATCTTACAAATCAGGAACAGTAGTTCCCTACCTCAAACCTTCAACACAAGGTCCTACCACTCAGATCTTCTAACATAAGATCCTACACTCAAATCTTCTAACACAAGATCCTATACACAGGCCAAACACAACCCTATCTCAATCTCTATAATAAGAGATCTACACTAAGATCCTTTCACAGATCAAAAACCTCAGATTCTTAATAGAATCCTACAGTACACTAAGATCCTACAATTGCAAAGTAGGTTACAGAGATATAGACTCAATTGACAAAACTTTAGTCTTCAATAGAAGCTCTGTGTTGGCTTATTCTTCCTTGATTAACACTTGATTGAATCTTCTTGTAATAAACTAGGCTGGATCAAGAACACTTATACCATAGAGAAAAATTCTTAAGAAAGAATGTTACTAAGAAAAGCCTTGGAAGAAAAATATTTCTGATGCTTGCAGTGGTTGAAGACTTGAAGAAATTTTGAAGCTCGAGCACTACAGAAAACTTGTATAAAATATCTTGAAGGTGTATGTGTGTGTAGATCTTTGTGTTCTGTATTTTAACTTTTTCTTCTAAACATTTCAAGTCCCCTTTTTATATAAGTCTATATCAGCAGGGGACTTGATGTTTGAAAAGGAATCCTTCAACAGCTAGAGAAGTTGTCTAAGGAAAATTTTGGAAAAGGAAAGATTCTGAAATAAATGAGAATATTTCTTTTCCTCAATAAACACCTTAATTATAGCAGCAGAAATCGGGATTTGAATTAATTCAAATAGATTAATGAATTTGCGCCTTAATCACAGGAAAGAATCGTTAGACCACGCTTCGTGCCAATAAAAATCTCTAATTATAACTTCACTTTGATGTAGTTGACAAAGTCCTTTAGCTCGTATAGAAGTTATGTAGTCGGCGTGATATACTACAAGGACACAACTGAAAGAACCCAATACTTAAGCATGTAACTCTGCAGAACTTTTTGTCACTGTATAGCCGATGCAGTAGACAAAATATATAGCTTTCTATATGATGCAGTAAATAAATTTCTTAACGATAGAGTCGATAAATGACTTAGCTTGTAATTGATGCAGTCGTATTTTTCCTTAAACATTTAGTAAATGCACCTAATATGTTCCTTAAGATATTCAGTCAATGCAGTTGACAAAACACTTATCATCTAACCTATGTAGTCGACATTTGACTTAGATTAATTTGGGCTCCTGCCTTTGAATTCCTTTTAACTCTAGTGACTTTCCTCATGATAATGGCATGTATAATATATGATTAGATCATAAGTCAACATGAGTTTTGCACCTTGATGGATTATAAGGGTAAACCCCTATTTGGGTGGTCATAAGCCTAACATTACATTAACCAAGCACTTCTATTAAACTTGTCAACACAATACAAATGCATACATCAAATAAAGGATGTTTATTGTCATTTTGAGGCCTTATTCAAATCAGGAATTTTGTAGATAATATTCCCAACAATGTCCCCATATTTGAAGAAGTTGGAACATCAAATGACAATAAACAGAGAGACATAAAATAATAATTAAACAATCCAGATTCAGGACTTCCATGATGGCATTGGAGGTCTATATAGCTTGCTTAGGCAGATTGGTGAATTATTGTCCTCTCCCCCTTTTTAATTTTGTTGGATCCTTAGTTTGTATTTGGGTTAGGTTCACTAATCTAGGCTAAGTTAGACCCACATTGTATAGCTAAAGTCTAGTCTAGTGTCTTAGGTGTCAGCCAGGTCATCAACACAGTGAGACAAGACCAAGACATCAGAGACTTAGAAGACAGCTGAGAGTGAATAATATAGAAATTTTTTTAAGTAAAAAATCGTTCGACGATCTATGAAGAGAGATCGACGATCTTTGTTCTGTGCTCGACGATCTCAGAGTTAAATCTCTAAATGTTGAGATCGACGATTGCTGAACTAAGGTCGACGATCTTTGATCTACTTTTAGGATTGAGATCAATGTTCAACAATCTTAGTTCGATGATCGTGAAGCCTAGTTTGGAAAGCAGATTTTCAGGTCAATGATCACAGGGCTCAGCTCGACGATAGAGGATGTTTAAGCTCGACAATCTCAGGACCAAATTGATGATTTCTGCCAGATCAACATTTTATTCCATACAGTTATTGTTTTCCTTATTAACTGTTTATTCTTTTGCTTATATGACTCCGAGTGATTAATGTATATATTCTCTGAATATACTCGTTCCTTGGCAATCATTAATTGTTGGTTATCACAGATTTATTATACAGCTTTTCTCGGGACAATTAAGGAAATGAGTTAATTCTCTTATAGCCGTTGCACAAGTTCCCGTGATTCCGGCAATCAATCAATGTGGAATATTTCAAATTCAGTTTGGAATTATTCAAAGGAAAAGGACTCAGAGAATAAAATAACTAGAGAAATATTATTTAGTACAATCTCTTGAAGCAGTCGAAAAACTTTTGAAAAAGAAATCTCAAGGCTGCGAGAAAAAGAGGAAGAATAGTTCTCAGTTTCAAGAACAAGAATTCATTCTGGAAGCTTGTGGAGACAATCATCCTCAATCAGTCTCAGCTTTTTGGATTTCAAGTCTGACACCCTGTACAAGGCTCTAATATCCTGAACCTTTCAAATCACAGGACAAGCCTTGACTCCATTAGGATCACTCTCAAGTCTTCTCACATTTGCTTGAGAAAAGAGAAGACAACTCAACTTTTTTCCTTCCCCCCTCTGTGTAAAGGATTTTTACTCCCTTCAAAAGTAATTCCTGGTTGTGAGGTCACCTGATCAAAAGACTTCAAGTTGGTTTTCCGGCACCTGATCAAAAGCTAGAAGGGTTGCAATATCTCCCTTGAAATAGATATTATTTGGTGGCAGTCACCTGATCAAAAACCTGAGAGTGATTCCTTCCAGGGTGATAGAAGAGTGGATGTACCCAGATTTGGGGAACCACTATAATTTCTTGTGTCGTCCGGTTGCACCTTTTCTTATTTCTCTTGCTAATTCCTGTGATATTTAGAATAGTTCTCTAGTTTTCCTTCTACTTTAATATTTATTGGTATCACCTATTTTTGTACTCTGATATAATAGTTTAAAATAGTCTAAAGTTTTTTAAACACTCTATTCACCCCCACCCTCTAGAGTAGATTTGAATAACTCCATTCTTTCAATTGGTATCAAAGGTTTGTGGTTCTTTGGTTGTACAAGCTAATACTTTAATTAAGATCCCTGCTTATTCAGATTTTATTTTCCTTATCTATTTATCTATAACATGGCACAGAACAAGGATTATGCAAGCACCAGACCTCCAATATGTAACTTAAATAAGTTCAGTATCTGGAAGGCAAGAATAAGACTTTACATGAACTCAATTGATGAAGATATTTTTAACTCAATTTTGACAGGTCCCCCTCAACCAACTGAAGCTGCTTCTACATCTACTAACACTCATGCAGTACCACCACCAACTTGGATGGATGCTCAAAAGAAAGCAAAAATTGCAGATGCCAAGGCCATGAACAAACTGGCCCAGACTATGTCATATGACATTTTCCAAAAGGTTGCTGACTGCACATCAGCAAAGGACGTCTGGGATTATTTTAACCAAATGGTGGCAGGTTCAGTGGAAGAAAGAAAAGACAGAAGATCCCTTCTTATCTCTAAGCATGAGAACTTCAGAAAGGAAGATGCTGAATCAGTTGAAGAGATGTATGGAAGACTGAGTGCCATCATTAGTGAACTAAGAACATTGGACAAGGACATTTCACTGACAGAGATCAATGACAAAATATTTATGTGTTTTCCCAGTTCTTGGGACACAAGAATCTGGCCTATCAAAGATGCCAGAAGTATTTCAGAAATTTCCACAGAAACATTTCTGGGAAAGCTCAAATCCTTTGAGCACTTGACAAAGACTAGGGAGGCAGAATAGAAGGTCTCTACTCTAGTCAGGAAAGAGCAGAACATTGCGTTTAAGGCTACAGAAGAAACAATAGCTCCTGTTGTTAATGAAAAGTTCTTGAGTCTCTTAGCAAAGAGATTCTACAAGATGGGAAAAAGAGACTTCAGGAAGAAGTCATCCAGACAAGAAGATAAACCCAGGTATGATAAAACACCAACTAAAGAGGTTGTTTGTTTTGGTTGCAGGAAACCTTGACACTATATCTTTGAGTGTCCAGAGAATCAAAAGAAGGAGAAAAGAAAGGACAAGGACTCCAGAAGACAGAAATACAGTATGCCTTCCTCAAGCAAGCATAAGAGGAAAGAGAAAGGCTTTGTAGCAAAAACCTGAAGTGATACTGAAGAGGATTCCTCATCCTCTAGCTCTAGTGATGAAGATGAGGAGGAAGAAAAGGCAAAGGAGGTTTGCCTAATGGCAATTGATGCTTCCGGCACTTATTCAAGAGAAGATTCATTAGATGATGATCAACCACTTTCAGAAGTGGATCAGGTACTCTCTTCTTTTGACTTTAATTCTGAATATTTTGTACATGAATTCAAAACTATGTGCATGGACCAAATTAGTTCAGAAAAGGAAATTAAACAACTTAGAGAGTAATTGAATGATCAAAGTAGTTTAGTTGCAGAAAACCATAAATTAAAAGATGAAATTACTCTTGCAAATGAACAAATAATTAAACTGAAAACTGAACTAGCTGAGGCAAGGCAACTTGAAGAATCTCTTAATGGGAGAAGCCTCAAGCTGATGGACATTACAAGCACTGTTAATTCCAGACTCACTGGCAAACTGGGCTTGGGTGCTTCATCAAGCCAACCCCCACTGGTCCAAAAAAATGCACTAAGGACCCCGGTAAAATTCATCTCTGAAGAAGGTAAAGAACTAATCTATGAGAAACTCTCAACTGCAAATAAGAACAAACCTAACAAACAAAAAATAGAAACAAACAAAATCAAAACAAAAACAATGTTCAACAGTTTTCGTCAAACTCAGATCGACGAAATGTGAACAAATCGTCGAACCCAGATCGATGATCTTTGAATGAAAATGTCTACTATATATAATCAATCGTCTTACTACGATTGACGACTTCTGTATGGATCATCAGGCAGAGATCGACGAATGTTGAGCACTGAGAATGAATATTATCCTTCTCTGAGTAGAGATCAATGATCTCAACCCATGTCATCGAACTCAGATCGACGATCTCACTTCCAATTGTCGAACCCAGTGAGTATTAATAAAACCTTTAACTATAACAAAAACCCTAATAAGAAAAGACAAACAATCAATCCTTTCACCCTTTGGGAAATTCCACCTAGGAGATACCATCCACTAGGCTATAAATCTCAGCCAACCATGTCTGTTATCTCAAGTTTTTCTTATCAAGAAAATAAAGGACCCAATGTAACCTGGGTCAAGAATAATTAATCTTTTGATTGTTGCAGGTGAAGAACTGTCCACCATACAACCAGCAATGGTATCTGCACAGTGGGTTCTCAAAGCACATGACAGGATGGAAGGACAACTTATCCAACTATAAGTCAAAGCTAGGGCCTAAGGTTATTTTTGGTGATTCTAACTTTGGCCAGACTGAAGGCTATGGAGAAATCAGGATAGGTGTTATCACATTCAGGAAGGTTGCATATGTAAGTGGATTGAAGCATGACTTGATCTCCATTAGTCAGCTTTATGATGAAGGATTTCCGGTAACTTTTAATCAGTCCTCTTGCATTATTTCTTCAGCTGACAGCATAGTAGTTTTATCTGGTTCTAGAGTAGGTAACATTTATATTGTTAACTTCAATTCAGCCATAAATGAAATTTGTTTATTTAACCAATCATGTAATCAAAATGAATTATGACATAGGAGACTAGGACATGTAAATCTAAAATATATTGCTAGGCTATCTAAGGACAACCTTGTAAGAGGATTGCCTTCTTACCTCTATAAGAAGGAAAACCTGTGCAGGGCTTGTCAACTAGGCAAGCAAACTAAAAATAGCTTCAAATCCATTAATAAGAGTGACTCACCTAGGATTTTTTATTTGCTTCACATAGATCTTTTTGGACCCATTATTATACAAAGCCTAGGAGGGAAGTCTTACAACTTAGTTATTGTAGATGACTTCTCTAGGTTCACATAGGTGTTCTTCTTGAAAATTAAGTCAGATAACTTTAAGGTTCTTACAGATTTTCTCAAGTGCATACAGAGTAAGTTCTCTACTCAAGTTGTATTGATTAGAACTGATAATGGTACTGAGTTTGAGTCTCTTTATATGCAAGAGTTCTATGAGAAGGAAGGTATCAGGCAATGTTTTTCTGCTCCTAGAACTCCTCAACAAAATGGGGTAGCTGAATGGAAAAAACAGAACCCTGATTGAAGCTGCAGGTACATTTCTTGCTGATGCATACTTGCCCCTTTCTTTTTGGACAGAGGCAGTGAGCAAAGCTAACCATGTCCTGAATAGAAGTTTAATAGATAAGCTAAAGGCTAAGACCCCTTATGAGCTACTCAAAGGGAATAAACCTAAAGTAGACTATTTTAGAGTATTTGATTGTGTTTATTACATTCATATTAACAACAGAAAATACACTAGAAAGTTTAAATCCAAGTCTGAAATGGGAATTTTTCTAGGATATTCCCAAGTAAGCAAGGCTTATAGGGTCTATAATAAATCTACCTTGAAAATAGAAGAGTCTGTACATTTATCCTTTGATGAAACTAATATGTTTTATAAGGAGAAGAATACTTCTACCAACCAGAACTTGCAGGTACCTACTTTGTGTGAAAATTTGGATGCTGTGACACTCTCTCCTGAGGTTGTTACACCGTCATCTCCACAAATAGCTAAAGGCAGTGATGAAGATATCAATGAGCCAACTGATAGTGTCCCAGCAATTGAAATAATTCCTCAAGAGGAATTAGCTCCACCAGCTGTTGAGCAACTAACTCCTCCTACTGATTTAGTCACACTTAGAGATCATCTTGTATCTCAAGTGATTGGAGACATATCAGCAGGTGTGCAGACTAGACATCAGCTCCACCAGGATTTGATGCATGCCTATTTCATTTCTCAAGTTGAACCTCAATCCATTCAAGATGCAGAGCAAGATCCCCACTGAATCCTTGCAATGCAAGAGGAGCTCAACAAATTTGAGAGGTGTAAAGTTTGGGATTTGGTCCCAAGACTAGAGAACTACCCAGTAATTGGAACAAAATGGGTGTTCAAAAACAAGATGGATGCACAAGGATCAATCATAAAGAACAAGGCTAAGCTTGTTGCTCAAGGGTATAGGCAGGAAGAATGCATTGATTATTATCAGACCTTTGCTCTAGTGGCAAGGTTAGAGATAATTAGGATCTTCTTGGCCTATGCTGTAACACCTCCCTTGTAAAGACCATATAATATGGGTCCGATCGGGGCCCCACAACATACGGATGCCACAGCTTTAGTATTAAAAGATGATATAAAACTACCCAATCTCAAAACTCCAGACAAACACAGCGGAAATAGAAAACTAACAGACAGAAGTTATCCACTAACAGAAGAGTATCAAATGGCCTTAAGGCCTTACACAATATAAGTCCAAATATAAAAAGTGTCAAGCACCCCTAGGCTACCTCGGCATGCAAGCCGGACATAGTCAAACAACAACAGCAAAACAAGGAAAAGAAAATAGTCAAGAACAGCAACACTTCATAAGGCTTAGGGCTTTTCGCCCGGCGCGCTAGCTCCTGCATACGATCCTTGCCCTGTAAGGATTTGAAGTAACGTGGGTCAGCAAAGGCTGACCTCTACTGTATAACACACACATCTCCTCCCGGCCGTCCCTAATGGACCCCGGGGTACCACTCCACCTGCAAGTTAGCACTTCGTATACCAAAAGAGTATATATAATAAAGCGGTAAAACCGGCTTGGATGTCTCATACAGCATACATGTTCTCCATGTTTGGTACAAAGTGAAAGGGGCCTACTATGCAACATGAATGCAACCCGGGTTTCACCCAAGGCACCCTAGCTCGTATGCATCTAGCACAACATCAAACACTGGGTACTTCCGTTTCCCCATTGGCTTAAAACCGCAAACACAAGAGAACCACCATGTCCCTAACGGCACACACGCCATCACACGGAACCTCGCAAAGGCCCCACCCGCACAAGGGTCATATACCTCAGGCTTGCCTGCACATTCTGAATTCGCACGTCAGGGTTCCGTCTCACACCGACCGATTCTAAGAAGCCTTGATGGACCCCACCCGCTCATGGCCACATTGCCCGGGCTTGCCCTCCGCTCAACATTCTCGTCAGTCCCACACAAGGGGCTAGTCTTGCTGGGACACTTTCCCCACATGACTTGCGCATCACGGGATAGCCAGCCGACCACGGAGACATAGCCGCGCCTTTGTACAGCACAAACAAAGGTTTCCCCACCCCAATCACCATTCACACCGTATCTTTCCCGTGCTCCAAGGAAACCATCTACCGCAAGAAGCGGAGCTAGCCTTGTCCGGTTCCGACTACGAGTACTCACTCAATTAAAGGGTAAAACGCATACACACAACGGCGTATTGCCGCAACGGATTTCTACCGAAACCTCACATCTTGCTATGCAACATCACCGGGTCGGACTAACGGTCGCGACCATGGCTTCACCCACAATGCCTAATCTGCTAACGGAGCGGATCTCTAATGCAAAGCATGCCGGGATGAACATACTCAACCCAGAGGTTCCTCTTGAACCTAGGCTACACGAATCCCTCTCATTTGAGAGATTCAGTGCTCAAAATACGAAAGGAAGGGGATGTTATTCATGCATCCTAAATCCTAAAAACCGAGAGGAGAAGTGTCGTTACCTTCAGTCCCCTCTTCCTAGCCATGGAGAAGATTTGCTCGGTTGAAAACCACCGCAACGCTCCCACCTTCGCGGATCTGAACTCCGCTCGCAAAACGGACCACCGGAGCTTCGCCGGCGGCCGGATCTTGGCCTTCTTCCTCCTCCTTGCTCTCCCTTCTCTCTAGAATCAAGAGAGATAAAGATAGGAGAAAAGTGAGGGTTTCAAACCCTATTCCCGAGTTTAATCCCTCAGATCTAGCCCCCAGCTGTTGGATCTCATACCAAAGAAATGGACGGCAACGATTCGGCCTAAAATCACAAAAACTGGGCCGAACACGGGTTGCAACACGGCCGTGTGCCAGGCCGTGTTACCCATTCGCCGTCTCGACTGATTCGAAAACCAGCACACGGCCTTTGACACGGCCTCCGACACGCCCGTGTCGCCTTTGACACGCCCGTGTCGAGACCCGTGTCATGCCCCCACCGACCAATTTTTCTAGTCAGAGAAGTACACGGCCAAAGACACGACCTTCGACACGCTCGTGTCAGACCCGACACGGCCGTGTCGTGACCCGTGTCATGCCTAGCAGAATAAATCCTGCAAATAGCCCGAGAAGGACACGGCCAGGGACACGCCCGTGTCCCAGGCCGTGTTCCTGAGCTCGACGAACGTCGACCCTCAAAACGTCGACCACAAGCTCCGCGGTCGACCATGCCCTGACACGCCCGTGTCACGCCCTTGACACGCCCGTGTCGCCTGCTCCAAAACCCAAACTTGGCTAAAATGACGTCGCTGATTCCCCTTCCAAGTTTTGGGGTGTTACAATTCTCCCCCCCCCCCTTACAAGAATTTCGTCCCGAAATTTAAAACATGGATGGTAAACAAAACTAAACAGTACCTGAGGAGAAAAGCTTGGGGTACTCCTCCAGCATGGCCTGCTCTTGCTCCCATGAGAGCTCCTCGTAACCACAGTTGTCCCAACGGACCTTTACGAGTATGACCTCCTTGTTCCGCAATTGCCGAACCTCTGAGTCTTCTATCTCGATTGGACGAACTCGCATCCTCAAGTATTCCTCTACCGGCACCGCCGTCGGCTCAATCACCACGCTGGCTTCTAACAATGCTTTCCTCAGGACGGAGACGTGAAAAACGTCATGCAATCCACTTAGCTCTGTGGACAACGCCAACCGGTATGCTGCCTCTCCCACTCGCTCGATGACCTTGAATGGTCCCAAAAATCTCGGACTCAGCTTCTTGAGTCGGCGAATTCGCGAAACGCCTTTGAACGGATTGATCTTAAGATACACCCAGTCACCCACAGCGAATTCCACATGCCTGTGGCGAGCATTGAAATACTTCGACTGCCGATCTTGAGCTACCTTCATGCGCTCTTGGATGGTCCGCACTAGCTCACTAGCGTCGGCTACCACTTCTTTCCCCAAAAGCTTGGTGTCTCCCGCCTCTGTCCAAGACATCGGTGTTCGACACCGCCTCCCATACAGAGTTTCGTATGGCGCCATCTTGATACTAGCTTGGTAACTATTGTTATAAGCAAACTCCACCATGAAGAGGTGATCGTCCCACTTCTTGCCGAAGTCGAGAGTACACATCCTTAGCATATCTTCCAAAGTACGGTTCGTTCTCTCAGTTTGCCCATCGGTTTGAGGATGAAAAGCCGTACTGAACTTGAGTTTTGTGCCCAAGCTCTTCTGCACCAACCGCCAATCCTTGGACGTGAAACGTCCATCCCGATCGCTGACTATACTCTTCGGAATCCCATGAAGTCGTACAATATTGCGGACGTACAACTCCACCAACTTTTCCACACCATCCTCCTTCCGGTTTGGGATGAAATGTGCCACTTTGGTCAAGCGGTCCACAATCACCCAAATGGCATCATTACCCTGCTGCGATCTAGGCAACCCATGCACAAAATCCATGGAGATGTCATCAAATTTCCATTCGGGGATTGGAAGAGGCTTCAAGAACCCGCCCGGCTTCTGACACTCGGCCTTCACCAAGGCACATGTTTGGCACCGACTCACACACAAAGCTACGTCCCGCTTCATCCCAGGCCACCAATAGGACTTCTTCAAATCCAAGTGCATCTTTGTACTACCCGGGTGAATGGAGTATTTAGTGAAGTGGGCCTCAAACATCAACTCCTCGCGGAGCTTGCCGAACTGCGGTTCACAAATCCTTCCGCCCTTCCTCAGAATCCCATCAACCATCTCCCAGGCGCTACCTTCGCCCTTTAGAGCTTCCTCCACGAAAGGTTGGAACTCCGCATCTACACGGGTCGCTTCCCGAATACGATCACATAAGTCACTCTGCATCTCAATCCAATTTAGTTGAGCCATGCTAGACTCGCCTCTTGCCACACATTCCAAACCAAGGGACTCCCAGTCCCGCCTTAACCGCTCGTCGTGAGCTTCAATCCAATTTCCTTGCCCCGAGTATTTCCTATTCAAAGCATCTGCCACCACATTGGCTTTCCCTGGCGTGTACTGAATCGCCACCTCGTAGTCCCCAAGGAACTCGACCCACCTACGTTGCCACATATTTAGGTCCTTCTGATCTAGAAGATACTTCAGACTCTTGTGGTCCGTGAAGATCTCCACCTTTGCACCATAAACGTGGTGCCTCCATAACTTCAAAGCAAAAATTACCGCCGCCAACTCCAAATCATGAACGGAGTAATTTCTCTCATGAGGCTTCAGCTGCCTCGACCCAAAAGCTATCACACTACCATGCTGCACCAACACGCACCCTAAACCGCATCCGGATGCGTCGCTGAAAATCTGGAACCCTTCGGTCCCCTTTGGTAGACTTAGGATCGGCACCGTCATTAGCCTTTCCTTCAGGGTTTCAAACGCCTGATTGCACTCTTGAGTCCATACAAACTTCTGATCCTTGCGAGTTAGTGAAGTGAGGGGTAGAGCTATCCACGAAAAGTTCTCCACAAACCTTCGGTAGTACCCGGCTAGTCCAAGAAAACTTCGGACTTCCGCCACGGTCCTCAAAACTGGCCACTCTCTGATGGCTTCTACTTTTGTTGGATCTACCGCCACCCCATCCCCACTAATCACATGGCCTAGAAATGCCACTTTCTCCAACCAGAACTCGCACTTGGAGAACTTCGCATAAAGCTGGTTCTCTCTCAATACTTGCAACACTGTCCGCAAGTGCGACTCGTGCTCCGCTTCCGACTTGGAATACACCAATATGTCATCGATAAAGACGACTACGAACCAGTCCAAATATTCGCGAAATACTCGGTTCATCAAGTACATGAACACGGACGGCGCGTTCGTCAGCCCGAACGGCATCACCGAGAACTCAAAATGACCATACCTCGTACCAAACGTGGTCTTGGGTATGTCTTCGTCACGAATCCGTAACTGATAATATCCGGACTTCAAGTCCAACTTGGAGTACACCACCGTCCTCACCAACTGGTCGAAGAGATCGTCTATCCGAGGAATCGGATACTTATTCTTGACAGTCAATTTGTGCAACTCTCGGTAGTCTATGCGCAGACGTATACTACCGTCCTTCTTCTTTACAAATAACACCGGCGCACTCCACGGTGAAGAGCTTGGCCTGATATACCCTTGCTCCAAAAGCTCCTGCAACTGAACCTTGAGCTCGGCCAACTCCTTTGGTGCCATCCAAAGGGTGGTCGTGACACCGGTCTAGCCTCGGGCACTAACTCGATGGAGAAATCAATCTCCTGCCAAGGAGGTGCTCCCGGTAGCTCCTCAGGAAAAACATCTCCAAACTCCGCCACCACGGGCACTTCTCCAAGAGACAGTCTGGAAAGGCTAACCTCCAACAACGCTACTAGAGCTACACCCCCCTGGTTAACAGCTCGCACTAGTTAAAGTGCTGAAACTATGGAACAGGCCACTCCATGCAGGCCCTCAAACTTGGCTTCCACTTGCCCCACGCCCCTCAGGGTTACCACCTTGGACAAACAGTCGATACTGGCACGCTGCTCCGCTAGCCGATCCATCCCCAAAATCACATCGAACTCGGACAACGGCAAGATCGCCGCTACCAAAATGAAGTCGACTCCCTCAAGACTCCAACAAATCCGCCCTTTAGCCCTGGTTGTCATAGACGACCCATTGGGCATCGCACTTTCAACTCTGAGTCCGTTGCAAAGGACTCAACTCCAATCCTCCGGGTGAAACTTTCCGTAAGGAAGGAGTGCGACGCCCCCGTATCAAAAAGTACTCTAGCGGGGTACCCAGATACCACTACAAAGCCTACACACATGCAACAAACATAAAAAAGGCTTGAAAGGAAGAAATCTACGATGTAGGTTGAACTCTCATACCTGTCACCACATCGATTTGGCGGATTGCTTCCTGCTGCCCAAGGTTGTAGGCCCTTGGCTGCACTGGTTGAAACCGGGAAGCACTCGACTCCGCCATTTTCCCCTTCTCTGTTGCACTGGGTCCGGAGCGTACGGTCTGCTCCTGCCTTGGCTCTTGCTCAGCGCCCCCTTGGGTACAAAATCTTGCTATATGGCCTGGCTTGCCACAACTGTAACACGTCTGCGGTCCCTTAGAGCGTGACCCTCCGGACGTCCAATTACTTTTCTCGCCCGACTTATATGGGGAAGGCTTCTTCTTCCATCGGCTCCCTTCCGCCTTTCCATGGGACTGAGCAGGCTTCTTCTCCTCCCCCTGTTTGGGCGTGAAACCCTTGCGACGCTGGGATCGCTCCATGTCACTCTCCAAAATTCGGGCCGCCTCCACCAATTCGTTGAAACCCGCACGTTTCATCGATATGAGGGGTTGTCTTAGATTCTCCCTCAATCCATGATAGAAGAGGTTGTCCCTCTCTTCATCGTCTGTCATGGTCGTCCCTGCATAACGACCCAAGCGAGTAAATTCCTGGACATACTCATCCACTGACTTGTCTCGCTGCACCAGATGTAGAAACTGCCTCTGGAGGGCTAGCCTCGTTGATGCGGGAATGTACTTCTTCAGGAAGGCATTCCCAAATTCCTCGATGGACGGTGAGTGTCCTAGAAATTGCCGGCCACTGTGGCTCACCCACCATAACTTGGCATCTCCCTCCAACATAAAGGCTGCGAACTCTGCCTTTTTCTGATCTGGCGCCTCTGCCGCCCTCAGAAGCTCCTGAATTCTAGCCCACCAATCCTCTGCATCTGTGGGCGTGCTGATTCCCTTGAAGGTTGGAGGGTGGAAACTCAGAAAGTACTTCATTTGCCGGTCCCCATGCCCGACAACCACTCTCTCGGCCTGCGGCTCCGCCCGCCTGGCTTCCTCAACCGGCACGGTCGCTGCCGTGTCCGGGGTAGCAGAAGTTGCTACTTGAGCAACGGGAGCTGCTACTTGTGCTGTCGCTGCAGCTTGGGCCGCCACCATCGCTTCTGCAAGCATACGGCAGAAGTCGGCCGGTGTGACCCCCATCCCTAGCGGACCTTGCGCAGTCGCACTACTTTCCGAGAGCTCTTCTCTTGGCCTCGAGGTCCCAGCCTCGTTGCTTGCACTCTAAACACAAGCAAGAAAACGCAAATCAGTCTCTAATCGTAAGACTCGAACACAAGGACACTCATGGTCCCGCGATACTCCTATGTGGATAACTTCTTATACGCGACTCGACTTATACTTTCGACCGCAAAACTTCTCATTGGAACGCCAACCTCCCTCTGATACCAAATTGTAACACCTCCCTGTAAAGACCATATAATATGGGTTCGGCCGGGGCCCCACAACATACGGACGCCACAGCTTTAGTATTAAAAGATGATATAAAACTACCCAATCTCAAAACTCCAGACAAACACAGCAGAAACAGAAAACTAACAGACAGAAGTTATCCACTAACAGAAGAGTATCAAATGGCCTTAAGGCCTTACACAATATAAGTCCAAATATAAAAAGTGCCAAGCACCCCTAGGCAACCTCGGCATGCAAGCCGGACATAGTCAAACAACAACAGCAAAACAAGGAAAAGAAAATAGTCAAGCACAGCAACACTTCATGAGGCTTAGGGCTTTTCGCCCGGCGCGCTAGCTCCTGCATGTGATCCTTGCCCTGTAAGGATTTGAAGTAACGTGGGTCAGCAAAGGCTGACCTCTACTGTGTAACACACACATCTCCTCCCGGCCGTCCCTAACGGACCCCGGGGTACCACTCCACCTCCAAGTTAGCACTTCGTATACCAAAAGAGTATATATAATAAAGCGGTAAAACAGACTTGGATGTCTCATACAGCATACATGTTCTCTATGTTTGGTACAAAGTGAAAGGGGCCTACTATGCAACATGAATGCAACCCGGGTTTCACCCAAGGCACCCTAGCTCGTATGCATCTAGCACAACATCAAACACTGGGTACTTCCGTTTCCCCATTGGCTTAAAGCCGCAAACACAAGGGAACCACCATGTCCCTAACGGCACACACGCCGTCACACGGAACCTCGCAAAGGCCCCACCCGCACAAGGGTCATATACCCCGGGCTTGCCCGCACATTCTGACTTCGCACGTCAGGGTTCCGTCTCACACCGACCAATTCTAAGAAGCCTTGCTGGACCCCACCCGCTCATGGCCACATTGCCCGGGCTTGCCCTCCGCTCGACATTCTCGTCAGTCCCACACAAGGGGCTAGTCTCGCCGGGACACTTTCCCCACATGACTTGAGCGTCACGGGATAGCCAGCCGACCATGGAGACATAGCCGCGCCTTTGCACAGCACAAACAAAGGTTTCCCCACCCCAATCACCATTCGCACCGTATCTTTCCCGTGCTCCAAGGAAACCATCTACCGCAAGAAGCAGAGCTAGCCTTGTCCGGTTCCGACTACGAGTACTCACTCAATTAAAGGGGAAAACGCATACACATAACGGTGTATTGCCGCAACTGATTTCTACCGAAACCTCACATCTCGCTATGCAACATCACCGGGTCGGACTAACGGTCGCGACCACGGCTTCACCCACAATGCCTAATCCGCTAACGGAGCGGATCTCTAATGCAAAGCATGCCGGGATGAACATACTCAACCCGGAGGTTCCTCTTGAACCTAGGCTACACGAATCCCTCTCATTTGAGAGATTCGGTGCTCAAAATACGAAAGGAAGGGGATGCTATTCATGCATCCTAAATCCTAAAAACTGAGAGGAGAAGTGTCGTTACCTTCCATCCCCTCTTCCTAGCCATGGAGAAGATTTGCTCGGTTGAAAACCACCGCAACGCTCCCACCTTCGCGGATCTGAACTCCGCTCGCGAAACGGACCTCCGAAGCTTCGCCGGCGGCCGGATCTTGGCCTTCTTCCTCCTCCTTGCTCTCCCTTCTCTCTAGAATCAAGAGAGATAAAGATAGGAGAAAAGTGAGGGTTTCAAACCCTATTCCCGAGTTTAATCCCTCAGATCTAGCCCCCAGCCGTTGGATCTCATACCAAAGAAACGGATGGCCACGATTCGGCCTAAAATCACAAAAACTGGGCCGAACACGGGTTGCAACACGGCCGTGTGCCAGGCCGTGTTACCCATTCGCTGTCTGGACCGATTCGAAAACCAGCACACGGCCTTTGACACAGCCTCCGACACGCCCGTGTCGCCTTTGACACGCCCGTGTCGAGACCCGTGTCACGCCCCCCACCGACCAATTTTTCGAGTCAGAGAAGGACACGGCCAAAGACACGGCCAAAGACACGGCCTTCGACACGCCCGTGTCAGACCCGATACGGCCGTGTCGTGACCCGTGTCACGCCTAGCAGAATAAATCCTGCAAACAGCCCGAGAAGGACACGGCCAGGGACATGCCCGTGTCACTGGCCATGTTCTTGAGCTCGACGAACGTCGACCCTCAAAACGTCGACCACAAGCTCCGCGGTCGACCACGCCCTGACACTCCTGTGTCACGCCATTGACACGCCCGTATCGCCTGCTCCAAAACCCAAACTTGGCTAAAACGACGCCGCCGACTCCCCTTCCAAGTTTTGGGGTGTTACATATACTGCTTCTCAAAATTTAAAAGTCTATCAAATGGATGTTAAAAGTGCTTTTCTGAATAGAGAATTGAAAGAATAAGTCTATGTTGAACAACCACCAGGTTTTATCTCTCCAACTCAACCTTCTTTTGTTTATAGGTTGCATAAAGCTCTTTATGGTCTTAAGCAAGCTCCAAGAGCTTGGTATGAGACCCTATCTAGCTTCTTATTAGAACATAGATTATCTAGAGTAAACATTATCATGATAAAATATTGTTAGTACAAATATATGTAGATGATATTATATTTGGTTCTACTGATCCCAAACTATGCAAAAGGTTTTCCAACCTTATGCATTCAAAGTTTGAGATGAGTAGTATGGGTGAGCTCTCCTACTTCCTTAGTCTCCAAGTCAAGCAGGCACCTGATGGCATTTTCCTATCCCAATCCAAGTATGTTAATGAGCTGATCAAAAGGTTTGGGATGACTAGTGCCTCAGCTAAGAAAACACCCATGGCTGCCAATGCTGTGATTGATTCTGATGAACATGGGAAACCTGTTGATTAGAAATTATACAGGGCCATTGTTAGGTCCCTGTTATATCTCACAGCAAGTAGGCCAGATATAATGTTTGTCACATGTCTTTGTGCTAGGTTCCAGGTGAATCCTAAAGAATCCCACCTTATTTTATTAAAAGGGATTTTGAGATATATAAAAAGTTGCCCAAATCTAGGACTCTGGTATCCTACTGAGTTAGAATTTGAGTTGACTGGATACTCAGATGCTGACTTTGCTGGATGTAGAGTAGACAAGAAAAGTACCTCTAGAACATGTCAGTTCCTGGGTGCTAGGCTTGTCTCTTGGTTTGGTAAAAAGCCAACATCTGTGCCTACATCAACTACAAAATCTAACTACATAGCAGCTGGCAGTTGCTGTTCTCAGATGCTATGGATACAAAATCAGCTACTAGACTATGGAACCTACTTAAATAATTCAACTATATTTTGTGATAGTACTAGTGTTGTTTCTATAGCACAGAATCGAGTCCATCATTCTAGGACTAAGCATATAAATATAAGGCATCATTTCATTAGGGAGTGTGTAGACAAAAAGAAAATCAATCTCACCTTCATCCCTACCGATTTGCAAAGGGAAGATATTTTCACCAAACTCTTGGATGAAAAGAAACATCTATTCTTCATGAATCAGCTAGGTATGATTAATGGAGATGAGATTATTTGACTTTTTGTCTGAGCTTGATGATTTGTTGACAGAGCGTCAAATGGAGATCGACGATCTGCTAACGTCTCGTGAAGTTGAACGTCGAACGGAGATCGACGATCACTTCTTAGTGAAAAAATTATCATCGAACAGTGATCGACGATTTTTTTGGTTCAGAGAATTTATCGTCGAACTGAGATCAACGGTTTATTCCTTCTCTTCGATCTGAGGTTACCGAACTCATTGTATATTAAAATACTTCGCCAACCTTGGTTTTGAAGTCATTTTTAGTAGTTAATACGCTTGGCTAACCCCGTCTCTTCATTTTCTTAAACCTTATAAACTAGGGTTTAGATGGAAATAATCCCGCGCTTTCCATTTCCCTTATGCATTTGATCTTCGTTTTCTCTGCAAGAACTCTCCAATGGCAATTCCAGCAGCGATTGTGTCCAGCATGAAGTTCAATTCAGGCTTTGATATTGATTTGGATTCATTCAAGCATAGTGATCAGATGTTTCAGGACGTGTTGAAGCTATTTGATGCACTGATGTTACAGAAGCTTCTGACGACCAGGATGAAGTTACTAGTATCAAAAATTAAGAATGGGCTTATACCTCTTCTTCAGACGGACAGACGATGATAAAAACTATTTCTGGACAGGAGGTCCATCTAACCCCTATCGTTCTTACAAAAATTTTCGGCTTTATTAATGGAGAAGACAATATTGATTTGGATAAAGAGAATTTTGCTGTCATGCTTGCCAAAATTGGTCATGCTGAGGCAAACCCTAACAAGCTTCTGAAAAAGAACTTGTCTCCTCAATACAAGTTCTTGGCAGATATTGTAGGAAAAGTGCTGCTTTGGAAGCACACTACCCATGATAATATATCTAGCACCAGTTTCTTTTGATGAGTGCCTTAGTTAATCAGAAATCAGTGAATTGGGCTGAAGTGTTGTTTGAGTTGATCAGGAAGAAAGCAAACAAGAGAGAGGTCTCTCTTGGCAGAATTTTAGGGATTTTTTCTCACTGAAAAATGCCCTGAGTTGTTGACATCCCCAATAAAATTCATCAATGCTTCCAAGAGGCTGACCCCATCTCTCTTTGGAAAGTGGGAGAGGACTATCTCAAAGCCCTTCAGGGCTCCCTCCACCAATAGGGTTTTTGAGGACATAAGGACTGCTCTAGTCACTCCTCACCCTAGAGAAGATGAGCCAGAGATCCCTCCTTCCCTAGCTAGACCAACTTATCCTTTGCCACATCAACCAACTCCACCTCAAAGCCCTCCTCCAGGAACTCCTACTCCTTTGTCTCCTCTACCACATTATCTTGAAGAGATCCCCTCCATCAACATCTCTATCCAAACCTCACCAACTTTTGATCTTAATTTCTCTTCAAAAACTCCTTCACCAACTCATTCACCTTCTCATGAACCCTCACCTCATGTTTTCCCCCATCCAGTACAAGTGTCTATCCCTGAATCCACAACTCAATCTACCATCTCCAAAATCTGCACAGCTTGTGGTCATTCCACTTCCTCTCTTCCATCTACATCATCCTCTCCATCTGCTCTCATTGCCCTCCTCACCCCTACCATCAAAGCCATTGTAGAGGATGCCATTTCCCCTCTAATAGCTTCTCTTAATTCCATTGTTGCCTCTTTTTCTGGCCCTTCTTCATCTAGGGGCCTGTCAGCAGAAATTACTGCTACCAGGCAGGGGGAGATGTCCAGTGAAGAAGTCCCTCCTCCTCCAGCAGTTGTAACAGTAGAGGAAGACACAGGTTTGATAGTTGTAGATACATAAATTATAGATACAGTTTTGGCAGATACAGAGAATGCAGATATTGATATTCATGATGCAGAAGTTATTGCATTTTTGGAAGATGACATTGAAATCCCCGAAGAACCCTTGGACATTCTTCATAGAGATTGTTTCATCTCTCCAGCTTTTGAACTGACTTCAGTTCTAAGCTCTTTTGATCTTGTGTATAGAGATTATTCTCCCCCCGCTGCTTTTCAATTTTGTTCAGATATAATATGTTATACTGCTCCTGTGAGCAAAGATCTTTTACTTCAGCTTCTTTAGAGTTTTGCTCCTTCAGTGCCTGAGCTCTTGGCAGCTCCTGAGCCTGAGCCTTCTACAACTCCTTCTGCAGTTCCAGTGCCTGAGCTGATCAGTATGCTAGAGGTTGAGAGTCCAGTGCCCAAGGCCTTCTCTCCTCCAACCTATGCTTGTTCTACTTCTCCAATCCCAGACTTGGATGAAATTATGGTTGTTAATACAGCTGAAGAACTTTCAGTTATTAAAGAGATTGATGATTTGTATGATAATCCCCTAGGCACATCTGATAATGATTCAGATTCAGATTCAGACTCAGATCCAGATGTCAGCAAGAAGAAGAAAGTGACCAAGAAAAGAAAATCTCCAGTGAAGGAAGTGCCTAAGTCTAATCCTCAAGATGACATTCCTTACTTCATTAGGAACAATATTTCTCTCTCATCAACTACTCCTCACTGGATGAGATTTTCCAAGAATGAGATGAAGGCCCAAAAGAAAAGGAGAAAGACTGGCTCCTCTCCTGTCAAAGTTTTTAGGAAGGATCCATCTCCTCCTCCTCCTTCAGAAGGTGCTAGTGGAAATGTTGCTTCTAGAACTACTACCTCCTCCCATCAGCAGAATTCTTATGCTCCTCACTCTCACAGCAGACCATCCAGGTCTTATTCAAGGGGCTATTCAAGAAGGAGAGGTAGACAAAATTATCAGGCTGATAGAGAAGATATTTTAGATTCTAACAGGAGATTCAGAATTCCTGAAAAATTTAGTCAAGTCAGACCTCCTCTAAACCTTCATGACAGTCATTCTTAACATACAACAGCGGAAGCAAAATTCCAAGAACAATCAATCAAGTACGGGAAGTTTCAGAAGACCTCTCATGACTCTAAAGAAGAATCATCTCAGTATGAACCTAAGCTTGATCCTAACTTTAGGATGGCTAGGTTTCATGAGTTAATTAGTCTCTCCCAAATAAACAAAGCTAAAAAAGAAGGAACTGATCCCTCTTAATTCTCGACTATGTCTAAGTATAGGGAGAAAGAGCTGGAACAATTTGATTTTGATAAGAATATCTATGATGTTAATGCTTATATGCAGGTACATCCTGAGGCAGTTGTTTCCAGAGCAGCTACAATTAAAGTTCTGGGTGAAGCAGACTTGAAAATGATAAGACAACAAGCAGTAGATCCAAAAAGAAGAATTGAATTTACTAAGCCAGCTTCAGACAAGTCTTAGTAACTATTTTCTTTTTGTATCTGTATTTATCTTTGTAAAAATCTATTGAACTTTTCTTATATTTCATGATAGATATAGTTTTTTAGTTTTCCTGTTGTTTTCTTTTATTGTTGTTTAGTGACCTCACCTAAATAGGGGGAGATTGTTGGATCCCTAGTTTGGATTTGGGCTAGGTTCACTAATCTAGGCTAAGTTAGACCCACATTGTATAGCTAGGGTCTAGTCTAGTGTCTTAGGTGTCAGCCAGGTCATCAACATAGTGAGACAAGACCAAGACATCAGAGACTTAGAAGACAGCTAAGAGTGAATAATGTAGAAATTTTTCTAAGTAAAAAGTCATTCGACGATCTCTGAAGAGAGATCGACGATCTTTGTTATGCGCTCGACGATCTCAGAATTAAATATCTAAATGCTGAGATCGACGATTGCTGAACTCAGGTCGACGATCTTTGATCTACTTTCAGGATTGAGATCAATGTTCAACTATCTCAGTTCGACGATCGTGAAGCCTAGTTTGGAAAGCAGATTTTCAGTTCAACGATCACAGGGCTCAGCTCGACGATGAGGATGTTTGAGCTCGATAATCTCAGGACAAGATCGACGATTTCTGCCAGATCAACATTTTATTCCCTGCAGTTATTATTTTCCTTATTGACTATTTATTATTTTTCTTATATGACTCTGAGTGATTAATTCATATATTCACTGAATATAATCGTTCTTGGCAAGCATTAATTGCTAGTTTTCAAAGATTTATTATACAGCTTTTCTCGAGAAAGTTAAGGAAATGAGTTAATTCTCTTATAGCCATTGCACAAGTTCCCGTGATTCCGGCAGTCAATCAATGTGGACCATTTCAAATTCAGTTTGGAATTATTCAAAGGAAAGGGACTTAGAGAATAAAATAACTAGAGAATTATTATTCAGTACAATCTCTTGATGCAGTCGACAGACTTTTGAAAAAGAAATCTCAAGGCTGTAAGAAAAAGAGGAAGAACAGTTCTCAGTTTCAAGAACAAGAATTCATTTAGGAAGCTTATGGAGACAATTATCCTCAATCAGTCTCAGCTTTCTGGATTTCAAGTCCTACACCCTGTACAAGGCTCTGATCTCCTGAACCTTTCAAATCACAGGACAAGCCTTGACTCTATCAGGATCACTCTCAAGTCTTCTCTCATTTGCTTGAGAAAAGAGAAGACAACTCAACTTTTTCCTTCCCCCCTCTATGTAAAGGGTTTTTACTCCCTTCAAAAGCAATTCCTGGTTGTGAGGTCACCTGATCAAAAGACTTCAAGTTGGTTTTACGACACCTGATCAAAAGCCAGAAGGGTTGCAATATCTCCATTGAAATAGATATTATTTGGTGGCAGTCACCTGATACAAAACCTGAGAGTGATTCCTGCCAGGGTGAAAGAAGAGTGGATGTACCCAGATTTAGGGAACCACTATAATTTCTTGTGTCGTATGGTTGCACCTTTTCTTATTGCTCTTGCTAATTCCTGTGATATTTAGAATAGTTCTCTAGTTTTCCTTCTGCTTTAATATTTATTGGTATCACCTATTTTTGTACTCTGATAGAATAGTTTAAAATAGCCTAAAGTTTTTTAAACACTCTATTCACCCCCCCCCCCCCCTCTAGAGTAGATCTGAATAACTCCCTCCTTTCAGATTTATTCAAAAGTGTTTTTGCAGGTGGCTTCTTGAGATTCAGCTATCTTTAGTTCCAATAATTCAGTATTTTGGGCATAGTCTTTCTCGACCAACTCCCTCTTAACTATTGCATTATCTATAATAACAAGGTCCTGGTGACCTTCTTCTTCCACAACTTTTAATAGACGGTAAATTCCTTCTGTGTCTCCCCATCAAGCCGATATTTTACCATATAAAGCATAACTCCTACTTCTTTGTTAGGGGAAAAATATCTACTAGCAGCAAGATATATTATATTTCCAAAACAAATAAATTTGATGAATATGCAAGGACATGCAACTTGAAAGAAGTTAGGCATGAAAATCACTCTAGATTTAACATGCCCAATTCAATTTTAAAGATATTGATTTTTTTCTTCATCTAGAGGCTTAGTAAAGATATCTACCACTTGTTTGTCAGTGAGGACAAACTTGAGACATATATCTATTTTCTCAACATGCTCTCTAATGAAGTGATACCTGATCTTAATATGCTTGGTCTAGTTATATGACATAGGATTTTTGGTAATTAGGATGACACTAAATAAATCACAAAATAAAGGAGATCTACTTATCTATATGTTGTAATCCTATATTGATGTTGTATCTAAAGTAGTTGAGCAGAGCAGCTTCCAACAGAGATATACTCTGATTCTACTATTGAGAAAGTCATACTTGTTTACTTTTTGTTGCTCCGGGAAATTAGTCTTCTCCCTAGGAATTGGTATATTCCTTAAGTACTTTTCCCATCTTTCTTACACCATGTAAATTTTGCATCTGAAAAACCTGTTAGCTCAAAATCATTACTCTTAGGGAATAATAATCTAAGATTTGGTATACCCTTAAGATATCTTAGAATTCTCTTAATAGAGGAATAGTGAAATTCCTTAGGGTTCACTTGATATCCAACACAAACACATGTAGAAAACATAATGTCTGGTCTACTGGCAGTTAAATAGAGCATGAATCTAATTATATATTGTACATGGTTTCATTAAAAGGTTTCCCTTTTTCATCATTGTCCAGTGATATATTGGAGCTCATTGGAGTTCTCATAGAGGTTGCACTCTCCATTCTAAACTTCTTAATGATCTCTTTTGTGAACTTTGGCCAAGAGATGAAGAGTCCTTCCTCAGATTATTTCAATTGGATACCCAAGAAGTATTTCAGCTCCCACATGATGCTCATTTCAAATTTTCCTTGTGTAAGGTTAAAAAACCTTTTATAAAATTATTATCTGTAGACCCAAAGATGATGTCATTTACATAGAATTGCACCAACAAAATCTTGGCTTTTATTTACCTTTGAAATAATATATTATCTATCTTTCCCTTTAAAATCTTATTTTCATGAAAAAGTTAGACATGATCTCATACCAGGCTCTAAGTGTCTATTTGAGACCATACAATGCTTTCCTTAAATAATAAAAATGGTTATGGTGAGATAAATTAATAATATTTGGAGGTTGTTCTGCATATACTTTCCCTTTTAAATCTCCATTGAGGAAGACAGACTTTACATTCAATTAATATACTTTGAATTCTTTATGAGATGTATATGCTAGAAACAACCATATTGCCTCTAATCTGACCACTGGTGCAAAAGTTTGATTAAAGTCAATCTCTTCTTCTTCTCTATATCCCTTTACAACCAGCTTTGTTTTATTCTTGATGACAACCTCTTGTTCATCTAGGTTATTTCTGAACACCCACTTTGTCCAAGTGATATTTGTTGGATCATGCGGCGCCCTTAGGGGGGGGTGAATAAAAGTTTGCTAATTTTTCTTAAACCAAACAAACTTTACTTAATGAATAAAATAATCCAATTAAGAAATGAAGACTAGTTTTTCATAAGCAAACTTAACTACTCAGAAATGTATACCAATAATAATAATAATGATATATTTCAAATGTGATAAATCTTAATACAAAGTATATCTATAAGGCTAAAGACAAAGGCTTATGAAACAAACAACTTAATTATGTTTTTGTCAGTCCTTCTGCCAAGAACCGACAGTCTAAAGCGTATCTCTTCCTAGACCTTGCTTCTAGCCTCCACTAGATCTACCACAATTAGACGTTGCACACAAGACAACGATTTCTCCCTAAGTCGCACAAGAACTTGGAGGCCATGCACAAGGCGGACATTTTCCCCTAAGCCACACAAGGACTTAGATGCCATGCACAAGGCGACGATTTTCCCTCTCAATTACAACACGAAAACAATAGAAATAAGAACAAAACAAATTGAAACTTTAGACTTGAAACTCCCTTCAAACAATGCGCTGAAGATGCCGACGAATCCTTGCCAGGGTGGCTTTAAATGCAGCGAACGTGCCATCAATCTTTTGCGCTTTGGCCTTCTTGAGAGTAAGGAGTTAATCTGAAATCTGGAGCTCTCTAAATCTTCTAAACAGGAAGGTACTCTCCAGGTAATAAAATTCGTGTTCCCCACATAAAATGAATAAGCTTTTATACTTTGTTGATATCGCCTAGCAACACTGAGTATCACCACCTGGCGATATCGGTAATTGCTGCCACGTGTCCCACGAACTCCTCATTTTCGCATCGCAGATCTGTTGATCATTGAATGTGCACTATTGCTTGGCGATACTTGGTATCGCCACCTGGCGATAGAGATAACGGTTGCCACGTGACCCACGAACTCCTGATTTTTGCATTGCAGATTAGTCGAATGTGATTTGTCGAGCGTTGAAAGCATATTCATCGAGCGTCGCTGTCGCCTGTCGCTGATACTCAATATCGCTTGGTGATATCATTCGTCGACGTCATTCATCGAGCGCGAGTCATCGATCATTGAACGCAGAGTAATCGAGCGTGATTCGTCGATTGTTGCTTTCGCCTGTCGAAGATACTCAATATTGCCTGACGATAGCTCCTAGGCTAAGTTCTGACCCAATTCAACACCAAAAATACATTAGAGCTAGACCTGTGATATCTGCACATCAAAAAACACCCAAAGATCAAATACAAACAAGATTTGTTATTAGCAAACCAGGAAGCGTGGAATGTATGCTCCAACAATCTCCCCCTTTTGATAATAACAAATCCACTAAGAAAGAAGTCATGAATGTTATATGAAGTGTTGGAAACTATGAGTATTAATACTAAGCATTTGTACGTGCACAAATTTCTCTAGGATGAAACACTCCCCCTACAGGTGTACTCCCCCTAAATCTAAGCATATTGAAAGATTTTGCTTTATTATTTTCGAATGATTTCCTTTGAAAGATCTCCCCCTTTGGTATTATCAAAAGAGAGAGCGGAGTGGTGCGGAAGCTAAAGAAAAGAAAAAACACAAAATAGTATCAGAGATAGTATATGGGAGCAATGTATAGTAAAGAAAGAAATGAGTAAACACTAACATTCGTAATGTTCATCCAGTGATATCACAGATACATACACTAGTGAAGAATATGTTGGAAAAAGTTTCAGTCCAATTCTCATAAGAAGAACTTTTAGAGAAGATAATGTTGTGTACATGTGATATATTAATGGAAAACACATATGCAAACCCTTACAAATACATGAACACGGGGAATGTAAAGAAAATAACATAGAGTTGGACATGATTAGCGGTGCTTGTACCTAAGACTGCAGAGCACACAAAAAACTATCCAGATAGAGACTTTCACAAGACACTTTACAATTCTTTCAAGGGTTCTCAACCTCAAAATGCTTATTAAGAATTATCAGGAGGGTAAGTAGTGCTTGGTGGAGATTCCTTGTCAGCCCTTTTTTTATTTGTATTTTGAAACTCATCACCAAAGGTGTGCACTTTGTGTGACCATTTTGTATTTCTTTTTTTTTTTGGTTTTTGTATGTTTGGCTTGACAAAGGAGCCTGAATTCACTTGTGAGAGCATAAAGGATTATCAAATATGAGCGATGCAGTCTAGAAACTAGGATAAAGCATTAGCAAGAGCATGCAATTCTAGCGATTATGTAAAGCATTCACAATTCATATATGCAGTAAGGTTAACCCAATGAATATTTGCATAAACGTGGGTGAAAGAAACATTATCATAACTAAAAGATTTCTCATAGTTAGAGGCATGCTAAAACAATTTCACGAATTTAAAAGCACTAACACGAAAGTATGTATAAAAAGATATACAAAGGTTGAACCATTGAACTATGTTATTGGGGACCCAAAAGTAAGCAATATACATTAAACCATGCTTAATCCTGAGAAATGGAGGAAAATTGGCGTAATAGGGAATTTTCACTGTTGTCTAGCTATACTGGATATCGCCGATCGGCGACAGCACGAAAATACAAAAAGATTTGCATTAGGTCAAAAGCAGCAATTCCAATAGATTTTTCTGAAAACTGGACGCGGAAGTCGAAGTTGACGATAACGACAACCTTGGCTTAAGATAAGGGTCTTGGATTTTTGTTTTGATTCCTTAGAATTTTGGGATCTAAATGTTTGTAGAGTTTTTCACTGAACTCTTGATGAGGAATTTTCCAAGTTTTGAAGGTGGATTGATCATGGTTAGTGTTTTTGTGAAAGACTTGCAATTTATGAAGGCATAGACTAGATATCTAAGTTAGTAGGGAAAACTTTTCTTATGTTTAGGTATTTGGAAATCCTAAACTTAGATCTAATGTTCATGAGGTATGGTTTTATGGTTTGAGGAAGATGATGAATAATGTTGTTAGGAACATTTTTTTAAGTAATCATAAGAGAATTTTGTTAAAAAAAATTGTTAGAATTGCAGATCTGGTATCTGAAGGAATGTAAAACCCAGATCTCTAGTCAGAATTTGAGCTAGGCCAATTTTCGCTATCGCCCGGCGATAGTGGGTGTCGCCGAAAGGAGATACCAAAAACTTGGTTTCCTTTTCTTAAAAAAAATCTCTTTTATTTGCAGCAATGGCTTCCAGTTCGAAAGCCCACCAAAGCACAGGCAGTGACTCATATTACTCCTACCAAACGTTTCTTGGGATGGAGAATGCTAATATAGGGATTGGATGGGTGATCGAATTCGATCCTGCCCATCATGCACACATCCATGACTTGTTAGCAATGGCCAGAATAATGTCTATCATTATCCCGGATGCATTTTCATCTGTATTAATTAGGGAGTTCTATAATTATCTCAAAGATCTGCGGTTCATGGAACTAAATGGTGGAGTACGATCAAGGATATAAGGTCAACCAGTGGAGATTACCCATTACGATCTTAGAGAGGAATTTGGGTTGATAGAACATGAAAATACCATGGACGTAGTAGAGAATTATCGGAAGGATAGAGATTGACACTCTTGAATTTGGTTTTGCATGAAAATTCCATGAAAACGCTTATTCAATCTATGGCCACTCTCACGGAGGATGCACGACTAGTGCAAGATATAATAAGGCACACTATTTTGCTCAAGTTTGGTGATACACGAAAGATAACGGCTCAATTAAGCTATATCACATACATGATTTTGGAGAGGGATCCGTTTGATATGGCGGGCATTATCCTGTCGATAATACGCTATGCATTTAGGCTAAAGAGTCTTACTTGGAAGAAATTAAACACACTACCACTTGGAGCTATCATCCAACTCATTTTATATAAGAAATACACTTGGATTGACACGGACTTGTACTTCAACGACTGTATGCCCTATATATTTTCTATGAGTGGAACACCTTCCATTGGCCGATCAACACGAGGAGGGTCAACAAGGAGTAGCGAACTTGTGTCCACTATCGGTAACCCGCCAATTCCAAGAGGTGGATCGTTACGAGAAGGGTTGGATGACTTGCGAGAGTCGTTCGAAGAACATAAGAGGGAGGTGAAGAAAAGCTTTCTGGGAGTTCAGAAATTATTTAAATTTCTGACTAAAAACCTCAAATTAAAGCCCACTCCAGCAAAAACAGCAGAATGGGAGAATCCAGTCATGGAGCCTCCTCGAACATCTACTCGCCGACCATGCCGGACGAGGAGCAGTGAGCACAATTTAGTTGATGATCAAGGGGACACAAGTGCAAGTGACAGCAGGAGTTTCTGAAGTTTTTCGGGTTGATAATAAAAGTTTACGCTATCGCCCAGCGATAGTCATTGTTGTCGGCGACAGTGAAGTTTTTAAATTTTCACTTTATTGTCTAAAAATTTTGAGCTGTAATTTTTATGGGACTCATAACCGTTATAGTTTATGTAATTTAATTATTTTAATTATCATGTTCTAGTAACTGTAAGTTTTATTCTTGTTTTGCTTATTATCTCGATTCATTAGCTTGTAATGTCTAGAATTCCTAGTTCTAATCTTAATAATGAAAAACGGGAATCTGGAAGTGGTTTTGTGAAAATATCGGCAAGTTATGAATCGGTGCTTATAAAACTGACTTTGATCATGTTTTGCTTAATGTGGTCTCTAATGATGTGATGTCATACATCAATGTGTTTGGACCTAGAATGATGAACTGGATTATATGTTAAGTCAGTTGCACTCTTATTATCACATTTTAATTCAATTGTTTCATGAATAATTTCAAAGTCTTCTAAAGTTTACTTCATCCAAAGAGCTTGTGCACAGCAACTACCTAGTGCAATGTACTCGGCCTTAGTGGTGGATATGGCAACAGAATTCTGTTTCTTACTCGAGCATGAGATTAGTGACGGGCCTAGTAAGTGACAAGTGACACTCGTGATTTTACGGTCTAACGAACAGCCAGCATAATAAGAATCAGAAAATCCATATAAATAAAGGTATCGTTATGAGGATACCACAAACCTAACTTAGATGTGCCAATAAGATATCTAAAAATACGTTTAACTACTTTTAAATGAGATTATTTGGGATCAGCTTGAAATCTAGCACATAAACATACAATAAACATAATATCTAGTCTGGATGCAGTCAAATATAGCAGTGATCCTATCATTCCTCTATATAATGTTTGATCTATAGAAATACCACTTTCATCCTTTCCTAATTTCAATGAGACACTCATGGGGATATTTGCTTATTTTATATTTTCAAATCCAAATCTTTTTAACACATCATGAATATATTTAGTTTGACATATAAATATTCCATCAAGCTTTTGAGTAATTTAAAAACCAAGAAAATAAGTGAGTTCACCAACCATGCTCATTTCAAATTCATTTTTCATAATTTTTATAACATTATCACACAACTTTTCATTAGTGGATCCAAAAATAATATCATCAGCGTATATTTTCAAAACTATAATGTCATCATGAACATGTTTAATAAATAGAGTACAATCAGCACTACCCATTTTGTAATCATTCTTTAATAAATAAACAGTCAATCTATCATACCATGCTCGGGGTGCTTGTTTCAAACCATAAAGGGCTTTTTCTAATTTAAAAACATGATCAGGAAATTTAACATTAACAAAGCCTGGAGGTTGTTCTACATAAACCTCTTCCTTAATATACACATTAAGAAAAGCAGTTTTAACATCCATTTGAAATAGTTTAAACCTTTAAAGCTAGCAAAGGCAAGAAATATTCTAACTACTTCTAAACATGTTACGGGTGCAAAGGTTTCATCAAAATCTCTTCCTTTAATTTGTGAATAACCTTTTGCTACGAGTCCAGCTTTGTTCCTAGTGACCCTAGATTCACTATCTAGTTTATTCTTAAAGATCCACTTAACACCTACAACAGGATGATTTGATGGTCTTTATACTAATTTCCAAACCTTATTACGTTCAAATTGGTTAAGCTCGGCATTCATAGCTAAAAACCAAGAATTGTCATTTAGAGCGGTTTCAAACTTTTAGGTTCTATATTAGAAATAAAGCACATATTAGAGAATAAATCATGAACCGATGAACAAGTACTTACCCCTCTTGACGGTTCTCCAATAACCAAATCTTGTGGATGATCTTTTGAAAATCTTAGTTCACTTGGAGGCACATATTCTTGCACTTTTTCGTCTTCTTATTCGTCTCCTTTCTCTTCTTCTTTTTCTCCAAGGATTTCGTCATCATCTGACCTTTGTAGAGAGAAGGGCTCTTCATCTTTACCTGTATTATTAGTTTCTACACAAGGGAAAAACTCATCAAATTTAACATGAACAGATTCTTCAACCATTTCAGTCCTTTTATTGTAAACTCTATAAGCCTTACTCGTTGAAGAATAGCCAATAAAAATGCCTTCATCACACTTTTCATCAAACTTGCCTAAATTATCCTTAGTGTTCAAAATAAAACATTTACAACCAAAAATTTTAAAATAAGACACATTCAGTTTCTTTTTAAAATATAACTCATAAGGTGTTAATTTCAAGAAAGGTCGAAGCATAACACGATTAATAACATAACAAGTACTACTAATGGATTTGGCCCAAAATGATCTAGGTAATTTGTATTCAGATAGCATTGTGCGAGCTAGTTCTTGCAAAGTTCTATTTTTCCTCTCTACCACACCATTTTGTTGCGGTTTGCGAGGAGCGGAAAATTCATGTTTAACACCTAACTCATTACAAAAGGATACAAACTTTTAATTATCAAACTCACCTCCATGATCTGAACGAATGCATTTTATTTTTAACTCTAGTTTATTTTGAACACGAATACATAATTTGGACAATTCTAAAAATGCATCAGATTTAGATGTTAAGAAAATTGTCCAATATAAACGAGAATAATCATCAATCAAAACAAAAGTGTATTTTCTACCACCTAGACTTAGTGTATTAACAGGACCAAACAAATCCATATGAATCAACTATAAAGGCCTAGTGGTGGAAACAACATTTTTGCTCTTAAATGAAGATTTTGAAAATTTTCCTTTTTGACATGGTGAACATAAAGATGATTGATTTTCATGAAAAAAAGGCAAACCTTTAACTAGTTTATTTTGAGACAATTTTACAATTAGCTTGGAACTAGAATGTCCAAGACGCCTATGCCACAAATCTAATTCATCATTTTTAGAAATAAAACATTTTAGAGAAGAATGTGACAAATCATTAAATTTAATCATGTAAACATTTTGAAATCTAGGAGCAGTAAGAACCGTATAATTTTTTTGGAATCAATAATTTTGTATAAGTTTGAAGATGAATCAAATAAGACATTTAAGCCAACATCACATAATTGACTTATAGATATTATATTATGCTTCAAACCTTTAACATACAAAACATTTGAGATAGTAAATGATTTGTTACCTACTACTCCAATATCGATGATCTTTCCTTTTCCGTTATCACCAAACATAACTACTCCTCCTTTCTTCCTCTTTAGGCTAAGGAACTTTGATTTGTTGCCCGACAAGTGCTTAGAACACCCTGAGTCCAAGTACCACATGTCTTCTTTGTCCTTAGCCTTCCAACATACCTAGAAAGAGGATGAGAGTAAATATCTGGTTACCCAAGTGGTTCCTCCCATAGTATAGGTAGAAGTCTTAGGTACCCAAATTTGTTTAACAGAATAATGTCCCGTCTTCTTACAAGTGTGTGTTGTGTGACCAAACTTATTACATTTGGCACACTTGATGAAAGAAGTCGACGGGTTTTTCAAAATAATTTTTGAACTTTTGCTGGGAGCTACTGTGACAGTAGATTTATTATTTTTAGTTTGAAAAAAATGATTTTATGGACTTTTCCTTATCGCTGGTGACAGTGGTTGTCGTCGGGCAATAGTGCCCTGGTGAGTACTCAAGTCCGAATTTTGCAGAACCATAGTACTGATTTGCCAAAATCATATTTAGCGATTTTTGTCCCATTCCAAACTTGTTAGTGGCCATTTCTAAATCATGAACTCTTCCTCTCAATGCAGTGTTTTCAGCAACTACGGCACCGCATCGGTTTGTGAAGGACTTTTTACTGCCTTCTACTTGAGATTGAGAAAGTTTTAGAAATTTCTCTAAGGCCTCTTTCTCTCTTGTAAGATATTCAACCCGAGATTGAGACTTAGAGAGATCTTTCTTAAGTTCTAGTATCATTGTCGAAGAGGGACAATCCTCTTGACAAGTTGCTTTCTCCTTCCCAAGTACTTTTACCTCATTTTTTAATATTTTATTTTCCTTTACTAAAAGTTTATTTTCAGATTTGATTAACTGAATTTCATCTAGTTTTTTATCTAAATATTTGCAGGTTCTTAAAAATTCAGAATATAAATCGTCATAAGTTTTATGAGTTACCTTAGTGTCGCTCTGGACACTGCTCTCGTCATCATGTGATGAAATGCTCTTGCACATCAAGCATATGTTGTCCTCCTCTTTAGTTTCTGAACCTGAACTCCTTGACTCCTCAGAAGTGGCATCATCCCACGTTTCCTCCTTCAGAACTTTCTTCTTATCTTTCTTTTTTTGCCGCTTCTTCTTCAGCTCTTTCAGATACTTTGGGCACTTGCTCTTTATGTGGCCAATTCTCCTGCAGTGATAGCACTCAGGTGGTGGTCTTTCTTCATCATCCTCTCCATTAGCTTGGGATTTTCCTTTCCTAACCCAGATTCTTGCTTCTTGAAAAATTTCCTGAAAGAATTTCTTCTTTCAGGATTTCTCATGAACTTCCTGAATTTCTTCACAAACAGGCTCTCTTCATCTCCATCGTCACTCTCATCGGACTCACTTTGCTCTTCCTTCTTGGACTTTAATGTCAAAGCTTTCTTTCTTGGCTCCAATCTATACTCTTATTGTTGAATCCTCAACTCTACTTCGTGGGTTTTCAGATTGCCAATCAGATTCTCAATTTGGAGAGATTTTAGATTGTGTGACTCCGAGATGGTAGTTACCTTTGGATTAAACTTCGGGGGAAGTGATCTAAGTATTTTTCTCACTAAATATTCATTTGAGAAACTCTTTCCTAGAATCCTTGTGTCGTTCACTATCTTGCTGAACCTTGTGTACATGGAGTCTACATGCACATCAACCTCCATCTTGAACTTCTCAAATTCTGATTCTAATTGGAAAAGCTTCGAGTCTTTTACTTGTGATGTACCTTCATAAGTAACTTCAAAGAGATTCATTATATCGCAGTGTCACATGCACAAACACGATTAAATTCAGTCCTATCAAATGTACAAAATAAGGCATTCATTGCCTTAGCATTATTTTTACAGCGAAGCTTATCAGCTTTATCCCATTTATCCTTGGGTTTTTCCATTGTGACACTTCCTACTACAGTTATAGGAGAAGTGTAGCACGTTTCTACCATGCCCCAAACATCGATATCTAGTGTTATTAGAAAGCATTGCATTCGAGCTTTCCAATAGTTGTAGTCTGTGCCCGTGAATAAGGGAGGTCTACTTATACCTTGCCCCTTAGAAAATGCATGAGTGTTTTGCGCCATTACTCCCGGTGGTGAAACTGATTTCGGTGTAACCTGCTCTGATACCAAGTGTTTGATCGTGTGGCGCCCTTACATGGGGGGTTAATAAGGGTTTGCTAATTTTTCTTAAACCAAACAAACTTTACTTGATAAATAAAACAGTGCAATTAAGAAATGAAGACTAGTTTTTCATAAGAAAACTTAACTACTCATAAATGTATACCAATAATAACAATAATGATATATTTCAAATGTGATAAATCTGAATACAAAGTTTATCTATAGAGCTAGAGACAATGGCTTATGAAACAAATAACTTACATATGTTTTCGCCGGTCCTTCTATCAAGAATCGGCGGGCTAAAGCATATCTCTTCCTTGACCTTGCTTCTAGCCTCCCCTAGATCTACCACAATCTAGACACTGCACACAAGGCAAAGATTTCTCCCTAAGTCACACAAGAACTTGGATGCCACGAATAAGGCAACAATTTTCCCCTAAGCCACACAAGAACTTAGATGCAACACACAAAGCGACAATTTCCCCTCTCGATTATAACAAGAAAATAATAGAAACAAGAACAAAACAAATTGAAACTTTATACTTGAAACTCCATTCAAACAATATGCTGAAGATACCGACGAATCCTTGTCAGGGTGGCTTTGAATGTTGCGAACGTGCCGTCATTTTTTTGTTCTTTGGCCTTCTTAAGAATAAGGAGTAAATCTGAAATCTGGAGCTCTTTGAATCTTCTAAATAGGAAGGCACTCTCTAGGTAATAAAATTCGTGTTCCCCACAGAAAATGAACTAGCTTTTATACTTTGTCGATATCGCTTGGCGACACTGGGTATCACCATTTGGCGATATTAGTAACTACTGCCACTTGTCCCACGAATTCCTCATTTTTGCATTGCAGATCCGTCGATTGTCAAACGGGCAATGTCGCCTGGCGACACTGGGTATCACCACCTGGCGATAGCGATAACGGTTGCTACGTAGCCCACGAACTCCTAATTTTTGCATTGCAGATTAGTCGAACGTGATTCGTTGAGCGTCAAATGCAGATTCGTCGAGCGTCATTATCGCCTATCGGCGATACTCAATATCGCTCGGCGATATCATTCGTCGAATGGCATTCGTCGAGCGCGAATCATTGATCGTTGAACGTAGAGTCATCGAGCGTGATTCATCGATTGTAAGTGATACTTAATATCGCCTGGCGATAGCTCCTAGGCTCAATTTTGACCCGATTCAACACCCAAAAGACATTAGATCTAGACCTGTGATATCTGCACATCAAAAACACCCAAAGATCAAATATAAACAAGATTTTTTATTAGCAAACCAGGAAGCGTGGAACGGATGCTCCAACAATATTATGGTCATGAGGCCTTGGGACAAGCTTCCAGGATTTAATCTTTTGAACTGGTTCAATTTCTCTTACATAGTCAAGATCTAAGATAGATTAGAGTTGGCTTTTTCAAACTTCTTTGGCTCTACTTGAGAAAGAAAGCTCAGGTGCGGGACTTCATTCATTGCGTTTCTCCTAGTTTGAACTCCTTGACCTAAGTAACCAATTATCTAATTTTTTGGGAGATCTCTTAGATGTCTTATTGTTGTTGGCAATCTTCTAGTATTCTCTTATGGTTTAGGTTCAGCTTGAGGTTGATCCTGTTGTGTCCATTCAACAACTTCTTGTACATCTTCTATTGGAAAGATTCCATCTCTAATAAGTTCATCTGGTGAAGTTATTTCACTTTCCTCTTGCTAGTGATTAATGGACACCTTTTTCAGCCATTGCTCGATACCTACAACACTAGAAGAATTAGGCTAGCCTTTATAGATCAGACTGGTCTCATTAAATACAACATAAATAGATTCCTCTACTGCAAGAGTCTTTTTATTAAATATCCGGTATGCTTTTCTATGGGAGCTATATCCAAGAAAAATACCCTCAAATGCCTTTTCAACAAACTAAGTCAGATAGTGTTTCCCATTATTTAACACATATGGCTTACTTACAAAGATCTTGAAGTAGGCTAAGGTTGGTTTTCTTCCTTTCACAAGCTCATAAGGAGTCTTGTTGTGATTCTTGTTGATTAAAGCCCTATTTTGAACATAGCAAGCTGTGTTAATAGCCTTAGCCTAGAAGTATTCTAGAAGTGAGGAATCACTCAACATAGTTCTACTAGCTTCAATAAGGGTTCTATTGCTTCTCTCTACAACTCCATTTTGTTGAGGAGTTTTAAGAGAAAAACTTCAGAAAGATACCTTGGATTTAACACAACTTGGTCATGGATCCTGACTAAAATTTAGTTCCATGATCACATCTGATCTTGATAATAGAGCTACCCATTTCATTCTAGATTTGTTTGACGAAGGTTGTGAATATTTCTAGGTCATCTGACATTTGTTTAAGAAATAGCACCCATGTGAACCTAGTGAAATCATTAATAATCACAAAAGTATAGACTTTTCCTCCTAAGATGTGAATTGACATAGGACCAAATAGATCTATATACAGTAATTATAAATATCTAGTGAGGTCCTTAACCCTAATGGGTTTGAATGAGGCCTTTATTTGCTTGACCATTTGGCCTACATTGCAAGGGCTTTCCTAAAAACACTTTTACTTTGGTCAATCTCTAGCTAAGTTTTCTGATAAGAGCTTATTTAGAGTCTTATAGTGGATGTGATCCAACCTCTTATATCTATGCACACTGAAAGATGCTCTATTCTCAGCCACAAGACATTTAGAAGAATCTGAGCTAGCATATAAGAAATTTAAGCAATAAATATTTTGACTCCTGGTGCTAGTTAATATGATCTATTTAGATTTATTAATTATACACTCATTCTTGTGGAAAATAATCACATAACCAAGATCACGTGGCTGACTTATGCTGATCATATTGTGTTGTAATCCTTCTACATAAGTTATCTTTGTGATGATGACTATGCCATTGGAGATATTACCATAACCTTTAGTCCTTCCTCTGTCAGATCGTCTAAAAATGACTTTCAGTCCATCTTGTACTAAGGAATAATCTTTCAACAGACTTCTTATTCCAGTTATGTGCTTGGAATATCCACTGTCCAAGTACAAGATAGGGGTTTGATTGGTCTTTGGACATTCTTATAATAACATTTATTTCTTATTAGGCACTCAAATCTTATTAGGTCCTAGATTTTAGTTAGCAATGAAAACCTGCTTCAATTTTTGACCAGTCATATGTGCATTATGGAATAATTCAAGCTTGAATATTGACTTGGCAATGTTTGCCCTTGAAATAGTTGGGTTGAACCAACAATCAATGGCAAAGTGACCAATTTTTCCATAACAACAACATTCATACCTGTTGTATCTCCTTTTGGGGCTCACGATAGGAATTGAATTACTCATCTTATAACTAGAAGGGTATCTGAAGGATACTGCATGTGAATCTTTGCATGGAATATGGTGGTGTGTTGGGTGAGACTTAGGTTGCACAGCCACTGCCACTGCCTTGCCCTTTCTGGCAGTTCTCCATTCAAAGCCTTTTTCTTTTCCCTTGGTGTTGGTGTTGGCACCAAATACAAAGGGGCCATGATTCTTTAATTCAATTCCCTCATTCTTCTAGTGTCTATAAACACTTTCCTATTCATAGTTGTTTGATGTTAGATGAACCTTTTAAAAAATAGTAGGTTGTATGGGTGTCTTTCCTTTGGCATTTGTCTTATTTCCTCTCTTTCTCTTATACCCTACACCTCTTATTTATGATATAAAGAAGATGATAATGATTGGAAGGATTTCCTATGGCTTAGAGAATTTAGTTACCAGCTTCCTCTCCTTGAGGACCTCCCTTTACAATTTCTTGATGGTTCTTTCTTTTTGAACCAACATGTCAGCTTGATCATCTATGATTTTATTAAACTCAATTATCTTAGAGTTCATCTGATAAATATTGTCTCTTCCCATCAAATTGAGCTTTGAGAAGTTTAAAAAGCTTAAGCTCTTTATCTCCTTCTTAGTAAGATTCTTGCTTTTACCCAATGCCCCAAGGAGAGCACCATACTTCTCAATCATTTCTTCAAATTTGTTCTCTGATTTAGTGTCATCCTCATTATTAGATGATGAGCCTACCTCAGACTTGGCACCAGTCTCATAATTAGAATTTAAAAGATGAGTTTTGATTTGTACCTTATCAAGAAAGGACTCATCCTAATCTTACCCTTCATTTAAAGTCATTTATTCATAATTATATTCTTCATCTTCAGTGTCACTACTAGTTGGTGACAATGGAGCTATGATGCCTATCTTGGTAGTAAAATGTTCCATTTCTTCTGACAGTGTTGTCGGCCTAACAGAGGCTTATTATTCTTCAAATTCAGAAGATCTTGAGTCACTATCACTCAAGGTCTTTTTCTTATTTACCAAAATGCTCTTATCAGATCTCTTGCCAGGTTGATGTCTTTTTTCTTCAGATTTGTCACGACCCCTTATCTTGGATGGACATTTAGCAATCATGTGACCTACCTTTCTACACCCAAAGAAATTTTATCATCAGAAATAATTATACTATTTAGTGTCATATTAATCCCTCTTGGGGTATCTTCTAGATCTTTCAGAATTATGCTTTTTTGGAGTTATAGGAGGAGGAAGATTTATTCTTCTAATGTTTACACCTCCTTAGCATCTTCTTCAATTGCCCCGTGAATAATTTCATGCCTCCATTTGACAGATCATACCAAGAGATGATGGGTTTAGATTCCACTTACTCGGCTTATCTCCTTAGAGGAGATGAGGCCTTCTCCTTACCTCTTCTAGAGCTCTCAGCTTTTAGAGCTACTGTATTTTCCTTGGTGTACCCTTGTTCACTATTTCTAGTGTTCAGGTGTAGTTCATGGGATAATAGCTTTCCATACAGGGTTTGAGGCTGAATGTTACCCATATTTCTCATTTCTCTTATAGCACAAATCTTAATGTCCCATTCCTTGTTAAGGGATCTTAAGAATTTGTCTTTCAGCTCATAATTAGTGAAGGACCTTCTATAGATCTTTAGCCCATTCACTATATTGAAAAAAAATTATAGTAATCTACAATACTGTCCTTCTTCTCCTGCTTAAAGGCTTCAAACTCTTAATTCAGTAGGGACTTCATGTCATCCTTTACTTCCTCTATGTTTTCCATGTAAGCAATCAAAGTCTTGCATATTTCATTAGCTGTTTGGCAGTGTATACGATTTTGAAATGTGTAGTCATCAATGATACTGAATATAATGTTTTCGACTCTTTTATATATAGTGGCCAAGATGACTTCAACCTTTGTCATATCTAAAAGTTTTATTGGAACTTTTTGATTTGCATCAATAGATGAGACCTTTATGGGTGATATAAGGTCCCTCTTCAATAGTAGTGAATATCCTAGGGTCAGAGGCCTCCATGAAAATCTTAACCCTTTTCTTCTATATACCAAATTTTTCCTTCCTATAGATAGGAAGTTTCATAAAACTCAATTATTTATATCTTCTCCAGAACTCATAGTGCTTTAGATATTTCAACCCTTTAGGATCTTGTTCAGCTGCTAGGCCTTTTGAATAACCTCGCTCTGATACCATTTGAAAGATAAGGGTCGCTATCACCTAGAGGGGGTGAATAAGTACCTTAATGATTTTTATACTTTCTTGTTATTTCTTTGGTTTAACACAGTAGAATAAAAGACCAGCATAAACAAAAACATAGCCACAGTACAGGACACCAAGATGTATAGTGATTCCCCAATTATGGATACATCCACTTTTTCCCTTCCCTTATCTAGTAGATTGTTATATTAGGCCAACTTCTCCAATTAGTCTCAGATCAAATGATCTTACAACTCATAAATAACAATCCACTACCTCAAACCTTTACAAAAGGTCCAACCACTCAGATCTTCTAATGTAAGATCCTACACCAAGATCTTCTAACACAAGATCCTACACTCAAGCTAAGCACAACCCTACCTCAATCTCTATAACAAGAGATCTACACTCAGGTCCTTTTACAGATCCTACAACTCAGATTCTCAATAGAATCCTATAACACACTCAAATCTTACAAAGATCCTACAGTTGAGTCATCAATAGAAGCTCTGTGTTGGCTTCTTCTTCTTCCTTGATTAGTACTTGATTGAATCTTATTGGAAAGAACTAGGCTAGATCAAGAACACTTGTACTAGAAAGAAAATTATTCAGAAAGAATGTTGCTAAGAGAAGCCATGGAAGAAAAATCTTTCTGATAGTTGTAGTGGTCGAAGACTTGAAGAAATTTTGAAGCTCGAGCATTGCAGAAAACTTGCACAAAAAACTTGAAGGTGTATGTTCGTGTCAATCTCCATGTTCTGTATTCTATCTTCTTCTTCTGAACATTTCAAGTCCCCTTTTTATATAAGTCTGGATTGACATTAGGCTTGATGCTTGAATTGGAATCCTCCAACGACTAGATAAGTTGCATATGGAAAATTCTAGAAATGAAAAGATTCTAAAATAAATGTGAATACTTTTTTTCTCAAGCAACACCTTGATTACAACAGCAGAAATATGGATTTGAATTAATTCAAATAGATTGTCAAATCTGCGCCTTAATCACAAAAAAGAGCTGATAGACCACACTTTAGGCTGGTAAAAATCTCTAAGCACAACTTCTCTTTGATGTAGTCAACAAAGCCCTTTAGCTCTTATAGAAGTTAGGTAGTCCACATGATATATTATAAGAACTCAACTAAAAGCACCCAATACTTAGGCATTTAACTATGTAAAATTCTTTTTGTTACTGTGTAGCTGATGCATGCGACAAAATATATAGCCTTCTATACGATGCAGTCGGTAAATTTCTTAATGATGTAGTTGATGTAGTCGATAAATGACTTAACTTGTAATTGATGTAGTAGAATTTTCCCTTAGCCATTCAATCAATACACTCGATATTTTCCTTAAGTTATTTAGTCAATGTAGTCGACAAAACACTTAGCATCTAGCCTATGCAGTCGTTATTTGACTTAGATTAATTTGAGCTACTACATTTGAATTCCTTTAACTCCTGTGACTTTTCTCATGATAGTGGCATATCTAATATAGGATTAGAGCATAGTTCAATATAAGTTTTGCACCTTGAGGGATTACAAGGGCAAAATCCTATTTTGGTGACCATAAACCTAACAATACATTAGCAAAGCACTTCTTTTAAACCCGTCATAACAATACTAATACCTACATTAAATACAGTTATTGTCATTTTTAGGTATTCTTAAAATCAGAAATCTTATGGACAGTATTCCCAACACCCTCCAAATCTAAGAGCTGAGCTCAACATTATGGAGGCAGAGACTTATTTTTGGGAGCCTAGGGGGTCAACGTCTCTCTCATTTGTGTGAAGTGGATCATATTTATATGCAATTAATTTAGGGTGTGACCTGCAAATAGGCATGCCCACCTTTTGGAAGTACAAAATACCTTACAACCAAATGACCTGTGTTTTGGAGGCCTTCTAGGGAGGCAATTGGCTGGCGTCGCTTTAGGTAAGGTCATCTGGTTATGAATCCTTGGCAAACTCAGCCTAAGCTAGGTAAATTGTGAGTAGGGCTTGCAGCGAGCAAAGTATTCGCATGGTGATATTGGTGGCGGGTTTTGAGGAACTCTCCTATCATAGCTCTCGTGGATTGGGCCTCCACCGGTCCAAGAATAAACCTCATGCTGGATCTTGAGGCGCCCTTAGGGGGGTGAATATGGGTTATTTAATAAAAAGAATTAAGTAGATTTTTCTCACCACCAATAATATGAAACAAATACTTAGGATGCATTTAGCATGGCTTATCGCAACTTATTTTCTCTAATGAGGTTGGACAAAAATTTCATTGTCATAGATTTAAGTTTGGTATGACAAAAGTTACTACCGTTACCAAAAAAGAAACTAGTTTGAGGCATAAGATTTTTGGTATGACAATGACATTTTTGTTCAACCTCACCAGAGCAAATAAGCCGCGATAATCTGTGCCAAACGCAGCCTTAAAAATCAAGGATAAACAAAATGATGATTTTATTGCACAAACGTTGAAAAACATAAACTATTATTTCAATAGAGCTTAAAATCAAGGCTACAAGTAAAAAATCTTCTTTTGTAAAATCACTAGTCCTTCTCCTAAGGACCGGTCGACTATTGTTTATCTCTCTCTAGATGCATCCTCTATCCTCCCCTAGATATTTCCATGACCTACTCGTTGTATACAAGGCAATGGATTCCCCCTAAACCGTACAAGGGCCTAGTCTCCACTCACAAGATGAAGAATTCTCTACCGATTACAAAGAATAATGAAAAGGTTACAAAAATGAAAACTTAAATTAAATACACCCTCTGATATTTAGCGTTGAAGAAGACGATAAATCCTTGTGAAGATTGTCGGAGTTGAAGTACACAAATAGTCTTTTCTTCACCCTTGAAATTTCCTGGGAACTGTGGAATTTTTTTGGTTTCATAGTTATCTGGCTGAGAATTCACAAAAATGGAGACTCCAGGAGGTGTGTAACAGAAATTTCCTAAAATCCAGCCTTTTATAGATTTTGAGCTATTGCCCGACGATAGGTAGCAATCGCTGGCAATATCCCCTCTAACTGTCATGTATCCAACTTTGTGATAACCGTGCCAGGAAGATGGAGATCGTGCACAGACTTGGGCTATCATACAGAGATATAAATATCATATGGTGATACCGCGGAAAGGTGTGCACCATGTCTGGATCGTATGAGACATGGTCGTCTTCATGTTGATGTCATCAAGCACTATCGCCTAACGATAGTAAGCTATCGCCAGTGATAGCAATTTCTCTGAAATCAAATGCTCGTCTCCAAACCAAATTCATCTGAGTATTTTTCCTGTTATATCTGCACACAATAAACACACTATGATCAAATACATTTAGGATTTTTTATTTTCAAACCAAGGAGTGCAGAACACATACTCTGACAATTCCCTCTTTTTGATAATAACGAATCCACTTAGAAAGCATCATCTAAGAACTATAGTGAGGTTTATAAAATATGATAAGCAAGATAAAAATGTAAATGCGTGAATGTGCACACACTCTTCTATATGGATGCTCCACATACAATGTACTTCCCCTAAATAATCTAAACAATAGATTTCCTACTTAATTCTCCCTTTTGGTATTATCAAAAGAAGTTGTGGGTTAGAGAAAACAAGATAGAAATCTTGCTATCACCTGGATACAGTCACTGTCATTGGTGATAGTGAAAATTAACATGTTCTCTGATTTTTCTTTTCAAGAAATGGCTTCGAACTCAAGAGCAAGAAAGAGTAATTCCGACAATCCCCATTCTTCCTACCAAACATTTCCTGGAATTTAAAATTTAGCGATTGGTGTGGCTAAAGTAGTTATTGAAGCCGACAAACCCAGCTCCTCCTAAAGCTCGGATCTAAAGTTACAGCTCGATCATACCTACTCTTCTCGAACCCCCCCTGGATGAGAGTCTTAAAGGAACAGACCGTGGGCTTCAGCTCGGAGGTCCCACCTCTTACTCGGAAGAATTAGCAATTCTTCCCCTCCCTAGCCAATGCTGAGCTAGATGCCTTAATGGAAGAAAAAGAAGGGTCAACAACCTTCTACCAGGCACCTTACTGGTCTATTTACAGGCCTCTAAGTTTGAACTTCCAATAACCAAACTAAACCGACCTGAAATTACCAAAATACCCTGTGTCGGGTCTGCCAACAGCCAAACTCCGCTATTCTGAAGGGCTATATACAAACCACTAAGGGAAAAAGTGTAAAATCACCTGGGGCTAAAAAGTTAAATCACTTTCCAACTGAACCAGCTCTTGGCCAAACACTAAATTGGCACTAGGCCTCTCGTCGAACCGGCTCTCGGCGAGAACGTCATCTCGCCGGCGAGAGATCTCCCCTCTTGATCCCTCTCTCCTAGCGAGTCAGCTCTTGCCTCGCGAGTGACCTCTTTGGGATCCACTCACCTAGCCAACGGTACGGCTCTCGCCTGGGCCCCTCTAGCCTAGTGAGTAGCTCTCGCCCCGTGAGTGGCCCTTTCCCTGGGATCCACTCGCCTAGCGAGTCGCCTCTCGCTTGGTCCCCTCTTTCCTAGTAAATAGCCTTCTCCTTAAACTCATCTCGCCTTCTTTTCCTTGAGCCTTCTGCTCCTGCGAGCCCGAGGTTATACATAATCCCCGCTCTTTTCGAGGTTGACTCAAGCTCGGAAAGAAATTCCAACCGAGGCTCGTGTCATTAATGTATATTTATGAGAGAATCTTTCGTGTGGCCCTCCATCGGAGCCTATAAATACATGATTCCCACCCTGCGTAGAGAATGCCTCCTTTCCACATTTCATCCTTCTCTTGCTCTACTGCGATCATGTCTCATAGCCAAAGCTTCCGCGAACGCATTGCGATGGTGCGTAAGCAGAAAAAGGCCAATGTGGCCACTCTGACCTCGGTTCCGTCTTGCACCCCCCCCTCCTTACCATCATCATCATCTCGCTCGAAGAAGGCAAAAACAACTAACTCCTCCTCCTCGACAGAGGAGCCCTCTCGCACTTCCTCAGAAATCCACTCCCCTCGTCCTCCGCGTCTCCCAGAGAGAAAGAGGTGAACTTTCTCCTTTTATCCCTATTTCTCCTTCATTCGCATTTTTTAATTTACTATTTGCTTTATCAGGGAGACCTCGCACCTCAACATCGACCCGAAAGTCTGCGGGACAACACCGTCGCCCATCACCAAAACTCTGACTCGCCTCAGCCATCCACTCCTCCATCTACTCCTCCAAGTGCGAGGAAGGATGACCCTTCCCAGGTCACTGGGACCTCTCGCCATCCTTGTAAAAAACCTTCCCTCTCGGTCCACTTTCCCTCTCGATACTCCCATGCACTCCTACAAGAACCCCCCTTACTCTGCCCTTCAGCTCCTTGCGCAGTCATCCAGGTCGACTCACCTACTAAGGAATTTTTTAGGCAACTCGTTTTCTCGCCCCCTCCTCCCATATACGAGATTGAAGACTACTTGGGTGACCCCATGGACCCACTAGAGATGAAGCGTAGGATAGCCGAGATGTTCCGGAAGCACGAGTGTATTATCTGCGAGTTGGAATGAGATAAGCAAGCGGCCGACATGCGAATCGACTGGCTAGAAGTTGAATATGCTCGCCTGTCCTCGGAGATCGATGTTGACATCAAGATAGACGAGACTGACCCTCAGGCCATCTTAAATGAGGTCGATCAGTAACTTCGTCTCGTGTGCCGCGGTGTCGACGCCGCTCGCGCTTTTCACCTCCCTAGCCGGCCCTCATGCACGGGGTCTCACGGTGGCCGCTGGAAATGGCACAAACACTGAAGATCTCCCGGCTCGTCTCGCCCAGTTTATCTGTCTCGCTCTTCTAATTTGTAATACTTCTATAATATATGTTATGCTTCTGTCTCACCCATGGCTTAGGACCTGTGAACATATTGCCCGCCTTGTGCGGGATGGGATAATTAAATAATAATTATTTCTGGTTTATTTTTATGCTTAGTTTAATTTCTTTTTATTCCTTCTTTGCTATTCGCTTTTTGTTCTTCCTTACTGAGGAAACCCGCGATGGGCCACACATGAATCGAGGTAGAGAGAGAGAGTGAAACATTGGCCGACTCTCCCCCCCTTCCTCCATATATTTTTCCCACCCGTTTTTTCCACTGACCACCCTGTCCCCTAGATTGGAGAGATACCCTGTGCTCTTACCCCTACTGTGTCCCAGACCTTGCCCTTTTACGCCCTCCATCTCGCTTATTTCTCTCTCTCTCTCCTTTCGTCTCGCTCCTTTTTCCTTCGACTGTCTCGCCACAAATGGGAAAGAAGAAAGCTGACAAAAGCGAGGGGCGCAGTCGCTGCGGCAAACATTTTACAGACCACGACTTCCCTCTCGGCAGGCTTTCTGATGAGGATTATAGCAAATTTGTCTGCGAGTTCATGAGGGAGTGGTTCGAATCGCGGCCCCCCAAGGTCGGTGAGGCAATCAACACCTATTACCCAGGAGAACTTGCCTTCCCCGTCTCGCACTTTGAGGCGGGGTTGAGACTGCCCCTCTTGCCGGAGGTAAAACAGGTCTTGAAATATTTCGGCGTCGTCCCCGCACAGCTTAACCCGAACGCAATTTCGGTGTTAATCGCTTTCGCCAGCTACATGCGCCAGGAGTTCATTGATTTTAGCTTGACGGTCTTCCACAAGCTCTTCATCTACCACGCCAATGCCGACGACGTCTCATATTTACGGGGCAAGGGCTCAAGGTGTGCGAGACGCCGAATAAAAACCTTTATTGGCTCACTAGGTTTGTGTTCATCCGCGGCAACTTCGGGGGCATCCCGCTCGCGTCCGTGTCGCTCGCCGAGATATTTTATGTGTCCCCACAGGTGGGCGGCACTGATAAGCTATTATGTGATTTCTTCATCCGCAAAAACTTCGAGGTCCACTTCTTGCGGTGGCGCCTCGACTCGCTACTTCTGGTTCTCCCCGGCGAAGGTACTCTTGTTTTTCACTTATCTCGCGTTTATTGTTCCTCGTCTCGCCACCTCATCACCTTATTGCTTGCTTTTTTAGGAGAGCGCAACGTTCCCGTCCACCCTCCTTACCGGAGCAATGTCAAGCTGTCCAAAGGCCTCGCTCTCGCCAGTATGGCGGTGGAGGCGGAGAAGGAGTCTCTAGCTCCTGCCCCCTAGAAGAGGTCTGTAGAAGACGCTGCTCCGTCTCGCTCCAGCCCTCCAAAAAGGAAGATGAAGAAAGTCGTGGTATTCCCTAAGGAAAAAAGGTAGAAGGCCCCGAAGGGGAGGAAGGAGATGTTGGGGACCCTGAGCCCCATCTCCGTAGGGGAGTCCCAATCACCCTGCTCGTCCCCTTGGCATACGGTCTCGCCTGCCCGTGAGGTGGCCCTAACTGCCCAGCTTTCTGCTACTCCTGGCCGACTGGCCCCCTCGCCGTCTCATGAAGCCGCTTCATCCAACCTCCCGGACCCTTCCTCCCACCAGAACTATAACATGGGTCCCACGGTGCCAGACGCCGTCGGTGACCCTATCCTTATATGGGAGAAGGATGGGAATAGGGTGTCCATCTCCACCCTCCTTCGTGCGTGGAAGGAGCAGGATGACCCTATAAGTCACGCCTTCTCTCTTGGCTATGGCTTTTGCGGAGGTCCCAAATCCGATTCCATCGAGAGGGAGTCTTCACGGGACCTGGTGTTGAAGACCTCCCATGCCTAGCTCCGTGCATTGGAGCTCTCGCACCGCCTCTCGCACCGCCTAGTATTCAATAATAGAAAGTGGAAGGAGACTGAGGATGGGTTGGCGGCAGAGCGTGAGAGGTCGGGAGACCTTGAAAAGAGGCTGACATTTTCTGAGGCCCTTCTCACCAAGAGCCGGGGTGGCGTGGTAAGTTCTAGCCCTTACCCGTGATTAGTTTCTCTTCAGTACACCCTTTGCTAACTAGAGATCATCTCGCAGGATGCCGAGATGGTGGAGCGGATGCATCTGCGAATGGCGGCCCTTGAGGAGGAAAATAAGGATTTGAAAACTCAGGTCGCCTGCCTCTGGGACAGCGCGTCATTATCGTCTCGCCGCGGAACCCTCCAGGCACCTCCTCCCCACTATTCTCTAGACGAAGTCGAGGAACAGTGTCGAGACGCCAGTATCAAGGTGGCGGAGCTTATTCTGAAGATGATGAAGGAGATGGGGGGTCATTAAGGAGGATTCCGAGGCTGTGACCATTCACGATTTAGTCCCCGAGCTCTACAGCGTGGAGGGTGAAGATTCTTCTTCCAGCGAGGGAGAATGACCTAATGCCGGCGAGATCTAGGACTCCCCCCCCTCTTTTTTTCTTCTGTATAATTTTACTTAGTCCCTTGTCGAGTTTCTTTTGTGATCAACATTTGAAAGCGTATTCATAATTCTGTAATGGATAGTCACATTGATCAAATGGATAAACTCGTTTTGTTACTTTATTCTATATCATATTTTTGCGAAAAAACTCTTTGGCTTGCGAGACGGAGCTACCCCTCGTCTCGCCGCCTTGCTTTTTTCTTTTCACTTTGTATCATTTTGTTTACTGCGAGACGACCCTTTAATGCACTCACTCTCGCAAGACGGGGCTACTCCTCGTCTCGCCGCCTCACTGGAGAGTTAACTTTGTTCAGAGTGCGAGTCGTTATTTCCTCCATCACATTTGTGTGCGAGACCAACAGATTTAACCATCTTGTCTCGCCTGAAGATACTTCCGACGTGAGTGACTTCCAGGGATTTAACCTGCTCCCTTATTATTAGGCAGGGCCTTTCGTCCCCCGCGAGTGCCCACTCGCCATAAATGAGACCATCCCCACAGTCGCCCATTGGGAGTACCTCCACTCGCACTGCTCCAATCCTTACCTCCCATAATTTATTTTCCATTAAATTTAGAGTTGCTTCTTAAATAGATCTCCCCCATTATCTGGCACCGAGTGAGCCTACAGCCCTACCAGCCTTATGAGAGCCTGTTCAACGGGTCTCCTCGGGATCTCCTCTCCAACCAACTCCAACCACCGAGTGAGCCTACAACCCTGCTATCTTGATGAGAGCCTGGTCAGTGGGTCTTCTCGGGGTCTCCTCTCCAAACCAACTCCAACCACCGAGTGAGCCTACAGCCTTGCCAGCTTGATGAGAGCCTGGTCAGCGGGTCTTCTCGGGGTCTCCTCTCCAAACCAACTCCAACCACCGAGTGAGCCTATAGCCCTGCCACTTTGATGAGAGCCTTGTCAGCGGGTATTCTCGAGGCCTTCTCTCCAAATCAACTCTAACCACCGAGTGAGCCTACAACCCTGCCAGCTTGATGAGAGCCTGGTCAGCGGGTCTTCTCGGGGTCACCTCTCCAAACTAACTCCAACCACCAAGTGAGCCTACAGCCCTGCAGCTTGATGAGAGCCTAGTCATCGGGTCTTCTTGGGGTCTCCTCTCCAAACCAACTCCAACCACCGAGTGAGCCTACAGCCCTGTCAGCTTGATGAGAGCCTGGTCAGCGGGTCTTCTCGGGGTCTCCTCTCCAAACCAACTCCAACCACCGAGTTAGCCTATAGCCCTGCAAGCTTGATAAGAGCCTGGTCAGCAGGTCTTCTCGGGGTCGCCTCTCCAAACCAACTCCAACCACCTGAGTGAGCCTACAACCCTACCAGCTTGATGAGAGCCTAGTCAGAGGGTATTCTAGGGTCTCCTCTCCAAACCAACTCCAACCACCGAGTGAGCCTACAACCTGCCAGCTTGATGAGAGCCTAGTCAGAGGGTCTTCTCGGGGTCTCCCCTCCAAACCAACTCCAACCACTGAGTGAGCCTACAGCCCTGCCAGCTTGATGAGAGCCTAGTCAGCGGGTCTTCTCGGGGTATCCTCTCCAAACCAACTCTAACCACTGAGTGTGCCTACAGCCCTACCAGCTTTATGAGAGCCTAGTCAGCGGGTCTTCTCGGGGTCTCCTCTCCAAACCAACTCCAACCACCGAGTGAGCCTACAGCCTTACCAGCTTGATGAGAGCCTGATCAACGGATCTTCTCGGGGTCTCCTCTCCAAACCAACTTCAACCACCGAGTGAGCCTACATCCCTGCCAGCTTGATGAGAGCCTGGTCAGCGGATCTTCTTGGGGTCTCCTCTCAAAACTAACTCCAACTACTGAGTGAGCCTACAACCCTTCCAGCTTGATGAGAGCCTGGTTAGCAGGTCTTCTCCAGGTATCCTCTCCAAACCAACTCCAACCAAGGAGTGAGCCTACAGCCATGTTAGCTTGATGAGAGCCTGGTCAGCGGGTATTCTCAGGGTCTCCTCTCCAAACCAACTCCAACCACCGAGTAAGCCTATAGCCCTGCCAGCTTGATGAGATCCTGGTCAGCGGGTCTTCTCGAGGTCTCCTCTCCAAACCAACTCCAACCACCGAGTGAGCCTACAACCCTGCCTGCTTGTTGTGAGCCTAGTCAGTGGGTCTTCTAGGGGCTCCTCTCCAAACCAACTCTAACCACCGAGTGAGCCTATATCCTTGCCAGCTTGATAAGAGCCTGGTCAGCGAGTCTTCTCGAGGTCTCCCATTCAACCATCGCAATCTCCTCTTATGGAGGAAAACACCTGGAATTTCATTATATAAGGAAGCTGTACTAAATTTACAAGTATTGAAAAAGTTAAAACATTATGTTTTAGAAAAGATAAAACATTAAGTATGGGAAAAGATAAAACATCAAGGGTAGAATCTCTTCAGGTCGTCGTCGCTTCGGGCGCGATCGAGAGGTACCCCGTCCACATCCTGGAGGTGGTACCCTCCTGACTTCAAGGCCTCCGTCACTATAAAGGGGCCCTCCCAGTTAGGTTTGAGCTTCCCCGCTGAGGCTCCTCTGCTCGTAGCATCTACTTTCTTGAGGACCAAGTCACCCTTCTGGAACTGCCTAACCCTGATGTGCTTGTCAAAGTATTTGTCCATTTGGCACTTGACTTCCTCCTGTCAGATTGATGGTAGCTACCTAAGCTCCTACACTAAGTCAAGGGAGAGCTTCTGCTCTTCCTCGTTATCTGCTTTCCACCCTTCATCTCCTCTCTTTTCCCCAGCCACCCTGTGAGATTCAACCTCGAACTCCACAGGTATAATGGCCTCTGAGCCGTGGGAAAGTTTGAACAGCGTCTCTCCCGTGGCAGTGTTCGGTGTAGTTCTCAAAGCTCAGAGAATGGAGGGGAGCTGCTCTACCCAGCTTCCCCTTAAGTTCTCTACTTTCTTCTTCAAGAGGTTTACGATGACCTTGTTCTCAGCTTCCACCTGCCCATTGCTTCGAGGATGATGAACCGAGGCGAATCGAAGATCTATACCCAGCTAGACACAGAAATCCACAAATTCCCTACTAGCAAACTGTGGTCCATTATCCGTGACTATGGCCAACGGAAGCCCATGCCGGCAGATGATCTCTCCCATACAAAATTTTTGACCACCTGCGACATCACCTTCGCCAATGCCTTCACCTCGAGCCACTTTGAAAAATAATCCACCATGACCAGCAAGAACTTCCTCTGGCCACTGGCTTGGGTGAATGGGACCACCAGATCTAGTCCCCATATGGCAAAGGGCCATGGAGCCGTGATTGTGCGTAACCTTTGGGCCGGGAGGAGTTGAAGAGGGGCAAACTCCTAACACTTCTTACATCTCCTTACAAATTCTTCAGCATCCCTCCTGAGGGTAGGCCAGAAGTAGCCTTGCCTCAGCACCCTTCCTTCCAAAGTTTGACTCCCAGAATGGCTCCCACATTCTCCTGAATGAATTTCCACCAGCACTCTTTAGGCCTCCTTCTCAGATACACACCGATCCAGCAGGCCTGATAGCATCTTCTGGTATAAGGTACCCTCTTTCAGTAGGTAGTACGTTGATTTGTACCTGACCCGCTTCTTCTCACGGTCTCTCTTGGGTAGACGTCCCTATGTCAAAAAGACGATGAAGTAATCCATCCAAGACCCTTGTTGGTCCACTTCCATCAACTCCCCCTCCTATATGGAGGTCCTGAAGAGATCCGTCATGGTTCCTCCGGCCCGGGGGCCGTACTTGGCGAGCAAGTCATCCTGAGCACTTTCCTCTCGGGGGACATGTTGAATTGAAAAGCTACGAAATTGCCTGATGACACACTTCACCTTCATCATATACAAATAGAGGGTGGGCTCCCTCGCTTCGAACTCCCCGTTAATGTGTACCGCAACCACCATAGAGTCTGTGGAGACCTTGATGTCCTGTATGACGATCTCCCGAGCCAGCATGAGCCCTGCAATGATTGCTTCGTATTCCTCCTAGTTGTTGGTGAGTGTGAAGTGAATCCTGAGGGCCTGCAAAATTTTGGTCCCCTCAGGACTCACTAGAATCATCCCTCCTCCAAAAGATCTTCTTCCCGAGGTTCCATCTACAAGCATCTCCCAAACCGCTATAGGAGGTGCTTCAGCTTCTTCGACCTCAACCACATATTCTGCCAAGAAATCCGCTACCGCTTGTGCCTTGATATCCACCCGAGGGATGAAAGTGAGATCAAACTCACTGTGCACTATCAACCACTTGGCCAACCTTTCTGAGTGCTCCACCCCTTCTAGGATGTGATGGAGAGGATGATCTGTCATGACCTGGATAGAGTGATCCTGAAAGTATGGCCTGAGCTGCCCAGCTAAGATGATGAGGACGAAGGCCAGTTTCTCAAGAATAGGATATTTGAGTTCTGCCTTCTTCAGGACCCTGCTTACATAATAAATCGGGAACTGCTTCTTACCCTCTTCTCGCACAAGGACTGAGCTTACTGCTCCCGTCCCTAGCCCCAAGTATAGGAACAAACCCTCTCCCTCTCGCGGCCCTTGGAGTAGCGGCATTTGGGTGAGCTGCTGCTTTAGAGCTAGGAAAGCCCCCTCACACTCAGGGGTCCATTCAAATTTCTTCCCTCCTCTCAACGTTTGAAAGAAGGGTGAGCACCTATCTCCCGCCTGGGAGAGGAACCTAATAAATTCAGCCAACTTATCGGCAAGACACTGGACCTCTTTGGCACTCTTCGGAGATTCCAACTCTAATAACGCTTTCACTTTGTTCGGGTTAGGCTCTACTCTTGAGGGGGTGAGAAGATGTCCCAAGAACTTCCCCCTGCTGGTCCCGAATACGCACTTTAGAGGGTTAAGCCTCATCTTGTACTTTCTTATAGTTCCAAAGTTTTCTTCCAGATCCAGGACATGAGACCTGAGGTCCCGTCTCTTGATCATCAGATCATCTACGTAAACCTCGAGGTTCCTCCCCTTCTACTCCCGGAAGATCCAATCCATCATTTTTTGATAAGTTGCCCCCGCATTCTTCAACCCGAAGGGCATCATATTGTAGCTAAAGCACCCATCTTTCGTGATGAAGGTGACATCCTTGACATCTGGGGGGTGCATGTGTATTTGATGGTATCCTGAAAAGGCATCTAGAAAACTCATTAGTGAAAAACCGACAGATGAATCAACCAGCGCATCGATTCGAGGCAGAGGGTAACAATCCTTAGGGCATGCTTTATTCAAAAGGTAAAAAATCAACACACATTCTCCACTTCCCCTCCCCTTTCTTCACCATTACAACACTACTCACCCACCCCGAATACTTGTTTGTGGATATGAACCCCGCCTGGAGTAGCTTCTCCACCTCCTCTCTGATGGGCCTGGCCATCTTGGAAGCGATGGCCCTCTTCTTCTGCTGAATGGGATGAGCCTTGGGGTCAAGGTTGAGATGATGGCATGCTACATCTGCGTCGACCCCCGGCATGTCAGTTGCGCTCCAGGCGCAGATGTCGATGTTATCCTGTACGCACTTCCTTATCTTCTCCTGATCCTCGGGGCTGAGCTCTCCACTGACTTTTATTTTTTCCTTCCTTCCCTCCTTGGTGAGAACTTCCACCTCCAGCACCTCAACCGCCGCCTTAAGCCTCAAAGGCTCCTCCTCTCCCTCCTGCTCCCTCATCCTCTCCTCCTACTCCCTGAGCTCACGCTCTATAGCTTCACGCCCCTCAACGGTCGCAGATACCTCACTTAAGAATCTCTCCACCTCTTCATCAGTACCTCTTTTTAGCGACGAACCTCATCCTCCTTTCCGGCTGAGCCTCTTTCCCGAATGACTCCCCTACTTCCCCTTTTCCTTCTTCCTGACTCTTCTGCCCCCCTCCGACCTCCGGCTCTCACTGCTCCATCCTCTTCTCCAGCTCCTCGGAATCATCTTTCCAAGAGATGGTGTTGACCGTTATCACATAGCACTCTCTGGCTGCCTTTGGATCTCCTCGCACCCTGATCTGAGTTCCCCCTAAGTTGAGTTTCAAGCATTGATGGAAGGATGATGGGACGCACTTGAAGGTGCATATCGAAGGGCATCCAAAGATGGCATTGTAACTGCTGGGAGTGTCCACTATCACAAAGCGGCAATTTCTGGACAGCCCTCCCAGAGTTACTTGGATTCCAACTCCCCCTCGACCTCTTTCCATTCTCCTTAAAACCCGAACAACGGCCTATTTTTTGCCAACACCCTCATGTCCTCTACCCTCATCTCATTGAATGCCTTCTTGAAAATGACATTCACCGAGCTCCCATTATCCATCAAGATCCTTGATACCGTGAAGTTCTCGATGGTTGTCTGAATCACCAACGCATCGCAAAATGGATCCTCATGATCCGGAAAGTCCTTCCTAGAGAAAGTGATTTTTTTCATCCGAGGGAGGGGCTTATGACGTCGAGGTAACGCTCCGATGATACATGGTATGAAGGCTAGCCTTGTAGGTAGCCTCAATCCCCACCCACCCCACCCCAAGGATCACCCCGATCCCTCCTCGATCTCCTACATCTGATCGGTCCTCACATCGATCCTCCTCCCCGGTCCCATTCATCTCTACTATCCACACCGATAGCTATTGCTCACCTGCTCCTCTACCCCTCTTCAATTCTAGAAACTCTGGGAAGGTAGACGTCGCGTGACCTTCCTCCTCGTGGAAGTCACAATACGACAAGGCAACCTCCCCCTCCTGTCTCCCCTCAAGGTGGTTCCTCCTTCTCCCTGCTCCAGCTCCCGCTCTTCCCCACTCTCTCCCTCTTCCTCTCCCTCGGCCGATGGCCATATCTTGCTGAGGCGGGGGTGGGAGTGGTCTAGGACCATGTCCCTACCCCAGCTGGTTGAATCTCCTTGGGCCTCCATGGTAATTCCTTCTCCCTTGGGGAAAACCTCTTCCCTGCTCTTGAACAGGGCCTCTTGGCTGCCTCCAACCCAACTCCTGGTGTACCGGACCCCTCGGCTCCTCCCTCCTTCTTCCTTCCTGCTGCCTCACTCCTCCTGGTTCCCTTGACTCCACCTCCGTCAACCTTGCTAATTTCTTAGCAAACGTCGGGTTCGCTGCCTCCATCACTATCTCCTTCGCTGCCTTCTCCATCAACCCTTCAAACGACAATGGCGCCTTCCTATTCAAGCTCATTTTGAAGAAGCCCTCCCTCAGCCCCACGGTGAATCCCTTCTGGAGAGCAAATCCTGACACCTTCTTAATGTCCAGGTTCCTTCTAGAAGCAGTCAACGTACTGGGACAAGGACTCGTCGGCTTTCTGCCTGATCAGAAAAATACACTACAGATTCTTCTTCCTCTTCTTCGAGGTTGAGAAGCGCAACTGGAAGCTTCTACTCAAGTCCTCAAAACCATATATCAACCCTGCCGAGAATTTATGAAACCAATCCCTAGCTTTGTCCTTCAAGGTGATGGCGAAGAGGCGGCACTTGAATGCATCCGTCATCAGCCTGATTGAGACCGCATCTTCGAACCATTGCAAGTGCTGGAGGGGGTTGTCTTTCCCCATGTAGTAGGTCATCTCTGGCTCATGAAACCCCTCCGAGACGGGAGCTGAAAGAATCAACTCGCAAAAAGGAGACCCTCTCGCCAGAGGTCTCGCCACTTTTACTCGCGTGACCATTTCCCCTGGCGAGACGGCACTCGCGGGACTGGCGAAGAGCTCCATGCCTTCCAGGTCTCACAGACTTCCTTCTACCACCTTCTCTTTCCCTGGTCACCACCCCGGCGTGTCCTCGCCTACCCTTGCTAAGACGATCCCCTCCTGAGGTGGGAGACCAGATGCCTGAGGTAGGGGGGTCACAAATCACCTCGCTGCGAGATCTGCTGCAGCATGTCCATGATGCCTCTTATGGATGCCATGAACTCCTCTCTCCCACATATCCTCCTGGTTCTGGGACCCGCCCTCTTCTCCTTCTCCAAGATCTCCTGCCATGAAGTGGTCCAAGGTTCTTCTATATAGGCTGCGATCCACGCTCACCACACCAAAAATGTTGAAGCCGGCAAACCCAACTCCTCTTGAAGATCGGATCTAAAGTTGCAGCTCACACCTACTATTCTCGAATCCCCCCCCCCTGGATGAGAGTCTTAAAGGAACAGACCATGGGCTTCAGCTCGGAGGTCCCACCACTTACCCAAAAGATTAGCACTTCTTCCCCTCCCTAGCCAATGCTGAGCTAAGTGCCTTAATGGAAGAAAAAGAAGGGTCAGCAACCTTCTACCAGGCACCTTACCGGTCTATTTATAGGCCTCTGAGTTTGAACTGCCAATAACCAACAAACTGAACTGACCTGAAATTACCAAAATACCCTAGGTCGGGTCTGCCAACAGCCAAACTCCGTTGTTCTGAAGGGCTATATGCAACCACTAAAGGCAAAAGTGTAAAATCACCTGGGGCTAAAAAGGTAAATCACTTTCCAACTGAACCGGCCCTTGACCAAACACTAAACCGGCACTAGGCCTCTCGCAGAACCGGCACTCGGCGAGAGCGTCGTCTCGCGGGTGAGAGCTCTCCCCTTTAGAGCCCTCTCTCCTAGCGAGTCGCTCTCGCCTCATGAGTGAACCTCTCTGGGATCCACTCGCCGAGCCAACGACACGGCTCTTGCCTGGGCCCCTCTCACCTAGTTCAGCTCTCGCCCCGCGAGTGGCCCTTTCCCTGGGATCCACTCGCCTAGCGAGTCACCTCTCGCTTGGGCCCCTCTTGCCTAGTAAATAGCCTTCTCCTTAAACTCATCTCACTTTCTTTTCCTTGAGCCTTCTGCTCCTGCGAGCCCGAGGTTGTACAGTAGTAGAATTCAATCAAACATGTGACACTAATATCTATGACTTGCTTACACAAGTAGGTATAATGTCTATCATTATTCTAGATATGTTTTGTTCTATACTTATGAGAGAGTTTTACATTCATTTGGAAGATCCGACGTTCACTGAATTGAATGGAGGAGTGAGGTCAAGATTCCAAGGAGGATTAGTGGAGATTTCTCGCAATGACTTGAGAAATGAGTTCAGACTTATAGCTAGTAAGAAGGTGATAAATGTTGTTTAAAACTATAGAAAAGATAGGGATTGGGCATTACTAAATGAAGTCCTTCATGGAAAGTATAACAAAACATTAATACAATCGACTGCTACACTCACTCTTGACGCCTATTTAGTCCAAGACATTTTGAGACACGCTATTATGCTAAAGTTAGGAGATACGAAAAAGAATACTACCACACAACTAAGTTTGGTGACGTATCTTATTTTAGAGGGAGAGCGGTTTGATGTTGCTGATTTGTTCTTATCCATTATCCTTTACACATTTTAGATGAAGAAACCTATGAGGAGGAAGATCAACACACTTCCGTTAGAAAGTATCATTCAGCGCATTATACCAGAAATAGAGTTGTGTGAATTAGAACTACTATATGGATGAATACATTCCTGATATATATATACTACATAGACAGTTAGATTCCCATCATCTCAAGGTTAAGCCTCTTCTTCTACTAGGCCACCACTACCATAGGGAGGATTTCTTCATGAAGCGATTGAGGACATATGCGATTCATTGGAGGACCGTAAAGTTTATGTGAAATCGAGCTTGACTGGTATACAAAAGTTTATGAAGTGTATCGCGAGAGGGATGAAGCTAAAGGCAACCCCGGATAATGAACATGAGTGGGAGAATCCCATGGGGGATCCTCCACTACACTTGATACATCATACAAGACGACATCAGGATAAAGTATAGAGCTCCAGTGAAGAACCACCTGAGACAAGTGTTGATGATAGCAGGAATTTTTATGTGATGTTTAAAACTAGTTTAGACTTTTATATGATATCGCCCGATGATAATCATTATCGCAGACTATAGTGAATTATGAATTTTTATTCTATGATGTTTGTTATAGTTCTTTATGGTATGTTGAAACATTTTAATTTTTTTCACTTGTTCTGGGATTGTTGATTTTATTTGATTATTATGGTATTAATCTTTATGTGATGTTTGTGTTTATATAACAAATTTTTTTAGTTTTTAGGTTAATTTTTTTTATATAATAAAAATAATTAATTTAATTTAAAATATCTAAGATTCCTAATTCTAATCTTAATATTGAAAAAAGGGAATCAGCAAGTGATTTAGTGAAAATATCTATGATTTGTGATTCGGTTCCAATGAAACTAATTTTCACATGATCCTTTTTAATAGTCTCTAATAAAATGATATCGGACATCTATGTGTTTAGATCTATAATGAGGTACTGGATTGTTTGTTAGATCAATTATGCTCTTATTTTCACATCTTAATAATACACTATGTTGATGTTCCCCAAAGTCTTCTAATGTATGTTTTATCCATAGGGCTTATGCACAACAACTACCTAGCGCAATATACTCGGCCTTAGTGGTGGAGAGGGCAACAAATTTCTATTTCCTACTCGACCAAGAAATAAGTGAATGGTCTAAGAAGTGACAAGTGCCACTCTTATGATCTAATGAACAACCAACATAATCCTAATTAGAATAACCATGTAAAATAAGTGAATCATTGTGTGGATACCATAAGCCTAATTTAGAAGTATCGATAAGATATCTAAAAATTTGTTTAACCGATTTTAAATGTGGTTCTTTGGGATTAGTCTGAAATCTAGCACATAAACATACGACAAACATAATATTGAGTCTAGAAGTAGTTCAATATAATAATGAACCTATGCTCCCTCAATATAAAGTTTGGTCAATTGAAATTCTACTTTTATCTTTTCCTAATTTTAATTAGACGCTCATAGGAGTATTACTTTGCTTAACGCTTTTAAATCCAAATCTATTCAGAACATCATGAATGTACTTAGATTGACAAATAAAAATACCATCATGTTTTTGAGTAATTTAAATCTTAAGAAATAAGTAAGATCTCCTACCATGCTCATCTCAAATTCATTTTTCATAACTAAGATAACTTTATTACATAACTCTTCATTAGTAGCTCAAAAATAATATCAACAATAACACTCAAGCCTTTATCCCACTATAATGGAGTCGGCTATATGGATCCATTGTCGCCATTGTGCCTTATATTTTGTCATAATCTCACTAATGCCTAAGTACATCATATATTTCTGTATAGTTTCATTTCAAGTCTTTATTGGTCTACCCCTCCTAGCATGCCTAGTGACTAGACTCTCGCAACGCTTAGCAAGTGCCTATAATGGTCTCCTTTGTGTTGAAACTGAGAAATAGGTCTCTGTGGAGTTCGGGGTCCCAAAAAAGAGATGACCTCACACTTACTGCACTCAGGCAAATGTCACGGACCAAAGGCTCAGGAAACTAGGAACAGACCCTCGGCTCTAGCGTGGAGGTCCCACCATACACCCGAAAGGTCACGAGAGCACTTCCCCTCCCACACCAATGGCTGAGCTGGGTAACTTGGAGAGCTCTCAAACTTTACCAAGAAGAAGCCTAAGGAGGAGAAGAAAAAAACCATGCCCTCCAAAAATACCCAAGGGGTCTATGTATAGTTTTCCCAAATCTAGGGGACAAAAGGTCAGAAATACTTCTAAGAAAAATAGGTCCTGGGTCAATAGAAAACATCCACACCGGGGGATAAAGAGGTAATTCCACCCCGGGGACACAACGGTAAAAGCACAAAAAGAGGTCTAGGGGTGAACGGAGGCTAAACCATGCCCCTCACCTTCCCTAGACACCTGAGACGAGTGGGGTTTAAACCACTCCACTCCTCCTCCTTCTTGGGACTGGGCAAGCAGGAGAGCCCGCAGAAGAATCGGGAGCTAGGGGTGAGACCCTGTCTCGCCCCACAAGACTAGGCGCCTAGGCAACTTGGGCGAGACCTTGGACGCCAGCCGGTCTCGCCCTGCAAGGCCGAGCGCCTGGGAGAGAACCTGGCCGCCAGCCGGTCTTGCCCCGCTAGGCTGGGAGCCTGGGCGAGAGATCCTAGTCGCCGACCGGTCTCGCCGACCGGTCTCGCCCTACAAGGGTTGGCCCCGCCTAGGCGATACCTGGCCGCCGGGCCGGTCTCCCCGCCCGAAGAGGCGATGGGCTCCAGGGCTAGGGGCAGGGGGAAGACCCTGGCCGACAGATCGGTCTCCCCTCACAGGGCTAGGGCCTAGGGCGAGACCCTGGTCAATGCCCCGCTCGGTGTGGCCCCACATAGGGCTAGGGTGCAGGGGGCAAGACCCTGGCCACC